>JAVANC010000016.1:23648679-24248679 GCA_033319125.1 Parnassius glacialis
CACATTAAAAAAAGACAAGTGCGATACTTGCTGTGCGTGCGAAGCTGAGACCTTAAACGAAAAGGATTACCAAGTACATGTTATAAAAAAGAACCGAGCAAGAAAAGAAAAAACTGATGACGAAGACAAAACCGACAAAAAGAAAGCTATAGTTCTGACAATGAATTTAGAGGCTGTCAAATCATCTCCATTTCTGACTGCAAGTGCATTGTAATTTAAAACGAAATTAGTGTTATAATTTTACGGTTTACAACTTAGGAATCCGTCATTGCACTTGTTATTGGTTTTACGAAACAGCAACGGATTTGATAGCCAGGCTTCATCCGTAGTCGATTACCTAGAGAGACCCTATTGGCCTATCAAAATAGGAATACGGTTATGGCTAATGTTGTACTTAAACTTAGTAAGAAACACGAAGTGGTTATTACCCAGAAGTATCTGGAGCCGGGCCATACGCAGATGCATTGCAATTCCGTCCACAGTAATATTGAACAAAAACTCAAGAATCGTGAAATTCATTTGCCTAGCGTTTATGCAACACTGGCCAAGGAAATACGGAAAGATCAGTCGTATGAAGTTGTTCAACTAGATAATTATTTCGTCAAGGATTTTGCTAATCTTAAAACTTGGTGTTATAAAAGCATCAGACCTGACCGAAAAACAGGTGAACCACAAGTAGTGGACCTCCGTGCCATTCGATACAATCCTAATTCCACCATCCAAATTAAGCTAGATTTTGACTCTGAATAAATGGCTCTACCCCAGAAAAGCTGTCCTATTCCTCAAACCGTTCACGCCAATCTTCATGCGGCACCAATACCTATAAAGTTATCGAAATATATCCATCTTCAGCAGTTGAAATCAGTCCTGCCACGTGATTGTCATTCCTTTTATGACAACTTGCTTCATAAAGAAACAGATAATAAAGACTATAATAAAAATTAATATTATACTTTTTAACAAAAAATTGTTCCTTTGTCTTAGTCATGTGTTCGATATTCTTAACAGAAAGTTTATTAAGTAGTGAGCTAAAATAGTATTAATCTAACATTTTACAGTTAATTTACGTTTGTAAACGGAGGGACTGAAAAAGATTCTGCAAATGTTTATACCTAGTCTTAAGAGTCATTAGTTATCATTAGAGTCATTAAAAAGTTACCAGCGTAGAATACATTTCATACGGGTACACACTTGCCTAATGTTAGATCATAAATAATGTGAAACTAAAATATTGGAGTATAGCTCTCCATAGTTGCAGTATAATGAGGAGCTTGAATTCGCAAGTAGATTGCGACTGGATTAGTAAGTAAGAAAAACAAAGTTATTATTTTGTTCTTTTTAAAGAAATTAGTAAATGATCCTAATAGTATTTAACTGTATTAAATACTTACCTGTTCTATTTTTATAGTTGACTTATGTTTGTAAGCATTAGAACTGATAAACTTTATGCATATTCGCATAGTTCATAGGCGATAAGATCATGGGAATTCCTAAATGCATAATATAGTGTGAGCTATACTGTATTTTCTTTGATATTTTTTTTTATTTTTATGCCGCTTTCTCAATTTAGAATTCTGACCTAAAGCATTCAATTTTGTTCTCGTTGATTTAGTTTTAGAAGTGGGACTGTTCTAATTTAAGCGTTATTTTTTTTGTAGTTACTTTTATTGATAAATAATGTTACAGTTATTAAAGGATTATAATTTGAAACCCTATACATAAAAATTGCAATGAATAAAAATTAATTTCTCAGAATTATAACAGTATTTCATTTTGAAAGTACCTCCTATCTTAACCGATATGGTGCTGATGATGGTGATATAGAAAGGCAATAACTCCTATCTTCAAAAAAATCGCCTATTTTGAATATTTGGTCAATTTATAGTAATTTTTAGATTCCTTTATTATATTATCGCTGAATATGATTGAAAACTTCAACGAGAAATAATAATATTGAATGATTTCTGTTACTTTTTTGAAGTATGGAAATTACTCCTATCTTTAAATTTTCGGCCACACCAGCTTGGTGATACCTCCTATCTTACATTATCTTGCTAAATACGTATTCCAAGCAAATTTTGATTATTTCCTTACAAGCGGGTCCATTAAAGTATAAAATTGCCATTTACACATTTTTTCTTAAACTTCTAGGAAAAATAATAAACGGTTTTTTTCGCCTCCTGTAAAATTTGGTTTTTGTAAGTTAGGAGTTGTTAGCACTTCCCCGTCGATATGATCTTATTATTAGAATCCTAAGTACAATAAACAAATAAACAAACAAACAATAAATCATGAAGAAAAAGTTATTAATTTATAAATCTACTATTCTACTAATGTATTAATTAACTTAGACAAATAAAGGTATATTTTTTTTATAGGAGAGAGAATGCGGCTCACCTGATGGTAAGTGACTACCGCCGCCCATGAACAACTGCAACACCAGGGGAATTGCAGATGCGGTATATGAGGTATAGGAGTAAAATTTAAAAATTTGATAATACTCTGAGGCATGTCGTTCTGAGGCATGTCGTTAAATGGCCGTTGGCTCATCACCTCGTCACCTAATACGTGTACACAGCTTCATAAAAACATTACATCCAGTGTGGTCATCTGTGTCAAATTAGTTGCAGAAAATCAGACGCATTTGTGCAAAATAGGGAGTCCGATGCCGCATAAAATATATCCAAATCTGAAAACGTGCGGTGAGCGTACCCGAAAGTGGACAATGTCAAGCCACAGAATACATAGACTACATACCGTAAAATGGGGTGAATAGAATTTAAGGGGGGAATAGAAAAAAAAGCGAAACTTTGTTCTTTGCATTATTGCTCTCATAGTGCTCAATGAAATTAGCTACATTTGAATTTTTTATATACGGCAACATTGATTTTGTTATGGCAACATCGTCATGATAGTGAAGTCGTTCATAAATGCGAAAAATAATGTCTCAAAGTGATCAAGTAACGGTTGTGAATTTGAGAAGCGTAAATCTTTTATTTCTGTTCGTTACTACGATTGAATTCAGCCATCAATACGAATTTATGCAAAGTGTTAGTTACTTAACTATTGAGAAAACTCAAAGGTAAGTCAAATTGAGCATGATTTCTGTTCTAAATAAGTCCAAAAGTTATGTTACCTATAAATTGAATAAGTTTGGGGTGAATAGAAGACGCCTGAGGGGTGGATAGAATCGAGGTATGGGGTAAATAGAAGCGCGTAAAGTCTGAATAGAAGTGCACGAGGGGTGAGTAGCAATACGACTGGGGTGATTAGAATTGTCATTGCTAGGGCTGCTACACAAAATTATACCTGATACTTTTTTGTACTTATAGAAGATTGTAGGTTAGTAGTAGTATGAAATAGTTAGTTAATGTTTATATTTTCATTCGTATTGAAAATGTTTATTTTGTTTGTTCAGATTATTTTGGACAATGCCGCGCATTTATAAACCTGAACCTGGAGGCAAGCGCTACAAAAGGTATGACGAAAATGTTCTTAAGCAAGCGGTAGAAGATTATTTAATGGGTAATGATTCGATAAAAACAGTAGCTATCAAACACAATATACACCCATCGGTGTTGTATCGCCACAGCAAAGGACTAGTAAAATCGCAAGGTGGGCAAAGGGCACTTTCGTTGACAACAGAAGAATATATCATCAAATATATAAACGTTTGTGCAGAATGGGGCTATCCACTGGACTCACTAGACTTAAGATATATTGTTAAAATGTATCTGGATAAGATTGGGATTACTCATAAGCGATTCAAAAATAATTTCCCTGGGCCTGATTTCATCCAATGTTTTTTAAATAGACATAAAGATAAAATTTCTCAACGAATATGCCAAAATATTAAGAGATCTCGAGCTGCCGTGTCAGCAGAAATCATAGCAAAATATTTTGAAGAACTACAAATATCTTTGGCCGATGTTCCAGCGGCAAATATCGTCAATTATGACGAGACAAATCTCGCTGACGATCCAGGGCGCAGAAAAATTATTACGAAACGCGGCACTAAGTATCCAGAACGTGTCATGAACCACACAAAGGCCAGTGTTTCCTTAATGATAGCTGGGTCAGCAGAGGGTCAGATTTTACCACCATACGTGGTATACAAAGCACAAAATTTATACAATACATGGATTTCTCACGGGCCTAAAGGTGCAAGGTATAATCGTTCGGCATCAGGATGGTTCGATGGTACAATTTTTGAAGATTGGGTGCAATCTATTGTCATTCCCTTCTTTGCTGATAAGCCGGGAAAAAAGCTGCTAATAGGTGATAATTTATCTTCACATTTGTCGGTCGATATGATAAAACTTTGCAAAGAACAGCAAATTGATTTTGTATTTTTACCAAGTAATTCAACACACATAACTCAACCTCTTGATGTAGCCTTTTTTAGGCCCATGAAGGCAGCCTGGCGGCAAATACTTCTTAAGTGGAAAAAAACAGATGGCAGCAATGAGACAAGTGTGCCAAAAGGTTGCTTCCCTAAACTACTGAAGAAATTAATGGAGGTAATACAAGAAAATGCTGAGTCTAATTTAAAAGCTGGTTTTAAAAAAACTGGTATCTGTCCTTTAGACCCTACACAAGTGCTATCTCGAATACCAACACAATCGAACGATAGCAGTAGACATAGGGAAGCAGTGGATGAGTCTGTACTAACTTTATTAAATGACATGCGATATGGTACTATGGGCGTAAAAGAATTAAAAAGAAAGCGAAAACTCGACGTGGTGGCAGGAAAGAGTGTTAGCGAATCTACTGAGGATTATGTTGACTCCGAAGTAACACCAGGTCCGAGTACATCAAAACCACAAAGAAAAATAAAAAAGCCAGATAATTCAGTGGAAAAAGAAAATGTATTGCCTAAAGAAACAACAAACTTAAACAAAAGTATTAAAGGAAAAGGGATCGGTAAAAAGACAAAAAGAAAGGCAAGCATCTTGATGGAGGAGTTATATGATATCAGAGAGGAAAATGTGGGCACAGGCAATGCATTTACAGACAAACTAAATGATAATATAGACCTCAATGACAGTGTTTTAGATATGCCTGTATATTTTGAAAATGACTTGGAATATGGAGGAGAACTAACTATTGAAAACTGTCCACTAAGTGATATAATAATAATAAACCCTACAGCAGAAGCTGAAAATACAGAAACCGGTCTAAACAACGTCAGTCAGTCTGATCATGCTGGTGAATCAAACTGTCCATTAGGAAATAACGAAGAAGAATATTCTGCGGCAAAAGTTATAACTGAAACTTTACCGAAGATGAAAAGAGAAAAAATAAAGATAATAGAAAATAAAAACTTTTTAGAAACTCGCAAGAATATTAGTTATGATCAGAAGTACAAAAAAGTTTCCCCTGAAGCGCCTTTAATAATTTTAAAGAAGACTGCAAGACCGAGCAAATATTATAAAGACGATGAGGCTATACTAAGAGACTTACTAGATGATAATATTTAAATATAAATTCGGAATGCTCCAAATAATATTATAATAATTACTTACGTACATACTATGATTAATAAAAATGTTAACTTTATTTTATGATTATTTTATTAATTCATATAGGTTTTGTTTTTAGTTGATTTTATTTAGATTCTTTTGCATTGCACAAGAACGTATATGGAAAGAATTTTTCACTTTATAAGTTCGTTATATTTAGTCCGTCAGTTAGATCATGAAAAAACGTTAGCCACGTATCTTTTGCTTCCTTAAATTAATAAAACTTGACATTGGTAAAGCGCTCTGGAGTGGGGATTTTGTTGTACTATCTTGTGACATCATCCGAAGTTTAAAGGAGTTGTATCATCCTCATTTTTTATTTAAGTGACAAATTAAAAACACGTTGTTACAATATCTTTTGATAATTTAGCTGACGTACTTAACATAATTTTTTAGTAAAATTCACTGTTATGTTTATTAAAAAATATTTTGTGTGGGTAAAAAATAAAAAAAAAATAATTTACTATCCCTGTTCTATTTTTTTTAAAGTTAATGGTACTATAATAAATAATTTATAGGTATGTGTACTAGGTACATACATAAATAAATTTTGACAACCCTAGCATTTTTTTCTATTGACCCCCTTTTCGACTCCATTCACCCATATCGCGGGTAAATAGAAAACGCGCAGATATTGTTATTTATTAAATAAATGACGAGTAAATTAAGTTAATCTTTCATTGAAAACAGTTTATTACACTTTAACTCACAAGACACGATGACTGCTACCTTCGGAATTTGCTAAAAACATACTGAAATTTCGATTCAAAAGTTGAAATCCTTTCTATTCACCCCATTTTACGGTACACTAGTTGCACTCCTTTGATGTTGACTACTTGCCGACGTTTTAATATCTTACGTAATTTTTATTAGTTATCAAGCACGCAAGTTGAATAAATCTTTTCAGCCATTTGAAGAACATCAGCTCTTTTTATTTCGGAGGTTTTTAAAATTTTTAATTTTAGTTATTATCATGTCTAGATCTACTCCTAGAGATAATTAAAATTAGGTGGCGACCATGGTAACGGCGGGGCAGGGGGTGCTAATAATCTCCGGTGGAGGTTCGGTTGCCACCTACGACGACTCGACCTGGCTACTTATAACGCACGCACCCTGAGGACAGACGAGAAGATTCTGGAGCTGGAAGAAGAGATAAGAAAGTTACGCTGGAATATCATAGGATTATCCGAGGTCCGAAGAGAGGGGGAGGACACGGTAATCCTCGAATCCGACAACTTATTCTATCACCGGGAGGGCGACCATCTGTCCCAAGGAGGTGTCAGATTTATCGTCCACAAGTCTCTCGTTAACAACGTTGTTAAGATTGGGAGTGTGTCCAATCTTTTTGCGTACCTTATACTCAGAATCACCAAACGGTATTCGTTGAAGGTCATACAGGTTTACGCACCAACCTCGGCACACCCCGATGTGGTGGTGGAGGAAATGTATGAGGATATCTCCAGAGCCATACATTCCTCCAAAACCCACTATACGGTGTTAATGGGAGACTTCAATGCAAAACTAGGCACAAGAGAAAACGGTGAGCTGAAAGTAGGGAAATTCGGAATAGGGCAACGGAACCGAAGGGGTCAGCAGCTGGCCGACTTCATGGAGAAAGAGGAACTCTTTATGATGAACTCTTTCTTCCAAAAGCGGCCCCACAGGAAGTGGACCTGGTCGAGCCCCGACGGTTCGACAAAAAATGAGATTGACTTCATTATGACGACGAGACGACAACTGTTCAGTGATGTCTCAGTGATCGCGAGGGTGAAAACCGGCAGCGATCACCGAATTGTGAGAGGCACACTGAACCTAAAAGTTAAGTTGGAGAGGTCACGTCTAATGAAGTCAACGCTCCGTCCCCCTCGTGCTCTAATCCAAAGTCCCGAAACTTTTCAGCTCGAGCTACGAAACCGTTTTCAGTGCCTAGAAGATTGCAATGAAGTGGATGATATGAATGACAAGCTCGTGGAAACTGTCCCTGCGGTCGGAGCTAAGTTTTGCAAGACCCGCCGCAGAATAACGCAAAAACTCTTTTGAGTGAGATTGAGAGGTTCTATGGGCAGCTGTACACATCATCGTTGGAGCCACACGCAAGTATGAGTAACGATCCAAGGGTGAGTCTTATCTGACACTATTCCGATGATATCCCGAACGTCAGTCTGAGCGAGATTAGAATGGCTCTCCAGTACCTTAAAAACGGTGAGGCCCAGGCGAAGACGAAATTACAGCGGAGCTTCTAAAATCGGGTGGAAAACCGGTACTAGAAGTCCTTCAGAAGCTTTTTAATTCCGTCCTCCATGGTGTCATTACACCGGATGCGTGGAGCAGAAGTGCGGTGGTCTTGTTCTTCAAGAAAGGTGACAACGCTCTCTTGAAGAACTACAGACCGATTTCCTTTCTGAGCCGCGTCTACGTGCTGTTTTCGAGAGTCATTACGAATCGTCTCGCGCGCAGACTTGACGACTTTCAGCCTCCCGAACAAGCCGGTTTCCGAAAAGGATTTAGCACCATAGACCACATGCATACCCTTCGGCAAATTGTACAGAAGTCCGAGGAGTACAACTTGCCACTATGTCTGGCGTATGTGGACTATGAGAAAGCCTTGGATTCCTTCGAAATTTGGGCGGTGCTGCAATCCCTTCAGCGGTGCCAAGTTGACTGTCGGTATATCGAAGTGCTGAAGTGCTTGTACAGTAGGGCTACGATGGATATCCGAGTACAGAACCAGAGTACGAAACCTATCCAATTACAGAGAGGTGTAAGACAGGGTGACGTTATAACCCCGAAACTCTTCACCGCTGCATTGGAAGATGTTTTCAAGCTTCTGGACTGGAAAGGATACGGTATTAACATCAATGGCGAGTACATCACTCACCTTCGATTTGCCGATGATATAGTCCTTATGCCGCTGGAGGACCTAAACACTATGCTCAATGACCTCAATAGTGTTTCCCAACAGATAGGTCTTAAGATGAACGTGGACAAAACAAAGATCATGTTTAATGTCCATGTCACACCTATGCCGGTAATTGTTGGGGACACTAAGCTCGAAGTTGTTGACGAGTATGTTTACCTGGGACAAATAGTCCGACTAGGTAAGTCCAACTTCGACCGAGAGGTCAATCGACGGATTCAACTCGGCTGGGCTGCGTTCGGGAAATTACGGCACATCTTCTCGTCAGGTATACCTAAAAACTTTGAAAACGAGACAGTGATGACCTATAGAACTGAGACGTGGTCCTTCACTGCTGGCCGGATGAAGAAGCTCAAGGTCGCTTAGCGAGCTATGGAGAGGGCTTTGCTCGGAGTTTCTCTGCGTGATAAACTTAGAAATGAGGATATCCGCAGTAGAACCAGAGTGACCGACATAACCCAACGGATTAGTAAGCTAAAGTGGCAATGGGCTGGCCATATAGCTCGCAGAACCGACAACCGATGGGGAAAAAAGGTTCTCGAGTGGCGGCTTCGTACCGGCGGACGAAGTGTAGGGCGTCCCCCCACTAGATGGAGTGACAACCTGGTAAGATATGCAGGAAGTCGATGGATGCAAGTGGCTCAGGAGTGCTTTGTGGCATTCCTTGGGGGAGGCCTATGTCAAGCAGTGGACTTGTGAAGGGCTGTAATGATGATAATGATGATGATATACATACATATAAAGCCAACTAGGAAAAATAAAAGAGAAAGATTAATAAAAAGTGTTTTGGGATTCCAAAGGAATACTATTGATTGAGTACACAAAAAACCATCAACGCAGACAAATACTCAGCCACTTTACGCTGTTTGAGAGAAGCAATAAAAGAAAAGAGAGAAGAGGAAAGCTGACCAAGTGAGTGCTGCTTCTTCATGACAACGCACCGGTTCACACGGCGCGGCTATCCAAGACTGCTGCGCGAGACTGCGGGTTTGAGGAAGTTAACCACCCACCATACAGCCCAGACCTTCGGGGAAAGCGATTTGCTGACGGTAATGAGCGCAAGTCGGCTATAAATAAACATTTTTCAGACCACGAAGAATATCTTTTCAAGCGAATATTATATAAAGCCAAAAAATATTTCACAATTTTATCTTTTTTCTAACATACCAATACAAAGAATATATTTAACGCCCCTCGTAGTTACAATCCTCTTTCTATTTCTACCGGCAAATAACAGTGCCTTCACTACTGTAGGTATTCCTGTTCTGGTCAGGCATTCAATCTTAGTCGTCAAAGGTGACAACACATCCGTAGCCGTTTTTATTTTAAGTTGGTCGCAAATGTCCATGGACTGTACGGGCCACTTACCATTAGGTACCCAAGTTAATTTGTAACTTGTTTTATGAAGTTTCAAGATAGTATTTTTCTTTATACAATTAGGTAAAATAATATGATAATTTCTAAAAATGTAATAATTAAAAAACGGTATAAATTTGATGTTTTTTCTTCCACATTTAAAGTATTAACTGCATATCCATACATCCATCACAGATTAAATATATGTGGGTTTCATTAAAATCTGAAACTGTTGTAAATTGAGCAACGTTATTACACTGGACATTATGTTTTTCTATTGATTCAAAAATTATTTTTTTAATGTTTAATAGACTGTTTTGAGATTTAATTTTTATATCACAAGTGGAGCACGAAACCATGTCATCTTTATAATAAAAATTTGTTTTTTGGCACACTGGGCAAATAACATTGTCTTGTTGTAATGTTGACCAATCAATGTCATCCATTTGCGATTTTTCATATTCTTCCAACCACCTAAAATTCAAAACAAATAATTTAATTTCACTGAATATGACGGCATTCACATCACATCAACTGTTTTTAACTACACTGGACACATGGCTTCTTGAAAGAATCCACCAGCTAGCACATATTATTATACTTGGAAGATAAATGTAGATGTCTATGGGTCATAGCAATCACTTACCAACAGGTTGACTGTGTGCTCGTTTGTCACCCTATCCTATAAAAAAAATTATGCCACTTAAGTACTACTTTATTTATAGGATAGGGTGTCAAACGAGCACACAGTCCACCTGATGGTAAGTGGTTGCTGTGTCTCATAGACATCTTTGTACATTTATCCTCATTTGCGAATCAAAATGCAGATGCATTGTCACTCGTGAGTACTAAGATGGACCCTCTTTTCCAGTAAAAAGGGTCTCCGGTTCTCTACACTCACCATACGAAAACAGCAGTGTTAAGCTACTATTTTACACTGGTATTCTATGAGAGCGTGGTCCTTCCCCGGTCGAGCCAACCCATTCGTGTTACAACTATACTACTAATATAGCTGCAGCATGGCTCTACCATATATATATATGCTAAGCAGCCAAGGTGATAGCACATTTTGTAGTAATTTTTTACAACTTTGAAGACTGACCAACAATAGTTTACTTGATTACGAATTATGCGCCTCATCTATCATTGTAGTCATATTAAATAAAGGAATTGATAACAAAAATTAAATTTAATTCAAAAAAATTAAAGGTGCCTTAGCAGAAAATGTTTTTATTTTTATAGAATGGGGTGACAAACAAGCACACAGCCCACCTGATGGTAAGTGGTTGCTGTGGCCTATAGACATCTACATCTATCCTCAATTAAGAATCAAAATGCAGATGTGTTGTCACCCTTGAGGACTAAGACGGAATGCCTCATTTCCAGTAAAAACGGTCTCCGGTTCTCTACACTCACCATACGAAACACAGCTACATTAAGCTGCTATTTTACACTGGTATTCTGTGAGAGTGTGGTCCTACCTCGACCGAGTCGATTCATTCATGCTACAAGCATAATATTAATATAGTTGAAGAATGGCTCTACCACATAAAAATCTAACACATATTATATCGTATTATTTACTTCATGAATCGAAGATTGTTAAATCTACCCTATAAAGAGAGGCCTATGTCCAACAGTGGACTCTTGCAGGCTGAAGAAGAAAAATAATTTAAGTTAAACAGCGTAGGTTTATCTTTAATATACAATATCAATGAAACTTAAATAATGACTCTTTCATTTTACACATTCAAACTCTTACAATGGCATATGGCTTCTACTTAAGGGTGATATTTTCTTGAGGAACTGCATTTTAATATTGCATGGCTTTGACTTAAGGTATTCCCAAAAAATAAGTTAGAGCAAGTATGATGACCATGATACATCTCCATAAAACATCTACAGCCCTTTTAAGGGTCACTTTTGGGCACAGGCCTTTCCAAACATAAACCAGTTACATAACATGCCCATAACCACCAGATAGTTAACTAGCTACCCTCTCTCTTGCACTAGTCATGCTCTTCCTTTTTGCCAACTGTGGATTTGGGGTTACATAAGGTTTGGATAGATTTTATTGTCTTCATTTGGCTGTCTGAGATTTATTTGACAAAAGCAGGGTGCATGTACCAGTGACAATGCCATTTTGATAGAAATTTGGAATAAAAACTTCTACACCACAATTCGGTCTCTTCTATAGACTTAGATATTTCTTAAGTGTTTTATTTAGATATTTCCTTCTTTATGACGTGCATGGAGTGGCAATTTCTTAGCTGTTAATTACTGCTGATGTTGATGGTCCCAGAAGAATTCTGTTCACCTACGAGGGCAGCATTGAAAATTTCGGGAATCAAGGAAGTGACACAACATTACTATTTAAAAATGTATTTATTGCTTTTCGAAGTATTCTCCGCGAAATTCGACACATTTTTCCATACAATAGAACCAATCATTGAAGCAACCATTCCATTCGGAAGTTGGGGTCTCCAAAATGGCCGTTTTGTAGGCGTCCACAGCTTCTTCAGGTGATGAAAATCTCCGACCACGCAATTTATTCTTTATTTTAGGGAAAGTATAGAAATCATTAGGGCTTAGGTCGGGGCTGTACGGTGGATGGTCTAATAATTCTATGTTTTCTTGAAACTCTTTTGTTGTGTGCGGTGTGAGAACTCGCATTGTCGTAATGGAGGATGATACGGCGGTTGCAGTTCTCTTTACGGAGTTCAAAAACGACCTGTGGCAAACAAATGCTAGCATACCATTCTGCATTAACCGTTCTTTGTCCCTCAAGAGGAATAGTCGTAACATGGCCGATTTCGGAGACAAACGTGGCCACCATTTTTTTGCAACACTCTGTGAACTAACAATTTTTATTGGCTGTTTCGGGTTCGTACGCGTATATCCAGGATTCGTCACCTGATACGATGTTGTATACAGCATTTGAGGATCCTGCGTGGAATCTTTCGAGAGTTCTGACGCACCAAGTAACGCAAGCCTCTTTTTGCTCTTCACAGAGCGAATGCGGTATCCATCAGGAAAACAACCTTTTTACACCTAATTGTTCATGCAAGATTATTTGTATTTGACTCGTGCCAATGTCTAAAGTTGCCTCAATTTCGCGGTATGTCACATGTCGATCTTCCTCAATCAGCTTACGCACAGCATCAATGTTTTCTTGGGTGACTGCAGTTTTTGGACGACCTTGACGGGGATCATCACTGAGCTTGACACGTCCATGTTGAAATTCAGCAAACCAGCGATAAATTGTGGTTTTGGATAGGGCTTTATCACCAAATGCAGAAATCATCCGGTCAACACTCTGTTTTTGTGTTAAACCACTTCCGCCGTCATAATAAATCATCACTCTTGAATTTTCTCGAGTCAATTCCATTTTCTTAATGACTAAACAAGAAACAAGGAGTTTTCAATTAAAAAGATTTTAATATGACAGGAACAGTGGAAATATTCCATTCCCGATACTTTTAGTGCAGCCTATGTATGAAACCACAACCATATTATTTTAACTGTGAATCATGAAATCCTTGAAATGTTTCTACTAGACAATCAACAATTTCATTGGTGGAGAATGAAGCAGCATTATGTTTTAAAAAAAGTATCCTATGTCTTATTCCACAACATAATTGATTTCGATGGCAAATTTAATTTTTCATCAATTTACTAACTAGTTTGGTTGGACTCCTTTTGTGCCTAAGTACTTGTTCACGTGAAACATGCAGGTGTAGGGAAGGCATTGGGTGGTTGTTCATATTAAACCAGGTGTTCGTGTGAATGTGACTTGTTGCCAGAGTTTGTAAATATGGATGACAATTTCTTATTTTTAATAGAAAATTCTTACCTAAAGTGGGAGATGACAAAAAGTAGAATTGGCAGGCACAAAATTAATAAAGAGAATTGTATGGTGAATTTCATATCTTACATAGTAAAAAGGAACAGACTACTACATCCCACTCCTGGGAACAGGCTTTCTACCATTTCTGAGAAGGTCTTAGGGCTAGGAAAAGTCTGCCATGCTGCCCCAATGCGTGTCGGTGGACTTCACAGTCTTAGAATTTTATTTTAATTCCTAAAACATACAGGTTTCCTCACAATGTTTCCCTTCACTGTTATGTGGTAGATCAGCACTTAAAATTGTAATTAACTATTTCATTGGTGTTGGCGGGGTCCAAACCCGGGTGGCTCTCATACTGTTATATTTAAATAAAATAAAAATCTTGGTTAAGCATAGCTGCTTAATATACAATGATTGGTAACCTAACCTCTAGTTAATCATCAAATATATATTTTTAAAGTAGTTCTAGTAATGCTATTGAAATTTCTAATATTTATATTAACCAACCCAATAAGTTGGTAAGTTAAAAATGCTTGTGTTATGAGTGTTGTTCACAACAGTCGTCTAATGGTGGATTCAAACTTATGAATTTTGAGTTTACAGTCCACACCCTAACCATAAGGTTACTATTGTTTCTAATATTGTAAATACTTAATATAAATAATATTGTTATATTTTATATTCATATCATACTCAAATTTAAACTTTTATAATAACTATTTTCTAATCAGAAGAGCTGCTGAAGACAATAGACATCAAAATTTAAAAAAAAAATGATGAAATAAAAAATACAAAAAGTTGGATTTACAAACCACTGAATTTCTTCTTCTATAAGTTCATTTTTTATTTCTTCAAGTACATTGTTTTCTTCTTCATCAAGATCACCAAGTGGGGGAAAATTAAACATGTTTTTATATATTTCTGTCAATGTATCACGAATTTCAGATTCGGCCACAGTTCCACGAAATTTATTTAGAAGAATGTTGCGGCAGTTTTGCACCTTATCTTTATAGTCCTGAAAATTAATAGTTGAATGATTAGCCTCAAAGAATTTTAATAAATTTTAATTATTTTTAGATGTAGTGGTAATTGTAGGAGTGCTTAACTGCTGTCTATTGGCATAAATAAATCCCAGACTGTGTTTACTAGAAATTTGGTTCCCTTGCATTAGCTAATTCAAGTAATCTTAACGTCGTGTAAATAACATTACTGGAGTAAAAATTAAATAGAAAAATAATACAGTAATTTTACAAACCTTTCTCATTTTCTCTTTTAAAGCTATTGGAGACTGCTTCTGCTTAGCTCTTACATGTTTATATGAAGGTGAACAACTTACTTTAGGCGAATTCATGTTTTATTATTTTGAATATAAACTCGAATGAATTTAAAAAACCATAATATTACAATATAAATATTAAATCACAAACTATATAGAAACACTACGCGTTTTTTAAATACAAATGGTTCAATTACATATATAGTATGTACATATATTTTTATTATTTTTTCAACAATAATTTCGGCGGGACAATATTTTGTTATTCAGAATTCAGATTCAGATAATATTTATCTGAATTCTGAATAAAAAAATACTTGGATGGCTTGGATTCTTGTCATTTAAGTCATATCTTCAAAACTCAGTATCAAGTGATATTTTTCCTTTATAGTAGTGCTTCACAATATGTTTGATATTAACCGGTTCATTGCGGATCACACGCCAGGCGTGCCATCGAATACATTTGTGTGTGGCGTATGACACGCGAGGCATGTCTTTTTAAAAATCTCTTATAACTCGCTCAAATTGCTTTTTTGGAAAATTTATCCAGAACAAAATATTCATTATTTTGCAAGTAGTTCATGCCTGCGGCTTCGTTTCTGGATATTTTGAAAAATTGAAATTTTGAGGAGTAACAACCTTTTTTAACTTGTACATGGTACCGTTTTTACTTTATAGGTTTTTAAAACATGTTGCGGAAAAATACTCTAATAAGAAACAAATGAACAAATAATAGCACTCATTGCGATCGCTCACAAACTCAAGTTGTAAACAAGTTTCTAGAAAACAATTCTCCTGTTAAAAAAAAACAATACCTTTATCTCTTTTGCTTAAAATGATTGAAGTGCCGACTTATTACTATAATTTGGCCGAATGGACCTACTAGTACCATGTGCTCTTGTGATATGGTATAAGGTTTATTTTATCTTGAAACAGTTCGAAACCGTTCGTGTATAAAAAAAAAGTTCGCTAATAAATAGTCTTTTGTCAATCCGCCGCCGTATAGCGCCGGCGTTTTTTTCATTTTGAAAAGACTTGTTTTGCTGTTCTTACTAATTAGACGTTTTCAGATCGACTTTACTTTTACAATTGTATAACATTAAATAATATTTAACATTCGTAAATATCAAGGATTTGTAAATAAAAAAAGGTATATCATACCTTTTTTTTTAAATTAAGATTCTTGATTGTTTGATATTTACAAATGTTATTATTAGGTGAAAATTTAATTTAATAGAAACCAAGGTTTCCAGGGTGATTTCGCTGTACCTACTTATATAAATTATTTTTTTATAACAACAAAAAATAGTACAAAAGGTTTGTAATCTCTTCATAAAAAAAAGTCATTTTCTCTCAATTTCAAAGAAAACGCGTAAAAAAACACGTAATTACCCACTAAAAACAAGTATCCTTCCATTTGTAACTTATGTTTGATGTCAAATAAACAAACAAACTTAGGTCTAAACAAGTAAAAAAGCATAAAAAAGAACATTACTTTTACACATTGCATTTTTGTCTGTGGCGCTTGACACGCCCCGCGTGTCATGAAATATTTGTTCGCCGCCACAGCTAAAAGTTGTCGAAAATTGGTGCCGCAACGAATCGGTTAATACTTTATAGTAGTCTGCTTTACAATATGTTGATGCGTCACATTGCACAGCCCTTGGGAGATTTTGACGGCGATTAAAACCAGTAGACAGTTGGCCATATATCTCAAGGCGTCTAAGCAGACAGACACCGTATTTTAAGATTCACATCACCATCGTAGCACTTGTTTCACCGTTTCCACTAATAGTTCACATGCGAAGACACACAAAGTTGCAACACTTTTACTTATCAAAATCCACTTCAAACCGTTATTTAAACAATAATCTAAGGAATCTCGCGTCGCGTCGAGTCTTCCGGTCGGAAATGCACTGAATTGCTGGATCTTGCCAGTGCTCGTTGGCCATGGATAGTGAAGTAAGCCCTTTATCACATAAAATGACGTCCCCGTACGAATGGCTCACTGGGAAGTACTTACGGAGGCTGCACACTTCGCGATTATGTATGGTGAGAGCGCTCAAAAAGCCGAACCCACCATGTTTCCACGGAAAAGTACAGGGTGGGCCATATGAGTGTTGGCGATTTAATTCTTCAATTTCTCGGAAACGCATGGCGCGGGGTGGTGGGGAGATATGTTGTTAGCTGCGCCGCTTCCTGGAAAATTAATCGCCACGGAGCCGTAAATGGGAGTGCAGCGTGCATTTTGTGTCCGAGCGTATTACGAAAACAATAAATCAGTGATTACTGTACGACTTTTGTATCGACATGAACACGGTTTACGCGATTTAAGTGAAGTTCCAAGCGCCAATGTGATACGGAAATGGAACAGAATGTTCGAAACAACGAGCTCGACAGTACCAATTACGGCTCGTGGTCGCTCAGTTTCTGCAAGATCTGCCGACATTGTGGAGCGTGTTCATGTTTCAGTTCACCGAAATGCACAACAGTCAACACGTAAGAGAAGTCAGTCTTTGGACGTCAAAAGAACGACTTTGCGACGAATTTTGAAGCGTGATTTGCATTTGAAGGCTTATAAGATTCAGATAATCCTAGAATTGAAACCAGATTATGCCAATAACCAACTTAACTTTGTCAATTTGATGCTCGAGCGGTTCAACAATTTTAACATCGTGATGTTTAGTGATGAGGCCAATTTTTACCTTAATGGCCATGTGAATAAGCAAAATTGTCGGTTCTGGTCCGAGCCTAATCCCCGACGCTTGTATGAACGTCCACTTCACAGCCCTAAGCTTGTCGTGTGGGCTGGGAGAACGTCAATGAGTATTATTGGGCCATACTTTTTTGAGAACGAAAGAGGGCAAGCGATGACGGTTAGAGCTAACAATTATTGCAATATGATAACAGAATTTTTGGTGCCAGCTTTGCAAGAACTTCAAGGCAATACCTTGAGGATGTGGTTTCAACAGGATGGGGCCACATGTCATACGGCTAGGGCTGCTAAAAAATGTTTTTCCCGGAAAAGTCATTTCGAAAAGGAGAGATATTGAATGGCGACCACGTAGCCCCGATCTCTCTCCATGCGATTATTTTCTATGGGCTACCTCAAATCTGTGGTCTACGAGAATAATCCGACCAATTTAGAGCAGCTGAAGAGAAATATTATTCAGGAAAATAACAAAATACTGAGAACAACTTTTCGACGAGTTTTCCAAAATTTGCAAATTCGGTTCCAAGAGTGCCAAGCAGCCGAGGGAAGTCATTTAGACAACATTATTTTTAGACCTTAAAAATTCCTATGTTTCTACTTTTTAAAAATACAAATATATTTTTGTTATGTTTCTTAGTTCTTTTTTAATTGAATATTGAAACCGCCATCACCCTTATGGCCCACCCGTTACATTCTCATTACTGATGATCTGAGACGTCATAACAGTGCGGACTTTTCTATCCAGAGCGTTCAGTTCGATCTGAATCTACTTGAGTGTACCAATGGTATACATGAGAGGTATAACCCAACCGTTATATGCGTGTGTCTTATTAACGCCCGACAAAAGACTGGTAAGCACTTTTGTCAAGCGTGCATAAAGCACATCGCAAACTGACTGTTTCATGTCCACCTCATCGATACCGATGTTCTGTGACATACCCACGTATTGGTATATTTCAGCCTCAGAAAGGGTCCTCATGTTGATGGGCATAGGTGAGTCTATGCCCTCAGAGTTAGCAACCCTACCTCTTTCAACATGGAATCTTCATTCTGTTTGAATCGCAAGTGATGTTCAACAATTCCATAAGATAGGAGCGATTGGAGGCGAATAACTCGAAATCATCCATATAGAAAAGTTGGGTTACTATAGCCCCTCCTTTCCGAAGCGGAAATCCCCTCCCAGAGCCCTCCAGTAAGGTACTAAGATCTTTCAGAGAGAGGCAGAACCAGATTGGACTCAGACATCGCCCTGGAAGATACCCCTTCTTACCCTTATGCGGTTTTGCGCAGCCGTCATCGGCTCGCCCAGATGACAAAGGATCGTAGTCCACTGCCCCATACACTGCCCGAAGAAATCTCTAACTGTACAGTCAACCTTGTACAGCTCGAGGATCCTCTTTAGCCATGTATGGGGCACCGAGTCGAATGCCTTTCTGTAGTCTATCCAGGCGGCGGAGAAATTCCGACCGTTGCGCTGAACCACTTTGCCAATGACCGCGTCAATGAGGAGTGGCTCCTTGGTTCCACGACCACAAAGAATGCCTCGATGAAAGAATGCACGGACCTAAATCACCTTAATCAATCGACTTCCTGCATGTTCTGCGTGGTGGGCCGCGCTACACTTCACTTACCGATACGAAGCTGACACTCGAGAACCTTTCTTTATCGGTTGTTGGTTATTCGAGTTATATGGCCGGTCCTTTGCCACTTCAGCTTACTCATCATTACAGCCCTTCACAAGTCCACTGCTGAACATAGGCCTCCTCCAAGGTATGCCATAAAACACGGTCCTGAGCCACCTGCATTCATCGACTTCTTGCATGTCTTACCAGGTCGTCACTCCATCTAGTGGGGGGAAGCTCTACACTTCGTCCGCCGGTACGAGGCCGCCACTCGAGAACCTTTTTTATCCATCGGTTGTCAGTTCTTCGAGTTATATGGCCGGCATATTGCCACTTCAGCTTACTAAGCCGTTGGACTATGTCGGTCACTCTGGTTCTACTGCGGATATCCTCATTCCTAAGTTTATCACGCAGAGAAACTCCGAGCATAGCCCTCTCCATAGCTCGCTGAGCAACCTTGAGCTTCCTCATCCGGCCAGCAGTGAAGGACCACGTCTCAGTTCCATATGTCAACACTGGCAACACGCACTGGTTGCATAGTCTCGTTTTCAACCTTTTTTTACCTGACGAGAAGATGTGCCGTAATTTCCCGAATGCTGCCCAACCGAGTTGAATCCGTCGATTGACCTCTTGGTGGATGTAGGACTTACCTAGTCGGACTATTTGTCCCAGGTAAACATACTCGTCAACAACTTCGAGCTTAGTGCTCCCAACAACTACCGGCATAGGTGTGACATGGACGTTAAACATGTTTTGTTGTTTTGTCCATATTCATCTTAAGACCTATCCATTGGGAGACACTATTAAGGTCATTGAGCATAGTGCTTAGGTCCTCCAGCGATTCTGCTATAAGGACTATATCGTCGGCAAATCGAAGGTGAGTGATGTACTCGCCATTAATGTTAATACCGTATCCCTTCCAGTCCAGAAGCTTGAAAACGTCTTCTAATGCATCGGTGAAGAGTTTCGGGGATATAACGTCACCCTGTCTTACACCTCTCTGCAGTTGGACAGGTTTCGTACTCTGGTTCTGTACTCGGATATCCATCGTAGCGCTACTGTACAAGCACTTCAGCACTTCGATATACCGACAGTCAACTTGGCACCGCTGAAGGCACCGCAGCACCGCCCAAGTTTCGACGGAATCAAAGGCTTTCTCATAGTCCACATACGCCAGACATAGTGGCAAATTGTACTCCTCGGACTTCTGTACATTTTGCCGAAGGGTGTGTATGTGGTCTATGGTACTAAAGCTTTTTCGGAAACCGGCTTGTTCAGGAGGCTGAAAGTCGTCGGGTCTGCTTGCGAGACGATTTGTAATGACTTTCGAAAACAGCACGTAGACGCGGCGCAGAAGGGAAATCGGTCTGTAGTTCTTCAAGAGAGCGTTATCGCCTTTCTTGAGGAACAAGACCACCGCACTTTTGCTCCACGCCTCCGGAGTAGTACCACCATGGAGGACAGAATTAAAGAGCCTCTGAAGGACTTCTAGTACCGGTTTTCCACCCGCTTTCAGAAGTTCCTTTGTAATTCCATCCTCGCCTGGGGTCTTGCTGTTTTTAAGGTGCTGGAGAGCCATTTGACTGACGTCCGGGATATCATCGGAATAGTCTCGGATAAGATTCGCTCTTGGATCATTACTCACACTTGCGTGTGGCTCCAACGATGACGTGTACAGCTGCCCATAGAACCTTTCAATCTCACTCAAAATCTCAGGTGTCCCAGAAACGACGCTGCCACACTCGGTCTTCAGCTTCGACAGTTGGCTCTTTCTGGTAGACAGATATCTAGCAAAGACTTTGGAGCCCTGGTTCCGCTCGATCGCTTCTTCAATACGAGCAGTATTAAAGTTGCGTAAGTCCCGCCGTATGCGTTTGAAGGTCTGTCTGTTCAGTTGCCTGTATGCTGTCAAACCTACTGAAGACTGCAGCTTCATATCCTGTTTAACAGCCATGAGATTAAGAGTGTGATCAGCAAGTTTTTGCGTTCTTCTGCGGCGAATCTTGCAAAACTTAGCTTTGACCGCATGGACAGTTTCCACGAGCTTGTCATTCATATCGTCCACTGCATTGCAATCTTCTAGGCACTGAAATCGGTTTCGTAGCTCGAGCTGAAAGGTTTCGATAGTTTGGATTAGAGCACGAGGGGGATGGAGCGTTGACTTCATTAGACGTAACCTCTCCAAATTAACGTTTAGGTTCAGTTCCCCATTCGATGATAGCTGCCCGGTTTTCACCCTCGCGATCACTGAGACATCACTGAACAGTTGTCGTCTGGTCGTCATAACGAAGTCAATCACATTTTTTGTCGAACCGTCGGGGCTCGACCTGGTCCATTTCCTGTGCGACTGCTTCTGGAAGAAAGAGTTCATCATAAAGAGTCCCTCTTTCTCCATGAAGTTGGCCAGCTGGTGGCCCCTTGGGTTCCGTTGCCCTATTCCGAATTTCCCTACTTTCAGCTCACCGTTCTCTTTTGTGCCTAGTTTTGCGTGGAAGTCTCCCATTAACACCGTATAGTGGGTTTTGGAGGAATGCATGGCTCTAGAGATATCCTCATACATTCCAACCTTCAGCGAATACCGTTTGGTGATTCTGAGTACAAGTTACGCAACCCTCGTCGACACACTCCCAATCTTTACAACGTTGTTAACGAGAGACTTGTGGACGATAAATCCGACACCGCCTTGGGACAGATGGTTGCCCTCCTGGTGATAGAACAAGTTGCCGGATTCGAGGATTACTGTGTCCTAATGCGACTGATATATTTGCTTTGCAAAAGAGAGCCGTTCGGGCGATTTATAACCTAAATTGTAAAGAGTCCCTCAGACAACAATTTAAAGAAAAAACATATTAACTTTGGCATCGCAATATATTTATGAAAATGTAATGTATGTACATAAAAACATAAATAACTTTAATAAGAATAAGGATGTGCATACTTTAAACACTAGCAACAAACATAAGCTTGTAATACCAGTTACTAGACTCCACACAATCAGTAATTCATTTATGGGGCAATGTATACGCTTTTACAACAAAATCCCAGAATATATTCAAAGTTTATCATTAAACAAGTTTAAAAATTTTATTAAAGAAAAACTGTACAAAAAGGGTTATTAGAATAGCAAGGAATACTTGAATGAAAATAACCCCTGGGAATAAGGTGATCGCCACCATGCTGGTTCTATTAAAAATAATTTAAAATTGTATAAATGAAATTATTGTTAAGTGAAATATGTTTGAAATAAAAGGGGTCCCGCTGAGTTTCTTGCTGGTTCTTCCCAGGACAGAGGTATTTTCCGAACCAGTGGTAAATAAAAAATGACTTTCAATAAGAATTATGTAATAATCAATATTAAATAAAACATTATACATTTTAATAGGCAAGTGGCAAGGAGGTTATTTTTTATAACTTCCTTGGCATGGTTAATATCACTCCTACCCTGTGACAAATTGTATCTAGGTATTATGGGATTAAAATATCTGTTATTGCATCTATATATTTATTTCAATATCTCTCAGAACAATAACTAAAGCATTTTATATTTATAGTGCGCGCAAGATAACTCTGCACGCGGTCAAAATTGGAACTAGTCGTGTGCCGCCATCTTACTGTTTATGGCAGGTGTCAAAACAGAGTGTTATTTGTCGTGCTTTTATTTGTTTTTACAGTAAATAATGGTCATCATTATGCCGAAAGTGATTAAATTTGCTGGCAGGGATATTATCTTGAAGGTCAAACGTGCTTGTGAAGAAGAACGAGACAATAACGGGCCTACAGTACAGTTTTCCAAAGTTACAGCCTACGTTTCATATTTCAAAGGTAATTTTTAGGGCTACCATAACAAATAAAACTCCCTAATTTTCTCAATTTTTTCGTTTTTAGTTTCCTCGTGTCATTAATATCATGTATTTATAATGCATTGTTTTTATTATGTTTTAGGCGTTTCTGAATTCACCGTCACCCAAATAACTCAAGAGAGTACATAATGTAGCAGCAGCATCATCTTCTAAAATTGTGACGCCGGGAAAAACTAGTAACCGGAGGAAAAAAAAATGGTTTATACGATTTTCATATGTGGCGCTATAAGGCATTTAAATAAGCCGCATGCTCGTTTGCCCCCTCTCCTATAAAAAAAAGGTGGCAGTAACGACAAAAAATGGCTCAATGTATGTCTACATGTAGAAAAATAGGAGATAAATATTTCGAATCAAATAGGCTGATTGATATGGAAATGTATAAATTTATAATTATTTATGTCACAGGCTACACATCCGAGTCTTCTAATGAAGTCTATCATGGATTCTGATGAAGATATGCGAATGGAAGGCGTTGACCTACTGCAGCACCATTGTTACACCAAACTCGCAAATAGATCTAGGTATTCAATAAAAGATTTACAAGGTTTCTATGAACTTTTAATTTCGTTCTTTATAATAAATATTTTTAAAATATCTTTTTTGGAAAATTCATTATATACAAAATATCAGTGTTCATTTATCATAATAATAGTCATTTCTAACACGCATTTAATATCTTCACCTATATATGTAAAAAAATATTGAAAGTTAAATTTGACCATCTTTCAGGTTTTCGATGGAGCGGAAATGCATATACGTTAAGTTTAGATGAAAATAAGTGACGTCATTCTAAATCCGAAATGACGGACACCCAAAGATGGAGGACTAGTTATTTTTTGTGCATTCCCATGATATGGGTATCAAATAAAAGGGTTTGCTGATAAGAATACCAAAAATAAAAGTGAAGTGTGTTGTTTAGTTTTTTTTCTCAAACTCTTACCATAGCAACTTGTGAAGTGTAGTGTCAAACCCACGGAAGTTATTATGAAGAAATATATTTATTATGCGAATCTTAGACAATAAATATAGGGTTTAATATTTATTAGGTCTTTGTAAGTTTAAGCTGAACATTACAGTTTTTTTAAGTGAGCTTTGGTAATCAATTCGATCATTTACGTAATTTGATTTAATTATAAATTCTAGTAATAAGATTAAATGAAGGAAAAAATATTATTTAAGCTGGTAACATTCAGTACGCCCTCAGTCGCACGCAGAGTTATCTTGCGCGCACTATAGTTATTGTTCTGAGCAATATCTATATATCGACTGTGAATAACGTGATTTTGTAACTCTAAGTATTTCAGTATTCATCAAAGAGTATAATAAGTATATACAGGAAACTATTAATTATTACATGATGATATGAAGCAAATTTTGATGGATATTTTTGATTAGATTTAAAGATATCTTGTTATATCTAAGTATATTAATACGTCTTGGTTAATATTATAATATGTATATAGTAATAATATATATATATATATATATATATACACTAGACGAGTATATTCTATAATGAAGATTCAGAGTAGGTTTATCTAAAGTAAAGTAAAGTTGCAGCCTATTTACGTCCCACTGCTGGACACAGGCTTCCTCTCATTTCTGAGAGGGTTTTAGGGCAAGGAAATGTCCGCCGCGCTGCCCCAATGCGTGTTGGCGAACTTCACATATCTTCGAAAAAATTTTTTTCTTATTTCTCAGACATGCAAGTTTCCTCACGATGTATTCCTTCACCGCCGAGCACGTGGTAAATCAGCACTTAAAATTGCAATTAACAATTTCATTGGCATATCTGTTTCACTCAAATATAATATTGTATTTATTTATATTGCGCGCGCATATGGTTTGTTCGATTTTCGAATCAGTGTACATAATATGTTATCATAATTATTTTTTATTCTTACGTTATTATTATTTCTTCACGTGCGATATTAGAATGTTGTGTAAAGTAACGTTGTATAGTATAGTTTGTCTGTTGTCCGATATATAAATATTGGATATGGTACGGACGTAAATACGGATATCGTATCTATATACGATTTGTATCGTCCAATCATCCATTACTACGTTATAATATTTTGCTATCATAGAGTATTAAACTAACAGGAGACGACATTGGCGAGCGTTCCCCGCTGTCAAAAGTACGAGAGCGCGGATCATTCCCGTTATATAAAACTAGTTGCGCCGCGTACGGCGTCAGTTACCAAGTAGTCGTAAGCGTGAGTTTGCAGTGTGTTTTCTTGTAAAAAAAGATCACAGACCTCAAATTTACAAAAAGACGGCGTTACCATTCATCTTTTAGTATTTATTTTGATTTCAATAATTAATATTATAAGCATTAAGTCACGAAAATTCTGATTTATATAGCTGAGCAGGTAGTGTTGCCAACTTAAAGTATTAATACTATAGTAAGGACTTTTGCACTACTAGGACATAATTAAATTTTGCTTAATGAGGGCTAATAATCTTCCACTCACCAGATGTCACTAGTTGTGACTGAGGTAAAGCTTTTCGTTACATAGTGTCAGTTAATTGAGAAATTAGTTTTAAATAATAGTTTATCATTATCTAGAGTATTATATTAATATACAACACAATGCGTCAGTGGTTTGATTTTTAAGTTTTTGCACTTTATAACTCTTTTTTTAATTTTTCTACTTTAAGTTATATTTATAGTTTGGTTTATTCATTTGTAATGTAATTAGTATAAAATATAACTAACAATACGGAAAGAAACCTTAAATATTACATTTTCCTAAGAAATTATCGTCCCCCGCTATGAAATCTGTCAAATATTTTACCTCACTGTAATGGCGCCGCCCTGGTGGCAGAAAAAGTTGTGGATGCCCTCATTGTAGACAAATGTCGTTTCTCTTTGTTCTAATTACACAAGACAAAATCGTGTTATTGAATAGTCTTAAATTCATCAATATTATTGTGATCTATTTGCAAAACTATATTATTTCAAACAACATTAATAATCTTTAATTGTTTTTAACGAAATAAAAACATCAATTTAAATTGTTTTATTGTATACATTATACATTTAAAACATTTTAAATAGATATTTTCATTTCATTATGTTACGTTATGAAACGAAAAGAAGGGGAATTTCGAGTATATAAAATGGTATCATCAAGACTGTAATAGTGATGTTCACTGTAATCTTTATTGTTGATGTTTTTATTTGATTATAAGTAATACTTAGATATATAATACCAAGGTTTTATTTAAAATTCTTTTCCGCCGACTTCCAAAAAGGAGACGGTACTCAATTCGAGTGTATGTTTTTTATTTTTTGCTTTTTTTATGTGTGTTACCTCATAACTTTGTACTGGGCGAACCGATTTAGATGATTCTTTTTTTATATGAAAGCTGATAGTTCTCGTGTGGTCCCATGTGAATTTGATCAAGGTCAGACCAATGGTTATTGAGTTATTCTCAAATAACCTATATTGAAGTCGGCTGTACAAAATTTTTAATTTTAAATTATTTGTACAATGTTTTTAAAAGATCTTTGGTTTTACAGTTTTCCAAAAAATCCTTACAGGTGCCAAGTTTGGATAAAAGCATGTGGCAATCATATAATCTGGGTACCTAAACGAACAAGCACTATTTGTTCCGAGCATTTTGACCAATCGGTTTTCGTAATTCAATCAAATAATAAAAGGAAACTAAATGAAACTGCTGTACCGACTTTGAAATTATTGGAAGTACGAGTAAGTTTATTATTTTGCTACAGGTTTATTTTACATTATGAAGGATAAAATTCAAAACATGTAACAAATCGAAATGGAAGGTTTAGTGAACGATATTTATTCATTTTAAAATGTTATTTAAAAGTTTATCGTCTTAGATGGTGTCAACCAAATTGTGGTTTTCAAATGAGACACGAATTATTAGCGTTTAAATAAATAAATAAACCTAGCAAGCTAACAGCATAGCAAAGTGGCAAGGCAATCAGCTTTGTAGTGGTTTCTAACGGTTGCCGTTGAGCAATCAGTTTCAAAATAGGAGGTTCAGATGCCTGGGTGATCAGTAATCGATTGCTGAAAACAGAATTTGTAAATTCGAAACCGTTCTCGAGATAATCGTGGGACAGACGGACAGACATCGTGAAATCAATAAGTGTCTTCGCAAGCTTCGCCACTTAATAAGGACAAACAAATAATTTCAGTGTCATATTTATAATCTATTATTATTAAACATATACAGAGTACAACACTTTTGTACTGTAGAACACAATATATTACCGCTTTTTACGAAGACATTAATTGTTTTTCAATCCTAAGTAAAATGACAAAAAAAGTATGTTTGGTTAAGCGTAAACTTCGACCGAGAGATGATAGCAAATGTTTTTTTTTAATTGTTCCATTCCGTTGCTGCGTAAAGGAAGGACAAAAAAACAAATAAACAAAAAATCACACTTTCACATTTATAATATTATATTAGTATGGATTGTCAAGAATAATATATAAACTTTTGAAACCGGTTTACAATCGGCTTTTTGAGGGTAGAACTATAACACTCCCGCTCTCTTTCTCGCTCTAGTAAATAACGTTTCTGAGTGAACAAAAAGGATAGAAGCATTGGAAAGTGCGATTCCGTGCTGCCAGATGTAGTTCAACCCTAAGTCTTAAAACGGTTTAACTCTAAAGGTTGGGTAAAATCTGTAAAATTAGACCGTTTAAAACCCCTATACATATAACCTTTCCGGTTATCATGACATTAAAAAATGGAAAAAACATTTCATAGACTAGGCATATTATATATTTTTAAGCATACAGAAACATTATTTCGATAATGATTACGTTCCACATAACATTGAACTGGCAAACTTGGTGATGGAAAAATATCCAAGCACCAGAATTAGCTACCTCGCAAAAAAAGAATGATCCCAAAAAGTGTATTCGTCACATGTACCAAACTTATTCACTTT
Source organism: Parnassius glacialis (assembly GCA_033319125.1). NCBI lineage: Eukaryota > Metazoa > Arthropoda > Insecta > Lepidoptera > Papilionidae > Parnassius > Parnassius glacialis. The sequence goes on from JAVANC010000016.1 coordinate 23,676,732, forward strand.
AAAAACCAGTTAAAATATAATATAATACTTTTTCAATTTCTTTTAATTTTGGTAATTTTGTATTATTATATTGTACCTTATGTATTTTTTTTAATTTACTTTGAATGTAATATTACTCATTAAACATTTGTTCATTATTATTTTATTTAATTTGCTAATGTAATTTGCATAAAAGAAGAACGGTCACGCCCCATAGAAAAAAAACCCAGACCCGACAAAAACGGGACATATCTCAGTTTTTTCGTTATTTTTTATATAGTTAAATTATATATTTTTTATATTCGAAATCAATGGCTAACACCAAAATATTGTCTTATATTTTTGTTCAGGCGTTGTTCTAAAAAAATACAAAATGCCTATTTATCTACAAAATTCGTAAATGCCTGTATTTAAATGACGATACAATAGTTATGGGATGTATCTAAGTGACCTGTAGATATAGCTGGATTATATAATTTTTGAACTCCTAGTACAATAATCAACTTAGGATTCGTTAAAATCGTTGTATTCGATGATTCCCTGCACATCAGAGATTTAGGTACCTATCATTGGGGTTCCATGATCTATAACAAAAAAAAACAATATGTCGGAATTAAGTTTTATTGAATCTCTTTGTCCCTTAAAACACAATTCATACCCAGTACGGGGTGGTCAAAGTGATCTCGATGTCTAGCCCACCCTAAGTAATAGACAACACTAATGAGGTGTGAGCAACTTCCCAATGTTCTTTTACTTGGTAGCACGAGCAGTAATATTCTGTTATTGCGTTTATACCATTTATATTCTCATCAAACATAATATAAGTATAATACATTTTTTATGTAACGTGTCGTGAATGAATTCTGCATCTGTTAAAGTATTATTGTTTCTGCCCTCTACTGCTGCTGGATGTCTATATATCCATACCCGTGGTTTTCAAATGCTCACTGCAGTAGGACCGTGCTAATCTCACGTAATAATATAATGAATCCAAATTGATTTTTGTACTAGAAGTTTAAAAATTACATAATCCAGCTGCATCTCCAGGTCACCTAAATACATCCCATAGCTATTGTATTGTCATTTAGTTACTTACATTTACGAATTTTGTAGATAAATAGGCATTTTATATTTTTTTTTTTGTGTATCGCCTGAACAAAAACATAAGGCAATATTTTGGTGTTAACCATTGATTTCGAATATAAAAATATATAATTTAACTGTAAAAGAAACAACAAAAAAACTAAGGTATGTCGCGTTTCTGTCGGGTCTGGGTCACAGATGACCGTTCTTATTTCATCGACATATCCATATCGATATGGCCCTCGCACTAGTTGTTCGTAGTTGGCGTCTCCTGTTAGTTGATTACTCTAAGTTTGCTATTAATTTATCTATGATATTAATTAGCCTGTGTGCTGTAATAGCAACATTAGATTCAATTGGCCTAAAGGTCTAGATACCAGGCCATAAACTCCAAAAAAAAACATTAGACACAACTGTCAGACAGATGGAAAAAAACAATGTGAGTACATAGATGTGAGTGATAAGTAAAAATATGTCTAAGTCCAGGAGTTGAGATGCATTAAAAGTTTATTTAATGATTTTAAAGTCATTCGTGGTAAATTAATTAAATATATATTAAGACCATGACTCACGTAGAGAAGCGACAAACCCGCACGGGGAAAGAAACCATACACTCAGGACACTTCATGGTGTCACATTTTGAAGCAGAAGAACAAGATGATTTTGATGATTTGGCTGTTCCCGTGCCCGACGAAGAACAAATTATTCCGAAAAATTCGGTTGTTGCAACCTATACTGTACCTGGATCATCCAAAACATTTACTTTGTCTGATAAAGAAGAAAGTAAACAACACCAACAACTTTCTATAGAAATATCACTTACTAAGTTGTTTAAATGTATGTCCTTGGCGTATAGGTGAGTTTTTTGTATTTTATATTTTTTGGGATAGGATTATTTTGTGTATTTTGATATAATAAAGTTAATAGTTACTAATAAAATATTTAACATGGTGGTCCCTCAGTGTAATTACATTTAAAAAAAATTATGTCGGTCATATGTATATTTTTATTTATTTAAATACAATATCAGATATAAACCAGGTTGTTTGTAACTTGTATTAAAACCATTAACTAAAAAAAGATAATTTAAGAAGCAGTAATTTTTAAAATACTGTGAATGGACATAAAATCTCAGAATTTTATTATAGAATTTTAAGTTATATACCGTTTTTACCATGGTTACTTCTTACAATGAGGAAACATATGTTTCTAGCTATATTGAAAGATAAAGATAACATAAGGTTATCGGAGCATGTACAAAAGACACAGGTCATTTGCTGAGATAAGTCTGTCTATGAATGTTAAGTTATAAATTAATATTGTCCGGTGTAAATGTTTTTCCATAAAATTTCTTTTTGCTAATATCAATTAAAGATATTGATAATTTATTAGTTTGAATTGTAAATTATATTTTGACCTTGTATGTTATATGTAAGTATTTTAAAACTATATTTATTGTGGCATTTCTTGGGGGAGACCTATGTTCAGCAGTAGACTTGTGAGGAGATGTAATGATGATGATTTGATTTAGCAAATAATAATATGATCATAGTTTGCTTCATATTCAACCTGTACAAATTTCTAAAATTTATGTAGATGTAAATTTCTATTAACTATCATTTGTGAACTGAAATAACTACTATGTTTAATAATTACTAATTAATTTCTTAGATGGTTAGTCTCACATGCTTTGTTTCGAATGTAAATCGTTTTAAAGTAAAACATTTTTTTTTACTCCATATCTTTTTACTCGTTATTCAAAAATGTAATGCAATATATTATTAAATGTCTTCAAATTGTGTAATGTGGTAGAGCCATGCTGCAGCAATATTAGTAGTATAGTTGTAGCACAAATGGGTCAGCTTGCCAAGGGGAGGACCACACTCACAGAATACCAGCGTAAAATAGCAGCTTAACCCTGCTGTGTTTTGTATGGTAAGTATAGAGAACTGGAGATACTTTTTACTGGAAATTAGGCATTTCATTTTAGTTCCCACAGATGACAAAGCATCTGTAGTTTGATACATAATGGATGATAGATGTAGATGTCTATGGGCCACAGCAACCACTTACCATTGGGTGTACTGTTAATAATTTTTTAGTTAAAACTCAATTAATTGTAGCTATTATTAATTAACCTCATAAGAATTTATTTAAAACATATTTTGTATGTCTGAATAACCAGATTAATTAGATCAATGCTTTTAAAGGGCCATTTTGCTTCTTTTTTTTATATGATAAGGGTAACAAACAAGCACTCAGTCCACCTGATGGTAAGTGGTTGCTGCGGCCCATAGACATCTACATCTATCCTCTATTACAAATCAAAATGCAAATGCGTTGTCACCCGTGAGGACTAAGATGGAATGCCTCATTTCCAGTAAAAAGGGCCTCTGGCCACCTGCACTCACCAAGTGAAACGCAGAGGTAAGCCTCTACTTTACGCTGGTATTCTGTGAGGTTGTGGTACCACTCCGGTTCGAGCTGGCCCATCCGTGCGACAGCAACAGCTGCCACGTGGCTCTACCACTGTTGTTGTTGTTCTTGTTTAAGGCAAAAGTCATTACTTAAATTATAATAAATATGATCAAATTTTTTAAATTTTTTTGTATATTAAAATCAATAGCATTTGAAAATGTCTCTGACACTACTCTAGTAGAAATTGTGAGAATTGATAAGATACAGTTAGGTTTATTTCTTATCAAATTGTTATTTATAATAAGCTTAAGATCATTTATTGATAGTGGTGAAGATAAAGTCGCTACACAAGATTGTCTGCCATTTTATGTTTTAGGTGTACAGTTTAACACGAAGGCTGTACTTTATTTAAAATAATAATTTTTTCTTTTTTAATCATGTATAGTGTTATTTTTTTTAAAGCAAAAATGATTCTCACAAACTCAAGTACCTTTAAAGTTAATTTTACTATGAAAGTACTTGTATTGAAAAGTAATTTGTGACGTTTAGACAGAAGAAGCATGGTAAGTTACTGTTTTTAATATTTTTTGTCATTCTTCAGACAAAAACTAACTTCACCCAAATGGAATCGTTTCAAAGGTATAAAACTTCGTTGGAAGGACAAAATCAGACTAAACAATGTTATTTGGAGATGTTGGCATATGCAATGTAAGTATCTTTATTTCAAATATTTTTCTATTTACATGGTGTAACCATTTAAGTTCATTAATTAATTTGTTCATTATAACATAGGCAATCCCTACAGATTGCTTCATAGGGGTGATATTTGCCATAGGTGCTGTGATTGGCAGGCTTGTTGGCTACTGCAATTTTTTATTATTATTGAGTCATTATCAGGAGGATGATGTGACCCATTATGATGATGCACACATGGTACAGTCCATTCTGAAAGGGTTATGCTAATCATTTTGTATGAGGTCTGAAGTCAAAAATAAACTTTTTGGGGTAACTGAGATTATCACTTAGATAAGACAGAACCTTTGCACAAGCTTATCAAAATATTGGAATTTCTTGCAAAAACGTAAAAAAGGTCATGCATTGCAACGTTGCCAGCACGCGCGTCTCTCCCGCCATCCTGCTAGCAATAGAACGGCGACGTGCGTCGTCGATTCGCGCTCTTTTCAAATTGTTTAATATAAGTATTGGTTGGTAAATAATATCGGCTAGCCGATTATTTCCGTTGAAATTGGTATTGTGTCTTAATGTGACATTCCTAGTATGGTGTTCTACCATTATAATCTATGTTTAACAGTCATGCTATAGCTGCAAGCATACACTGGTTAAACACTAATTTTTAAATCTTCAATTGGAGAACAGATTTTAGGTTTCCAAAAATTCAATTGAAAAGCTTTACTTGTCTGCTTATTGTCCCTTCATTACACGTCCTGATTAAGCTGCTTCACTTGTCCTCCTAGCTCAATATATTTTTCTACATGCTCGCAATTACACCAGGTTTGTATGTTTCTAGATGTGTGAAGGTACTTGTTGAGTATTCGCTACCAAATTTAAGACAGCCCCATTTGTAATTTAGAAATTATGTTGTTTTTTGTACCTTTATATAATTCTTCTGTCCGTGTGTATGTGACTGAACTCCTCGTCCTCGACTGGACCGATTGTCATGAAATTTCGTGTGTGATTAAGTTATTTCGAGAATTATTTAGATTCATAATTTAACCCGGTAGATGGCGCTTTTGTCGAGACAAAAAATCACCCGTTCGAAGCTGGGTGCAGGTTGCTAAAAACCTACAAGTGGACATGGCTACAAACGATACACCCATTTTTTTGGCACATAATGTTATTTATCTTTTTTATCTAATATGCCTGTCTATGGCTAGTCACGCAGCCACTTGTGCGCGTAGGGTCGTTTACCGATATTGATAAATTGCTGATAATCAAGGCTAAATTACATGAGTGATCATAAGTTGCGTATGCTGTACATAGAATGATTAAAGTATAGTAAGTATATCGAGCAGAGATTACCAGTCATCTAAAACTTATAAAATATATAATAAAATATTAATATCTTATTATTAAAAAGGATGAGGTTCTTAATAGGACTATTTTTTTGTCGGCCATGAAAATTTTTTTGTAATCCCTTTTTCTCTAATAGATATTTCTTTTGAATAGAATTTTTTTTTTTGTGATTTTTGCACTTTTAAGTATTTCTTAATATTCGAAAAAGGTAAAACAAAACGTTCTTGATACTTTTGCCCAAATTTTAGTCGTATACAATAAAACGGGTACAGTTTACATCCCGCCCACCGGTCCGTACCACATCGTACGCATCCGCAAAAGCTTCAGAAACGGGACGTCCCGTCTCCCGCTTGATAGTGGGCAAGTTTATCTATGGTACTAAGTACTAAGTCTTCTCTTAAAGGGTTAAAAAATTTAACTTTTAATGAAAAGTTAAAGAGTACTCGTGTAAGCTGCGAAAAATAATTATACGGGTCACTATAGTTCTGATCTGATGTAAGATGCTTCGCATCACGGCCGTGTATACTAAGTTCATAACAAGTCCGCTACGTACTTTTATCACACTCGTGAATTTTGCTAGATAAAAGCATTAAATATGTAGTAGTCAAAAGTACAAGAGACGTTTTGTCCGCCGTCTATGTAGAGAAACATTGATTAGTCCGATACGCTTATCATGACACGCCATACCACTCGCGTGTTCGTGGACCATTTATACATTATTATTATTATTATATTAGTACGTGAACATCGAAAATTGTTTTACCTTTTTAGTATTTGTTATAAAAGTCCCCCTTTGAAACCCGTACTGTGCCAAAGATGTGTAGAAAAAATTAAGTATGTAAATTGTCGTTAGGGCAAGCCAAATGAAAAAAATTTGATCACATTCATGGCTGTTTGCTACCACAAACAATACCTAGTTTAAAAATATTTAAATCGAAATACGAGTACCTACTTATATTTAGATAAAAACAATAAGCAGTTCCGAAACAATTTTAATTATAATATGTTTGAAATTAACCCCTATTTGACATCGTAGTCTATTCGATCACGGTAACAATTCTTTATGTTTTCGTTCTGTCTTAAGTTTATGTAAAACTTTGTAAAAATTGTTGTTGTAAAATTAAAATTTAGCTCTTAAGGCCTGTTTTCACTTTGATTAGTGCGAGTGCAGGTGATTAGTTTTGCGGTTGATTAGTGCAGGTTTGTAGTGTAAGTAGTGTCCAATTCTGTTTAGTAAATTCAGTTGTTATCAGTCGACCAGGAAGTATGGACATTTTTTTAACAGAAGCGAGCGTCCGACGTTAAACGCTAAACACTTAGCACTGCTGTCCAAACGTGTTTAGTGGCAGGCATGCTGCGAGTGAGGGGAAAGGAAGGGCGCGCGGGGAGTGTCGCAGTCGCAGTCCACTCGCAAGAAAATAGAACACGCTTCTAATCACTTTACTACACAGGTTATTAATCACTTGCACTAATCAATCGCTGTCCACACGTGTTTACTCCTAAACACTAAGCACCTGCACTAACCACTAATCAAAGTGAAAACAGGCCTTTAGGAACATTACTGCAGGTACTAAAAGTTAAATGTCTACATAGAAGAACCAGCAAAAAAACTTTCGGGGTATATTTTTACTTTTAGTTAATATGGTAATTTCAAATTATTTTTATGATACTTGAATAGTGTGTGTAATAGGTAAAAATTATGCCGTCGGACACATATGTAGAGAGGAAGATGGAATTATTCCCGGAGATGGAAATATTCCCCTTATCGCGGAGATGTATAGTTTATCATGTTTTTAAGTTATAATTTTTTTTTGTAAAATCATAACCTCACTTTTATTCGACATTAGCTGATTTTGAGTCTCGCGGGCAAAACAAGTTTGTTGCTGTGTGAAAGTACGGAGAAATGAAATTTCTCACACGATTTCGAGAATGCAATTATGAACAACTAAACAAATAAAATATAAAAATATTGCTCGTATAATAAATGGTACAGGATAATATACATATCAATGGATAAAAACTGAGCTTTTCAACAAAGAGATGAAGGTGCACAAGTCTTTAGAACTCTTAGCTGGTATACCATCTGGTCCACTAGCGTGCGTTCACGTCTAAGCCCTGCAAGATTTTCAGAGCTTCCTTATTAGCGGTGAGACCTCTGACACCGAGGAACCGCAGCGAAGTAGTTGAGGTAATATGTTGTTACCATTGTCTACACGTGAATTAATAGCAAAATGAGCCGAGAACAAGTGCGGCTTTTCCTTAGCCGTATGCGCTGGTGAGCCACCCTGTTTCATCAGCGGAGGCAGTGTGGCCCGACAGAAGTTTGTTTCAACTGCTATGGCGAGAGACCAAAAAGCTATACTGCCCGGCTAGTCTGACAGAGAATTTTGCGCTGACATATTTATTGAGATAAAAAGCGATTTTTTCGTTCGAGACCGCAAAGACCAGATATCAGCATATTCGGTGCTTTGCGGTCTCGAGCATCAGTGTAGAATAAATTCGCCAAATGTTAGTGCTTTTTAGTTTGGGCGCGTTGAATGCGCAAAGTTATGAAAAGTGCGGTTGCAATAAAACCAAGCATAGCAGTTATGACAAATATCCCTCCTATGAGGCAATCTATTGGGGAGGCCTATGTTCTATGTTGCTGTGGACTTTATGTAGGCTGCAATAACGAAAAATGAATGAGATTTTTGCAGGCGTTTTGATATTACATGGAATAGTTGTAATTTAAATACTGAACAATTACTTGTTACAGTTATAAAGAAACAGAATACTTTTGTGTGCCAGTTCGCTTCTCCTTTAGACGTTGACACGCACGTGAAACCAGAGGTACAGTACTCGGCATGCAGTAAACTAGTGTTGTACTTATACAATATAGTTGACTGTGTCATTGAAATAAAATTGTTGTAAAATTTACATTGCAGACAACAATTTTGGAAGGTAAATACTGGAAAAGAAGAGCGGAAGCAGTTATAGCAGAATATAAAAAATGGCGCATGTTTCATATAATGAGACTCCTTGGCAAGGGGGACACCTCTGTACAGGATACGGTATGTTATGCGTATAATTAATTAATTGCAATAAAGTATTTAATAAATTTCATTAAAGATTTTAATAACTTTTAATAAAAATGAATATAATAAATTTCTAGAGTCTATTAAATTTTAAGCAAACGATAGACAAATAAGTAAGCAAGTAAACATAATTGTAGATGTCAGACATGGATACGGTGGAGTCGTTCTCGCAGTGCAGCGATTTGGCGGGCAACATGCTCACCGACGAGGACTACCTCAACTTCATGAGTGACACCCTATTTTCGACCATCACAAGTCATCAACCGTTCGCCTTCCCTGATTGCAGGGAGATTGGTATCTTCAATATAATATATTATCTCTTTTACAATGAAGTAATTAAAATAAAGTATAAAAATAATGAAGAAGCTGGAGGAGAAATGACATAATTGTTGTTACTTTTGTCGCAGCCAGAGGAGCTGGTCTAGCTGATTTCATTCAACCAAGCTTGGGTCCTTTGCAGCCTAATCTTGATGATTTTATGGACACATTGGAACCCCTCCAAGGTAAGTATGCTCTCAATGCCATTTGCACATTCATAAGATTTGTATTTTTTGCGTTATTGTTTGTTACCTATTTTGGTTATTATATAATATTACTAAACCAACTAACTAACTAATACGCTTCAACTTACAGATCTTCTGTCGACGCCTCGTCTGCCTCCAGTGCCCGAAGAGACGACGATTCCTTCGGACGACGCATTATATAGGAGTGGAATGTCAGTAGATTCTTATAATCCACAGGGTTATATTGCAGGCAGTGCAAATAATTCTGCAGTCACAATGCCCACCAGTCAGATGACCATTCATGGTATTTGCATATCATCACTCTTCTGAAAGTTGGTGCCTCGAAAAATGGTCTAAATTTATTCTGTTTTAAGGTACGAGCAACAATACTCAGTTGATGTCGATGCCTGAACAAGCAAAAGGCGAGGAGATGCGTATGTACGATAACGGCAGGCTGTTCACACAGACGGATCTACAGAATAACATTTTAAGTACGCAGGAGATGCTTCCGACATTCCCACCCACTTCGTACGAACAGCAAAGTGTTTCACAGTCGAAGCCACAAATCCACTCCAACGTGTACGTTGTGAAATCGCCTAGAGTTCAATATGTAAATGCGCAAAAGATTTCAACTCAACCGGAACCCTGTTACACTAAGTACAATCCAGGTTGTTTAATGTTTCTTTTATTTTGATTTCTTGTTGTTAAATGATTTTTGAATAACCTTATGATAAATGTACTTTAACAGGTCTTCCGCCATCACAAACAGCGCCAGAGACTGTTTCTCTTCTGCAACAACCGGTGCAGAATACTAAATACGCGTCGACCATAGTGATTCAAGGTCGAAGTGGATATAACAGAGAGAAGCCGCGGTCGAGATTAAATCATTACCCGAATCAGATGCCAAATAATCAGTACCAGACCTACTCCCAGCCTATACAGGCTCAACCGACGCAGCATGTTGCGGCCCAGAGCTTCGAGACTCACCCTGGTGCCGTGCGGCAATCTTCTCCACAAATGCAGTACTTGCAACCAAACCCTGTAGACTCGTACCAGACGAAGACGGTTCCGGCTTCGATTAACGCTCGTTCCTTCAAATTACCTTCACCTCCTTTGGCGCCTGCCCCGTCGCAACAGGTAAAACTATTTATATCCATTAGCATCGGTTACACACACACACACACACACACACACACACGATGACACGTGGTTAAATATTTCAAATTTTTCCTTGAAGCGTAATTATGGATGCTTGTCCCACATTTTTTACGCTTCACTTAGAAATCACGCGTATCTTTGCCATTTGACATTGTTTATTTTACTGATTGAATAAACCTAGCAAGCTAACAGCATAGCAAAGTGGCGAAGCAATCAGCTTTGTAGCAGTTTCTAACGGTTGCCGTTGAGCAATCAGTTTCAAAATAGGAGGTTCAGATGCCTGGGGGGTGATCAGTAATCGATTGCTGAAAACAGAATTTGAAAATTCGAAACCGTTCTCGAGATAATCATGGGACAGACGGACAGACGGACAAACATCGTGAAATCAATAAGTGTCTTCGCAAGCTTCGCCACTTAATAAGCTGTTTCTCTAAAGAAACCTAGTATAACATACATTTTTACGCTCCACTTGGAAATCACGCGTGTCTTTGCCATTTGACATTGTTTATTTTACTGATTTAATAAGCTAATTCTCTAAAGAAACCTAGTATAATATACTTTTAACGCTTCACTTGGAAATCATGCGTATCTTTGCCATTTGACATTGTTTATTTTACTGATTTAATAAGCTAATTCTCTAAAGAAACCTAGTATAATATACTTTTTACGCTTCACTTGGAAATCATGCGTATCTTTGCCATTTGACATTGTTTATTTTACTGATTTAATAAGCTAATTCTCTAAAGAAACCTAGTATAATATACTTTTTACGCTTCACTTGGAAATCATGCGTATCTTTGCCATTTGACATTGTTTATTTTACTGATTTAATAAGCTAATTCTCTAAAGAAACCTAGTATAATATACTTTTAACGCTTCACTTGGAAATCATGCGTATCTTTGCCATTTGACATTGTTTATTTTACTGATTTAATAAGCTAATTCTCTAAAGAAACCTAGTATAATATACTTTTTACGCTTCACTTGGAAATCATGCGTATCTTTGCCATTTGACATTGTTTATTTTACTGATTGAATAAACCTAGCAAGCTAACAGCATAGCAAAGTGGCGAAGCAATCAGCTTTGTAGCAGTTTCTAACGGTTGCCGTTGAGCAATCAGTTTCAAAATAGGAGGTTCAGATGCCTGGGGGGTGATCAGTAATCGATTGCTGAAAACAGAATTTGAAAATTCGAAACCGTTCTCGAGATAATCATGGGACAGACGGACAGACGGACAAACATCGTGAAATCAATAAGTGTCTTCGCAAGCTTCGCCACTTAATAAGCTGTTTCTCTAAAGAAACCTAGTATAACATACATTTTTACGCTCCACTTGGAAATCACGCGTGTCTTTGCCATTTGACATTGTTTATTTTACTGATTTAATAAGCTAATTCTCTAAAGAAACCTAGTATAATATACTTTTAACGCTTCACTTGGAAATCATGCGTATCTTTGCCATTTGACATTGTTTATTTTACTGATTTAATAAGCTAATTCTCTAAAGAAACCTAGTATAATATACTTTTTACGCTTCACTTGGAAATCATGCGTATCTTTGCCATTTGACATTGTTTATTTTACTGATTTAATAAGCTAATTCTCTAAAGAAACCTAGTATAATATACTTTTAACGCTTCACTTGGAAATCATGCGTATCTTTGCCATTTGACATTGTTTATTTTACTGATTTAATAAGCTAATTCTCTAAAGAAACCTAGTATAATATACTTTTAACGCTTCACTTGGAAATCATGCGTATCTTTGCCATTTGACATTGTTTATTTTACTGATTTAATAAGCTAATTCTCTAAAGAAACCTAGTATAATATACTTTTTACGCTTCACTTGGAAATCATGCGTATCTTTACCGTTTGACATTGTTTATTTTACTGATTTAATAAGCTATCTCTCTAAAGAAACCTAGTATAACATACATTTTTATATAAGATTTTTTTTCAGACAGTAATTTATACAGGTTAGGATGACAAACGAACCCACAGTCCACCTGATAGTAAGTCGATGAGCATCTACAGTAACCTACTCGATTATTAATCAAAATGCAGTAGCATTGTCATCTTTGAAGACTATGATGGAAGGCCTCGTTACCAGTAAAAAGGGTTTCCGGTTCTCATCACTCACCATACGATTGCAGCAGCAATATGCGACTAATTTAAGCTGGTGTTCTGTAAGATCGTGTTCCTTTCCCGGTCGAGCCGTTCTAACTGAAGAATATGGATTTACAAATGTGATGAGATTAGTTCCTGGGCTTTATTAGTGTAAAGTTAGTCTACCGTGTGCTGTTTAGGCGACTAATGAAACCATTTATGTATGTTTCTTTAATGTAAATATAATTGTTTTTTCTGATGTAAAGGTTTAAAAGTTATCCAACTTAATGGCTAAATTGATTGCCGGTATAAGTTCATGTAAATTATGTCTAGGTACCGGCAAATGGTTCTAGTTCTTCGACTGTGCGCAACAAGGAACATTTCCGCTCGAACAGCTTGCCACTGGGTGCGCAACTGAGCGCGGACTGGCTGGTCACAGTGGGCGCACCAACAAGCACGCCTGCTGCTGCCACAGCGCCCGCGCCAGTGCTCGTCACGCCGCCAGACGCAACTCCAGTGAAGCATACGCCTAGGGTTAGTGTCTGTGTCTTATTGTAATTAATCGCCTTGGCCTTCACAATTTGGCGGCAGATATAATGCTCGCGCACTGTCGACATCGATTTTGAATTTTTATGTGTGTGTTTTTTACTTGAGTGAGAAAAACTTAAGTTTGCCGAAAAGCCGTGGACTATACCCCACGTGCCATGTTTCAGCAACAGTTTCAACAAAGTTGTGTGCTAGTGCTAGTGTTATATATAATCTACAGATATATGGCAAGTTAGCCTTCCGGTAGGCGTATTACGTATCTTGCAGAAGGCTAGCGATAGCGAAATTAGAAAAGTAATTGCTTATAAATCGCAGATTCGTATTATGTATCAGCGATAACCAAGCCCTAGCTAACTAGCGACCACAAAGCAACGCTGTCGCTAGTTAGCTTGGTTATCGCTGATACATTATAATTCTAATTTCGCTATCGCTAGCCTTCTGCAAGATACGTAATACGCCTACCGGACGACAATAACTGTGCAGTCTTCTTTGTTTGTATTTGACTGCAAGTCTCCTGTACCAAGCCCGAGTAGTGTGTGATTATTTTTTATGATGATTTTTTGCTAATTGATTTTAATCACGGCAACGTCCATATACTTCCCTCTCTTTGACTGCGTAAGAGATATGTTGTGACAGATACTTATTTTAAACTATATGTTCTCGATGCATAGGCAATATGATCGGAGATGTAAACTAGGTTAACTACTCCGTAGTGGAGTAGCTAAGGATTTGGTTGCTTTGCACAGTGTCTCGAGTTCGAATCCCGCATGGAACAAGTGTGGTCTATAGATAATTATTCCGGGTCTGAATGTTTCTTTGTCTATGTGCTATTTACATATGTAACATTTATTTACGATACAACAGAAAATTTTTCAAAAAATAAAAAAATAGGGGTTCAGTGTCGAGATACTTCAAACAATTATATACATAACACGATCGAAAAACTATATTATGTCAAAAAATTAAAACAAACAGTTAAAAAAACAAGAATTTGTGTTTATACAAAATAGTTAAGTTTCCGCTGGGATTCGGACTGGATCCGCTAAGTAGTACTCCGACTACGTAATGTTGTAGTTGTATTTGTACCGCGAGCCCCGTCCGCGGCTGTGTGTTTGTACGAAATTAACGTGGGCAGGCGCGCGAGGCGTCCGGCGCACTGCGGCTGCGCTCGCGCTCGACGTCGGGCGGACTGGGCGAGCCGCGCCGCCCGCCGCCGCTCAACAGCGTCGCCTCCGAGCCCGCGCTGCCGCAGGCCAGCGTCATGCTCGCGCACCTGCTCTCCGCGCACCACTGTTAGTGCACCACACGCACACACGCGCGCACGCACACACCTACCCACACATACACACGCACGCACGCAGGTACCCACACACACACACACGCGCACGCACGCACGCATTCACGAGCACACGCACACACACGACGGGTTGATCTTAAGGGCCCCCGAGACGGTCAAACGGTTTGATTCAAACCTCACGTGTTTGACCAAACCGTTTGATGTCGCTTTGAATTCGCATCAAACAAAAGCGCGCAGTGTGGCTTCAAAGCTCAAACAAGAAAGTCCTATTGCGGTTTCAGAAAATGCCGTCGACTATGGGTAAAGATTTCCTCGCGTTTATTGTATTAATGTCTTGCTTAAATTATAAGAAAAAAAGAAAAAGAATTTGGTGGAAACAATGGTACAAATTAAGATATCGTTTCACACACGAACATCTACAAAGAGTACTAGAAACTAGCGCACCAGATGATTATAAGAACTTTCTGAGGATGGGCCCCCGAGACGGTGAAACGGTTTGATTCAAACACGTAGATTTTGGTTTGAGTCAAACCAATTTGATCGTTTACGCCGTTGGTTTGACAGGTTTGATCAAACGTTACGTGTTTGAAGCTCGTTTAATGGAAATTTATATTTTGGTTTTGTTTGAAGCACCGTTTGATCGCCTTCGCGATGTGTTTGATCAAACCTCATCAGTCTTGTGCTGAATTTCGAAGCGATACGTTCTGTGTGGTTGCCAAAATGCTAAATACCTCAATGTAGACAATTTTTGATTTACTGGAATAGCTTGCCTCATGTTCGTAGGTATCCTGTTTTTGAATTAATGGTCGAACTTTATTCAATAAATTTTTATAAGAATTATTGTCCATTCTCAGAAAGTTCTTATAATCATCTGGTACGCTAGTTTCTAGCACTCTTTGTAAATGTTCGTGTGTGAAACGATATCTTAATTTGTACCATTCTTTGCATCAAATTATTTTTCTTTTTTTCTTATTATTTAAGCAAGACATTAATACAATAAACGCGAGAAAATCTTTATCCATACTCGATGGCATTTTTTGAAACCGCAATAGGACTTTCTTGTTTGAACTTTGAAGCTACACTGCGTGCTTCTGTTTAATGCGAATTCAAAGCGACATCAAACGGTTTGGTCAAACACGTGAGGTTTGAATCAAAACGTTTAACCGTCTCGGGGATGCGTAAATTTCCATCAAACGAGCTTCAAACACGTAACGTTTGATCAAACCTGTCAAACCAACGGCGTAAACGATCAAATTGGTTTGACTCAAACCAAAATCTACGTGTTTGAATCAAACCGTTTGACCGTCTCGGGGGCCCTTTACGTGAAGTGTATGTGCTGTCGCCGAAAAATATTTTAATAGGATAAATATACAAAATATTACGTGGTACGTGGTAGTCGGTGACTCAAAGATCAACTTATTAATTGATACTGTAATGACCAGTCACTGCAATAATGTCTATCCAGTCGTGTTTCTCAACTTCATAGAGTTAACGGGCGTGCTTGCGCTTAAACTGGAACTAAAAAATGATCTGAAGAGAAATATTATAAAGCCCACTATTACGACTGAAGCGTCTAAAATAGAGTATGTTTTAGTTTCCCGAATTCCAATTATACAAAATAATTTATTTTAAAATGCTTCAGTTCCCCTTAAAATAGCATTAATAATCAATAGTCGTCAGAGCGAAAAGCAAACTAAGATAAGTGGCTCACAGTAATGTAAGAAAAATATTCGTGAGACATACTTCTATACCTATGTACATGCTTGATTTGCCACACGCTCGTTAATTATAGTATTGGTATTACTTAAAAGATAATTAATAATAGTACGCAAAACGTGCGAAAGTTTTAAAAATAGAACCAAATGGTTACAAAATGTACACTAATACATAAAGGGACGTCCAAAACTTTGTTTTTTACTTCACCTTGGTTGCGTTTTTCACTGAGTCATGAACTTCAACTTTTGATTTCTTTTTAAAACAACGCGCAATAAAGTACAAGATAAAAGTTAAATATTGACGCGTACCCTACAAAAAGGTAAATAATATACTTAAAGAATATATCTTCCGAAAATAAGTGATATAGTTAATATTTCTATAGTATACTATCACTATACAACGTGTAACAAAAACCCTGATGTTCCTTTTAAGTGCGTTATCAGAGTCAGTATTCGCAAATTATTATTTTTTTTTAATTTAAAATATTTTTTTTAATGTTCAAGTTTTTTGAAAAAAAAAAGTTATTTCTTTACGTTTGAATACTGACTCTGATAACGCACTTAACGGGAACCACAGGTTTTTTTGTTACATGTATATCACTTATTTTCGGATGCTGTTTGCTGCAATCTGCTTGGGACCTTATAATTAATAAAATTAAATCCAAACCCAAATATACCAAGACTTCAAAATACTCTAAGTTCATTCTGCTTAGATCAGACCAAAAGTAATATTCAATAACAGAAGGTAGCCGGGCTAACTATGACATCAGGACGTCAAACACCTCAGTCCCCCCGTGACCATGGGTGCTGTAAAGCACCCGAAACGTGCATTAAAAAGTTAAATAAAACACGATAATATCCGTAAAAATTAGTTTCGTTTAATGTGTAGTCTTCGCGTAAATATAAGAAACAACATTTATATCAATTAAGATAAATCTTGTTAACTCCGATAAACGATAAATAGGCCAAACTTGAAATACCTAGTGGCACCGATAAGTACGATGTACAGTCTAATACTGTCGCTTTAGCATTTAGTAATTTGGATTGGACTTGGATTTGGACAATGTCTAAATGATCAGATAAGATACTAGTAGAGACTACGTCTACGAATGGCCTTCTGACTGATGATGTTGGTGTCATGTCACACGCTTTTGCACTATAGAGTTTGCTTTTATGATATACCGAAATACCATTTAAATTATAGCGCTACTTCTAGTTTGGAGCGGCGTTATTTATGTCATTTCCATTAATAAAACATGATTATTTGTGTCATAATCAATTTTAAAAACTTATACAAGTAGTAAAATTGAAAAAAATTGCACAACCGACTTATATAAATAAAATGAGAACATCATCAATGAAGTCGCAGTCAGTTAAACACGCATCATTAAGGATAACTCAAATTTATATTGGTCCACTTGAGAAGCGTCATCCTTCAAATAAAAATAGAATCATCAAAACTTTTTGACATTACAATTTTAAATTATTACATTTGTTATATTATTATTTTGTAAATTATTATTATGTTAGTAGTGCAAATATACAAACAGGGTTATATTGTTAATGAATCCATTTTATTTATAAATAAAATCTTGTATTTAAATAGTTTGCACACCGGAAGGTAGAATATGGCTGTATTTTTGTTAAATTATTAAGACCTATTGTAACCCATATATCGCAAATGAATAAAATGAATTTGAATTTGAAAATCGGTTCATCTAGAAAGAAGTTCTGAGGTAACACACATAAAAAAATACATTCGAATTGAGAACTTCCTCCTTTTTTTAAAGTCTGTTGAAAATAGGTTTAAACGTAATACTTATGATTATTTCCAGCTCAAAGCTTGTATAAAATTAAAAGCAATGACGAGAACGCGGGCGGGACGGAACCCACGAAATCACCAGTTATGAGGGGCCAGCCGTCACCAATTGAAAGCGAAGTAATGTCTCCGCATCAGGTCAGTTTTTATTATATGTACAATGTATAAAATAATTTATTTTTAGTCAATCAGGTGAACGTCTGACCTCAACCTTACCTGATTACAAAGTTTGTATAGGTTAAAACATGTGCGAACTCTATTTGTCTTGTATCTTGTATGTTTCAACAAATCTGACGAGGTGTTTATTGAAATGTTTATAAGAGCTATATTTAAACTTACAACGTTAAGTAAGTAAATTCCAACTGATATTTTATCATCACCACAAGACCACTAGTTCTTTGTTATATTTTTTGATAATATAGCTTTGTTTTTGTAATTTGGATTGACAGATGTACTTTGTTTTACACAGTTTCAGTGAAACTAGTACATGACTCAATCCAAATCACTAAAAGGACGATAAAGTTTCACGAAGTGACAACGATCGCAAGTATAAATTATTGAATATAACTTTGGTTACTTAAACTTGCTTTCCATTATTTTATCCATTAGGCGCATTCAAGAAAGTGCGATTAACATGTACCACTGCGGGGAATTATTATTAGAATTACAAAATATTTGTCGTAAAAATATAGACAAATAATTTTAATAACAGTCATACAAAAGCGTTACAACAACTTCGTTACCTGTCTTTTGAACACCCGTTTATTACATAATACATACTGACATGTTTGTGTTATTATATAATACATAATTATATTCTGCCATATTCGTGGGTTCCAAAGTTATTTCATGTAAGTCAATTCGTATCAATAAAAACACAAGTACAGGGATATATAGCCTCTTGAAAGTCTGCAGTCTGTGATACCTTCACATCAGATTTTGAAAGACCAAAAAATCCTCACTTCAGGTGTTTTACAGACCTATGATGAGCACCAAAACACTAAGTTTTTGGTGGCTCAAAAGCATTTCAATGTGTAAGTCATAAAATTGTAATTTATAGAACTTAATTACGAAAAAATTCAACTATAAGAGTTAAGCTACCTTATCAACAGTGCTGAAATATGCGGTTGTGGTTTTTGGAATGGTGTAGTGGATTATAGCTTTATAACAACGTATAAATATAATATATAATAAGGATATTCTTAGTAGAACCAGTGGTAGAGCCACGCGGCAGCTTTTGCTGTCGTACGGATGGGCCGGCTCGAACCGGGGTGATACCACGACCTCACAGAAAACCAGCGTGAAGTAGAGGTTTACCTCTGCGTTTCGCTTGGTGAGTGCCGGTGGCCGGAGGCCCTTTTTACTGGAAATGAGGCATTCCATTTTAGTCCTCACGGGTGACAACGCATCTGCATTTTGATTTGTAATAGAGGATAGATGTAGATGTCTATGGGCCGCAGCAACCATTACCATCAGGTGGACTGTGTGCTCGTTTGTCACCCTTATTCTATAAAAAAAAAGTAACCGACATAGCACAACGGATTAGTAAGCTGAAGTCGCATTCCATTGATGGGCCGGCCATACAGCTCGAAGAACCGAAAACCTACGGGGAGAAAGGTTCTCGAGTACTCTGCAACTTCGTACCGGTAAGCGAAGTGTAAGGCGGCCTCCTACTAGATAGAGTGATGACCTGGACATGCAGGAAGTCGATGGATGCAGGTGACTCAGGCAGTGCTTTGTGACATTCCTTAGAGAATGTCTATGTTTAGCAGCGGACTTGTGTAGGTCTATAATGATGATGATGATGATGATGAACAGTTTAAGAAATATTTTTTTGGAATGTCGGTAGTCGCTGTCGCCGCCCACGTCGCCGGGCTCGCCGCGGGCTGGGTCCCCGCGGGAAACGCGTCGCTCGCACTTGCACACCGAGCAAAAGCGCCGCTACAACATCAAGAACGGCTTCGACACGCTGCAGACGCTAATACCACACCTGAACACCAACCCCGCCGCCAAGGTTAGTTATGCGTTTTTACTTTTTTAACGAGGTTTGTTTACAGGTTTTAGGAAGGTTCTCTTTCGCTTCGAGTGTTGTATGCGCATATAATGGTGATTTAAATTTTAACTTGACCGTAACAGAAGCAACGTACGAACGAATAAATAAAAAATGTTTAACTTTATCTCATTTATAGCGATATTTCTTTGAAGAATGCATTTTTGTAAGCAATTTTGTTGGTTATTTTCAGATAAGTAAAGCAGCGATGTTGCAAAAAGGAGCGGAGTATATTAAACAGTTGAAGGCGGAGAGAAATCAAATTAAAGAGGAAATGGAGAGTTTGCGGCAACAAATAGAATGTTTAAATAATTCCATTTCGTATGTATAATATTTAAATTTCTTTATTTCTTATTTCTTTTTAGCAACTTCAATACGTATTATTATTTATTTTTATTATTTCAAAATTAATGTACACGCGAACAATTGAGAGGATACAATACGACAAAGAGTTTGGTACAAAGAGATATACGTGGTAGAGTCATGCTGTAGCTATATTATGGTTGTATCACAAATGGGTCAGTTTACCCAGAGATGCACGACACTCACAGAATAACATCGTAAAATTGCAGGTTAATGCTGCTGTTTCGTATGTTGAGTATAAAGAAGTAGAGCGATAAGGAGAGACCCCTTTTTACTGGAAACCTGGCATTCCATCTTAGTTAACAAAATAGATGTCTATGGGCCACAGGTTTTTTCGGCAGGTGTCCCAACACCTAATGTCTGATCTACAAGGTTTTTGTTATAAACCTTATGGTGTAAATAAAACAAATAAATACGACCCCCTGTCGACCTTGACGCAAACACTGCGCCGAGTGGCGGCCGCGGCTGGTTGCGACTGGCTGCCGCCCACCCGGCGGCGGGTGGGCGGCAGGCGGTGGCAATGGCAGTGGCAGTGAGCGGGCGGTGGGTGGCACGTGTTGCAGCAACTGCCACGCGCTGCTGCCGGCGACGGGCGCGCCGGTGTCGCGCGCGCGCGCCGGCCGCCTGCGCGAGATGTTCGCGCGCCACGTCGCCACGCGCACCATGCACAACTGGAAGTATTGGCTCGTATCCTTTGCTGTTTTACATAAACCCAGGTGGACAAACATGTCCTATTTTTAAACACGATTTTGACGCGTCTGGCGCGTCACGTTTTTTTGTTCGAATTGAGTTCCTTGTTTATTTTATACCTTGTTTATTTATGTTTGTTTATTGATGACCATCTAATATTTTCCATAATACAGGGTTATTTTGCAATAACCGGCCAAATTTGCATAGAAGGTTCAGAATAAGTAATATAGGCGAATGGTGAAAAAAATTTATTAAAAAATTTCAAACATTGTATCCTTTTTATCTTTTAAATCAAAATGTGTGGTAATGCGTTATTTTAACTGATTTTACTGCGTACGCACACATTCGTAAGGGTCGATCGGTAGGCAAAAATTTTGTTGCCCATAAATCACATTCAATTTGGGATAATTTCAAATAAAAATAGAAGAATCCTAATTTACTCGTATTTTCAAAAACTGCAATGACAGTTTGTCACTATTTCTATATTTGAACTTAAGTTTAAAATTTGGCTAATCTTTGAAAAATAACCCTGTATAAAAGACATGTTATTGAATTGGATTCTTTATCGGCTACATTTTAATTTCTTATTTTATTTCCTGATAATATACAAAAACCTTTCAAATAAAGTAACTTTTGTCTATTAAATGTACAAATGCACTCGCATGCAAAGACTAGGTTTGGTGATGTTATATACACATATGCATACATGTGAATAAAATTGAAGTATATGTCTGTAATATCGAAATAATT
Source organism: Parnassius glacialis (assembly GCA_033319125.1). Lineage (NCBI taxonomy): Eukaryota > Metazoa > Arthropoda > Insecta > Lepidoptera > Papilionidae > Parnassius > Parnassius glacialis. The sequence goes on from JAVANC010000016.1 coordinate 23,698,320, forward strand.
GCCTTACATTGAGCTGAAGGGGCTATTTGCATGCCACTAAAACTTGAGTAACCATTAAATGAAACAAATTTTACTTATTCGCGTAATTTTATGATATAGTTATTGAATAATCATTTTAAAAAATGTTGTCTGTCTGCCTGTGTCCGGGCTAATCTTCTAAGCTGAACTGACTTTAATGAAACTTAAGGAACAGATAGGTAGGATCTAGGCTCTTTTTTATCCGAAAACTTGCAGATTTTTTATAACCGATCAATTGATAAAATAAATGATGACATAAATGATATTAATAGGTACTATCCAGGCGAAGATGACATAAATGATATTAATAGGTACTATCCAGGCGAAGACGGGTCGTGTCGCCAGTACAAAATAAAACTTTTTTTCCCAAAACTTCTTGCGTGGTCTGTGGTATATAGTGCTTTAATATTATATTAATTGATTTGGATGTTTAGTATACGAATTTGTAATTATTTAATCCATTCGCTGTCCCGTGTACTAATACATAAAATTCATTGCTATTTTCTTACTATTGTGTCTGAAAATTGGGCAAAAAAGTATAATGTCCTTTATCATCATCTACCGTCTACGGCACATCTCACATGAGGTATAGAATACAGAAACAAAATACTCGCTCCCATAAAGTTGACCGTCCGAACTTGTTCGGGACCGGCTGAAAATCAGCGCTGCAAGCTCGCGGCTTATGCTGAGACGGTCCCTTCCACCACTTCATCATAGCACACCATTTTTTTGAATGGACGCATTTTTATTTATTCAAATTTCGTTTGTTTCTTTGTTTGTTTATAAGTCACTTGTTTTATTTTTAATTGTAATTTGTCATGTGTGTAGAAGATGTAAGTGTTGGAATAAATGTCTTTATGTCTTTATCAGTGCTACTACTGATGATTCAAAACTAATAATAAAATACAATAATTTAAAATTAAAAATGTTGTACAGCCGACTTCAATATAAGCGACTTCAATACAGGTTATTTAAGAATAACTCAATAACCATTGGTCTGACCTTGATCAAATTCATAATATGGGACCACACGAGAACTATCAGCTTTCATATTAAAAAAAGAATCATCGAAAAATGTTCCCCCCGTACAAAGTTATGAGGTAACACACATAAAAAAATACACTCGCATTGAGTACCGTCTCCTTTTTGGAAGTCGGTATGATTGTAATAACTTGGACAATATTTACCGCTTCATATTGTAGTTAAATTTTTCTTATAATACATTTTCCGTCTTACAAAAACTGCTTCGGCGATGATGAATACAAGATTAATGGAAAATATGCTAAAGTTATCTAAATATTATGTTCAAGTAAAGACATTGAAATGTACGAGGGTGGATTGAAAAGTACTCGGCCTAACACAGATCCATTCAATTCTAAAAATCAAATCTACCCACATTATTTAGTTCAGTTCAGACTAGTTCATTGTGTGAAGTTCGAAACGTGTGCGATAATTAGTTGTGATTTTATAAATTTATTAACAAAGTAATCGGACATAATTTCCGCGAATGGAGCAAATCGAGCAGCGTGCCGTCATTAAGTACCTCCATAAGAAGTGGCTATCATCAAAAGCCATCCATGATGACATGGTCAGTACATTAGGCGATTGTACTCTGTCATATTCATCCGTCAAAAAATGGATAGCAGAATTTAAGCGTGGTAGAGAGAGTGTGAAAGATGAACCCCGCTCTGGAAGGCCTTCGACGTCAACTACTGACGAAAATATTAAAAAAGTACTTGATTTAATAATGGGAGACCGCAGATTAAAAATTAGAGAGATAGCCGAGATTATAGGCATCTCTTATGAACGAACTCAAAACATCATTGTCAACGAGTTGGGTTTCCACAAGGTGTCTGCGAGGTGGGTTCCGCGACTGCTTTCAGTTGAACAAAAAAGGACGCGATTGACTATTTCACGCGACTGTTTGGAGTTATTTGAAGCCGATGCAGATGATTTTTTGAATCGTTTTGTTACTATAGACAAAACATGGGTTCATTACTGTACACCGGAAACAAAACAACAATCAAAATAGTGGAGAAGACCTGGTTCACCACCCCCTAAAAAGGCTAAGTCGATTTTGTCGGCAAATAAGGTGATGGCTTCAGTATTCTGGGACTAGAAAGGTGTGATTATGATTGATTATCTTGAAAGGGGTCAGACTATAAACTCTGATTACTACTGCACCTTACTACGTCGTTTACGAGAGGAAATAAAAGAAAAACGTCGAGGAATGCTCAGAAGAAAAGTCCTGTTTCATCAAGATAACGCCCGTGTTCACACGTCAGTACAGTCAATGGCTGAAATTCACAACTGTGGCTTTGAACTGTTACCGCATCCGCCGTATTCACCTGATCTGGCACCATCAGACTTCTTTCTGTTCCCTAACCTAAAAAAGCACTTGGGAGGTCAAAGATTTTCGACTAACGACGAGGTCAAAGCAGCTGTAGACGCATATTTTGACTCTAAGGAAGAATCATTATTTTTCAACGGTCTAAATGCTTGGAAGGGGAGGTGGCAAAAGTGTATTGAACTTGATGGTGATTATGTAGAAAAATAAAAATATAACTGATTTAGTATGTGTTTATTTTCTTGGTTAGGCCGAGTACTTTTCAATCCACCCTCGTAATAGCTTTTATACATCCCACTGCTGTTCATAGGCCCTGCGCTGGACTTGCTGAGTGTTACGGAGTACCAACTTCACTCACGTCTCACGATGATTTATTTCACCGTATTGTGTTTTGTAGTTACTCTTTGTATTCTCTGTATGTTATATTATAGCAAAGTCAGCAGTTGATTTAAATTAAATTCATTGCGATAAAAGTATTTGTCTATTTGTATCTTATCATATTATTTTTGTAATGTGGGGCAGCCTCTTCTACTGGTATGTTTTATCTTGCCATTTTATCAGAAACACCCGTTAAGATTATACGTGATACGTCAATCCGCAAATGTCTACGCGTATGTCTATATTTGGACTGTATCTAGGGAACATTTTTGTGCGTACCTTGCACACGTAATGATATCTTATTTACAACATAAAAATTAACATAATTTTTTATATAAAGATAATACCCAAAATACGTTGGTGTAAACAGAATTCTAAACAATATAATTGCTGTGTAGCGTGGCTGCTATCGCAACCCCATCCTCCCCCCTCCCCTATGAGACACATTTTAGGGAAGGCTTATATTCGGCTGTGGACTTTTGAAAGGCTGTAATGAATTAATAAATGAATGAAACATAATAGGTATCTTTGAACTAACTAGCTAAACATTTTTATACATTATTTTAATAATATTAAATCAATAAAAAAGGAACACTCTACTTTTTAAGTTTTATTGCCTTTTCTTTTGAGTAAAGTAATCTTTTTATACGATCTCAACTTCCAAATTTTATTTTATGATAGGTATAACAATAACACACATTATTTATCTGGTAGGATCTAATTTTATATGGAACCACTTATAAGAAAGTTATAATATAAATACGAATACCTAACTCTCATCTTATAGCTTTAGTTGAAAATCTATTGGCATGACTTGTTTGCGATGTTTTTCATGTGAATTGGTTATGTGAAATGGCTGACTAGTTCATCATCGCAAGCTCGCAATATTTTAAACAAATATAGGAAAATGAAGATAACAGAAACTGTTTAGAGGGACATGCTATATTTTTCACATATTGCACATAATATGGTCTCCAAACCAATTTCATTCGAAGGTTTGTTGTAAAATGAATATCTTTATTAATTTATTATCACGTTCGCGAAAATCAACCGAAAATCGATCTAGCTAGCGTTTCTGCGTCGTCGTTTCCGGAGTGCGCGAGCTCGAATTCTGCAACGCGGCAGATATCTTGTTCTTTAGTATTCTACTTGGAAAAAACTAAATTATTATAGACTAATAAAATGTTTTGTTTGCCGGATTACGTATATTTGTATGGCGCTATGTATACTTTTTAACCGTAAGTTCAAGTTCAAGGTGGTAGAAAAATCTTTCTTTAAAGTATTTTTACAGAAAATCTTTGTTTTGTCGATGTACAATCAAATCTAAATTAACTTTTCTGCCGACTTCCAAAAAGGAGACGGTACTCAATTCGAGTGTATTTTTTTTATGTGTGTTACCTCATAACTTTGTACTGGGGGAACCTTTTTCGATGATTCTTTTTTTAATATGAAAGCTGATAGTTCTCGTGTGGTCCCATATGAATTTGATCAAGGTCAGACCAATGGTTATTGAGTTATTCTTAAATAACTTATATTGAAGTCGGCTGTACAAAATTTTTAATTTTAAATTATAAATTATTTGAATAATCAAAACGGAAACTACTCTAACGATTTGGATGAAATATATTGTTTTATTTATATTACAATTTTTTTTCCGTAATCCATAAGAAAGTTACATTTTTTTATAACTATCCATATATATTTTTTTAACCCCCACGAAAAATAGGTATGTTATAAATGTTTAACGTGTGTATCGGTGTATCTACGATAACCTGATGAACCGTAAATCGGTTTATCAGGTTATCGTTTTTTTTTGTTTGAAAGGTGACTTGATCTTGAGTGTTTTTAACGATGATTCAACAAAATCTTTTCAGCCGGTTGAAGATCATCAGCTCTTTACCTTCGTTAGTTTTTAATTTTTTTAATTTATTTTATAGCGCCTATTATTCAGCTATATGACTTTTCTTATCAAACTTTGTAAATGTCTTTTTTATTGACCGGTTGATAAAAAATTAAGCGTCTCCCACACAGAAGCGGCTTGCGGTGGCGGTCAGTTAAATTGGCTTGCAATGTAAGTGAAACTCACTTGCAATGTATGTGAGTCTGCACACCCTAAGAGCCGTGGTAGCTCAGTTGGTTAGCGCTCGCTGTAAGCTTCACAGTACTCGAGCAAGCCGGGTTCGATCCCCGTCGGCACCAATGAAATTTTTAATTGCAATTTTAAGTGCTGATTTCACACGTGCTCGGCGGTGAAGGAAAACATTGTGAGGAAACCTGCATGTCTGAGAAATAAGAAAAAAAATATTTCGAAGACATGTGAAGTTCGCTAACACGCATTGGGGCAGCGCGGCGGATACTTCCTAGCCCGAAAACCCTCTCAGAAATGAGAGGAAGCCTGTGTCCAGCAGTGGGACGTAAATAGGCTGCAACTTTAATTTACTTTACTGCACACCCTTGCGGCGATGTCAGGATCTGCAAGCGGCTGGCCGCAGCCGCATGCTCCGCTCCTTCCGTCAACGCGTGTTTGTTAGCGAGTACGCGGTCAATCGGTGGCCGCAGCGCGATCAGTTGCAAAATTTTTACAACAGGCCGCGTGTACAGCATGAAAAATGGTGCTACATTCAGAGATTGTAATAGAAACAGAGCAAAATTATCCAGTACTTTATGATAATCGCACCGTGATTACAAAAGCATTAGGATTAAAAACAAAATATATGATAATATTCCCGAATATAATAAGACTTCATAACGGTTAGCCATGTTTACTGACGCCTAATCGTAGCACAGACATCACAGCAAATGGCGCTTCAGGCCGTCGTTGCGAACGCGGTGTTGTGTTGTTGCAGCGGCTGGAGCCGCGGCTCGCGGTTAGCCGCCACCGCAAGCCGCTTGTGTCTGGGAGACGCTTTACATTACGTATTGTAAATAATATACATAATATAAACTAATGATTCTGACGGTGAAAATAACCAGCCAAAAAAGCAGAGAATAAGCAGCAAATAACCAGTCGAATATTCTAGAACAAACTTGATCTACGGTGGCGCCAGTCCTGACACCTCAACAGTGTTCATTAGTTACAAAGTTAAAAGCTGAAGATAGTCTTGCTTAAGCGTCCACATGTCGATCTTCCATTCCATTACATCCACTACAGCCTATAAAGGTCCACTGCTAAACATAGGCCTCCCCCGTAGATTGTCTCATAGGGCGGATTTTGACATGGTTGCCGTGCTTAGCAAGCGGGTTGGCAACCGCAGTTTGTAATAATTTCGAGTTGTTTCCCTCTGTCGCCTCTTACGGTGCGTACACATTATATAACATAACATGTTATAAAATAGAAACATGATAAATATAACATATTGTTATATATCATATTTCAGTAATGTGGGGAGTGAATGTTATAAAACGTGTTATATAAGGGTGTTGACAGATTAAGTAACATGTTGTGTAACTACAGCCCAATGACTTCGTCAATCTTACTTAGCGGTACCATGTAGCGACATCTATGGAAATGTATTAAATAAAGAACGATGTATTTAGCGCGTCAAATTTTCATATCGATATACATCGCAACCGCTTCCGTAGATAGATAATAGATGGCGCTAGAGTAGTCAAGTGAGCTCGGCCACGGTTCTTATTGCTTTGTAAGAGAGACAGTATTGTTATATGTTGCAATGTTGAAAAACAATGTTTTATAATTTGGACGAGTTATAAAACAAAAGTTACACAACATGTTACTTAATTTGTACCCACCCTTACGACACCCACGCCATGGGACGATGTGGGGTAGTAGATATTCTTACACGGCCACTACACGGGGTCACGTGACGATAGTTGCTCGTAATTTGAACGTTGAGAATCAACTTAAAATAGGTATAAATTTGTTTAACTGAAAATAAGTATTAATTGGCTATTAGTTTGTATTATTTTATTATATCGATCGGAACTGTTTAAATTGTTTTTTATATAAACTGTTTAATAATTTATTATGTATATGCGTGCATTTGAATGAGTATAATATTCCTGAAGCCAGATTATAGTTTAGTGTGGTGAGCGCGGCGTTGGTGGAGTCGTTCAGCGCGTGCGTGTCGTGCGGCAGTAGCGCCGACCTCGTGCGCACCACACTGCTGTGGGCCGAGCAGCATTGCTCTCTAGTCGAAATGCGACCAGGTAAGTTTTATCTGTGTGACGAATGTCAACAATTTCTCGCTGAGGGAACTAAACAGGGGTTCTAAATGTCATTTTAACAAATGCGGCCAGGTAAGACTGGTAGAGCCATGCTGCAGCTATATTAGCAGTATAGTTGTAGCACGAATGGGTCGCCTCGACCGGGGAACGACCACGCTCTCACAGAATACCAGCGTCAAATAACAAATTAAAACTGCTGTGTTTCGTATGGTGAGTGTAGAGAAACGGAGACCATTTTTACTAGAAAAGAGGCATTTTATCTTAGTCCTCACGGGTGACAACGCATCTGCATTTTGATTTGCAAACGAGGATAGATGTAGATGTCTATGAGCCACTGCAACCACTTACCATCAGGTGGACTGTGTGCTCGTTTGTCACACTATCCTATATTTTTTTTTTCTTTTGCTCTTTAATTTGAAGTTAGGATGAGGCCAGATTATAACTTATAATTTATAAGTTCCGCGAGAAATACTACCCACTCTCGGTTATGCAATGGATACGTATGTCGATCTTCAGTGTTTTAGATATATTTTTAATTTTTTTTTTCAAGTTACAGCCTATATACATACCATCGTTGGGCATATTTGCTCTAATTTCTTAGAGAGTTATGGAGCAATTAGTCCTTGAAATATTTTATTTCTCATACATGTAGATTATTATAATGTCTCCTTTAATAGACATTGTAAATCGGCACTTAAAATTAAATTAACAATTTCGTTCCTGTCGGCGAGTTGTTTATGTGCTATGAAATATACGGTGAGCGTTTATATTTTCATTAATTCTTTTTTTTTATATTTACCACAAGTACCAATCGAGTGAAGAATTACAGGTCGACGGTAGCAACCTAGTGATGTAGTTACGAATTAACCGCGTCTGGCGCCTCTGCCGCTTCTGTTCTTCGTCGGTCCGCGTAATTTACATCTGGTTCAAGATGGGTTACACCTCTATTATATGTTTCTATTACGTAGAGTCACGTTATTGCATATTTAGCATCTGAATGGGTCGGCTTGGTCGGAGTAGAACTTGCACAGAATACACACACTATTGACAATGCATCTGTGTTTTCTAAAGTGAGTTCTTTCTTAAGTGACGAGAAACCCTTTTTGCCGGTAACGAGCCATACTATCTTTGTCCTCAGAAGTGTTAACGCATCTGTATTTTGTTTCTTAACCATTGTGTGCTCTTCATCACCACCTGTAGTAAGCTCATCAAAGTCCACTGTTGATAATAGGCCTACCCATTTATTTACTCATGAGGGTAGTATTGTTATTAATCGAATATTATTTGTCACGTTTGGCAGGCGTGTTGGCAACCGCATTTTATAGTTTTTATTTGGAAGACGCTGCCGCCCATCTTCTGGTTTGTATGCCTCTGTAGAATTTTACGACACTCACGAAACTCTTACTCCGTCACTACACTGTCGAAAAGAACCCCAAGGTCGTTCGGCGAAAGCCAAAAGATCTTCCAAGCATTACATTAAGACACGCCTTGCGATGAAATATGTAGATGGTTTTGCCGTCACCACCACGGTATAGTAAGCAGTGTACTGGTATCCGGCAGCGGTGCTGAACTCGTTGCGAGTGCTGTGCACGACGACGGACATCCTGACGAGTCCGGAGCGGCTGGCGGACGAGGCGCGCGCCGCGGCCGCCGCCGGCGCCGGCGTCAAGCCCGAGCCCACCTAGCGCACGCACGCACACACGCACACGCACACACGCACCCACACGCAAACACACACCCTTACACAACACAGGCGCTTTGCTGTGGACAATGCTGTCCTTTACAACATGCGTCGCTCACGAAAAGTGTTGATAGTACGTACCCTTAGGCCAAGGTCTCTAAACGTACACGATTGTAAATTATTATGGGCCTGAAAAATAGAGTTTGTATACATATCATTTTTGGGATGTAACTTACTTTAAAACGCATAATTATTAGCTGTCTTTATTTAAACATATTATACATTAAACGAGCATATTTTGCTTAATTTCTTGCGTCTATAAAGTGACCTCAACAGGGTAGAGAACTATAGCGTATAGTTTTATCTGAAAACAAGAATGCTAGAAATGTTATTAAAAAATATTCACTCAACGATTTTTTTTATTAAATTTTTCTCAACTTAGTAAATGGATATATGCAGCTGTAATTGGTATGAAGACAGTGAAATTTTATAAAGTTAAAACCTCGTGTATTTAGGTAGACACATGCCTGCACTCAATATTACTTGAAGGTTGGAGTTATAAATTGCATAAACATAAACATCACTCGTTTCTCCTTTGTTTTATTCATCGTCTATCCCGCCGACTGTAAAATATTTTACTTTGTACTTAAATTCGTTGCTCATTATTTCACTTCACAGTAATTACGTTGGATGTGCTGTAGATCTCTACACTGTTATTACACACTTGACAACTCTCCACACAAGATGTGTTCTATTACTAATAGCAAATTGTAACGAGCACGAGGATAAATTCTTGCTTACGGTGTATCAGCAAACATGATAACCCTGCGTTATTCGCATGTCATGACAGCTTTGAGGTGGAACAGTTCTGTTACATTAATCTAACTCGTCTCCTACGTTTTTTATCTTTTTAGTGGTTCCAATTTCTGTAAAAAGTTATTATATCTTTTTTAAATCATTCGGCTGTTTTGCAGGGAAGTGTGAATTGAAGTGTAACGCATTAATATTGGTAAAATTTTAAATTATCAAGTATTAACATTTCAAAAGTATCAATCACACTTTCAGTTGAATTGTTCTATTTCAAGTCTGTTTCTTGTACAAATAACTCTACTAATATTGAGATACTACACACATGTCATGTACAAAACACACGATTATCAAACCCTATTTATCGCCCTATTTATTTGCTCTCAAAATTATTATGTGTACCATTTCTATAATATTGTATAAAATAAAGATTTGTTGTAAATCCGTCAGGGCTATGAATTACAGTTTCAAATTAATATTGCTTTAAAATATTGTTGTGGCAGCATACGAGTACAAACTACATGTTATATAATTGAAGTAATAAAATTACTTAATTCCGTTAGTCCGTCCAAGATTTCCATTTTAATAACATATTCAAAATATATCTGTATAATGTTATATGCTTCATGTCAACCTTTATATTTTAATCGATTGCATAATATCGAAATGGATGAAAAGCCCTTACGGATTTTATTCGATACTTTATGAAATTTGCATTTTGTCAAAAATGCGTGTGGAAATTTGCTTTAGTATATCGGGGATGTAAAGCATCGCTTTTGTTCAATTCATTTTAAAGCGATAACATCGCTTTTTTTTCAAAATTGGTTGGGCTCCATTATTTTTTGCCTATATAAAAGGTAATGCGCCACGTCCTCAACTTGTGCATTTTGAAGTTTACATACGTATTGCAAAAAAAAACGCACAAGTCAGTTAAATTAGTGTGACGGGTTAAAGGGTTAAGATTTGAGATGACACTGTGATGTAAAATATATTCACTCTTTAACTATAACGTAAGCTTGATGCGTAGAGCGATAAGTTTACAATATTTTGCTGAACATATCGTGCCTTAGACTTAGCTCAATTTTTAAATACAACATATTTTACAACCAAAATCGGCTGCTATTTTACGAATTTACCTTAAAGACATTTTATAAAATGCATATAAAATATATTATGTGTAAATTATTGTAAATATATTGATGGAACATTGAATATGATGGCTTTATGAAGTGCCTTTTTGCAATATATATATTTTGTTTATTACGAGTCGACACTCATATGTTAATATATCACGTTATCTATTTGCCAAAGATCTCGCATTCACAGACTGTTAATGTGTTAATGCACTGTTTAATGGTTAGTTACTATGAAAGCATCCACCCGTCCCGACCGGTAACATGTGAATACCAATATAGTCCCTAAGCGGAAAGTAAGAATTTATTGAACATGTCGAGATTTAATTTAGAATAACTGTAAGTGTATTTACGGACGTAACTACTTTTAAGTAATTATTTTTATATGATTTGTGTTTTGTTTCACACAAATGTTTTTATAAAAACTATGTAAATCGGTGCCAACGTGAATATTGTTGTAATTTGTTATGTAGTGATATAATTTTATGATGTATCGTTGACTCTGGTAGCGTGTCGAATGGAGATATGCGCTCGGCGCGAGCTTTAAATGAGTTATTATAATTGTTGTTCTACTGGAAATACAATTTAGAAACAACGACAACTTTGTTTCAATTATTTTATTTAAATAACGATTAAATTATTAATACTTCGTTACAATACACATTGTAGATGTCAGTGGTAATGCAATAATATCAGTTTATGATTTTAAGTAATTACTTCTTAAAATGCTAAGTTATTGATTATGGCTCAATAATATCAGTCTTTTTTTTTGTAAATGGTAAAGAAAAAGGTAGCTTATATTTTTGGTACAGCAATAAAACAGACTCTTTGTAAATTGAAAAATACATTGCATATTTATAATATCGGTATGTATATATATTTTTTACACCAAAAAACATTTATAGCAAATAACAGATAATATGTTAACAATTAATAATGTATAAATATCGAAACTTTATATTTTCTCGTCAATTATACTTATTAACTTGTAGTTTACATTGAGTGATGGCGGTGCGAATGTTTTTTTTAATTAATTACATTCGTTTATATTTACGCCTTACCCTCTCTTTGGTCCATAGTTCTAATAGCACCTGGTACCAACGACGTATTTATTTACATAATAATATAATATGAGAACTATACCATTCTATCTTGTCTATGGTGTTAATTTTCAGTTAACAATAAGTGATCATGGTGCTTAATAATGTATATACATTTATTTATTATTAGCACCCGCTGTCAATTTCGTTCTTCAATGGACGTTTCCCTAATGTGCTTGATTATGAGCAGCCATCATGCGCGCAAGTCTCGAAGTGGGTTGTGCCAACAGACTTTTTATACTGCCCAGTTCGACTATCCGGCCATCCTCCAGTATGGCAGCACGGTCGTACCCACGCACTGCTGACACTCGATGCTAATGAAAATAAATATTTTGGATTGTAATAATTTTTCAGATACTTTATTAAGAAGAACCTCTGATGCAGTAAGAAGAAAAAAACATTCACTTCTCTTCTTATCAGTTAATTTTATAATTATTATAATATTATGTCTGAAAACACACTATAGCGGAATTTACACCTTGATTGTTGAGTTTAGCGATCGATTATATTTTGACCTAACACAGGTCAAAATATAATGCTTCGTTCATTCGTACTACGTCCTAATATTTCGATTACTCGACTCATAAATCGTCAGAGTGAATGACAGTACGGAAGTCATACAGGCGATATTTTTAGTATTGTCGACGCGGGCATGGAACACTATTACTGTCTACGGGAGGGCATTTTATTTGTCTGCTACTGCACGATGAACCCCGTGCTTGTGTGCATGTGTTGCGAAACATTTGTATGAACCTTACGCATTCTCGTTCACTCTGTTCAGGGGTATGAAAGTCCTCAGTAGCTTGCTTTTACCAGGCTGGTGCAACTTCCATAGTAAAAATTATATGTACTACAGGGGTCAAATTTTAATGACGGTTAACTCTTCTTTCTGCTTTTCGTAATATGTCTATTAACGACATTGTCAAATGAAATAGGTTCAAATGTCAAATCAAACAATTATATTAGTATATATTTTATTAATTAAGATTGCTTTTAATTTTGCTATAGGAGCCGTTGTTCATTTACAGAATTGTTAAGAAATTAAATATGCATTATAAAACTTTCCAATTAAATGGTGCAAGAAGCAGAAAAAATGATAACAAGAAAAGGCAATATTTCCCTTAGATGATGAAAGGTATGTGGTGATTTCAACTTTAATAGTAATATGATATTTAACGCGAGTAAATTTTTGGACAAGCCATCTATGTAGGACAGGTTTTTATAGTGTACGATTGTGTGCACAAATACAAACACACTATTTCCTAAATCTGATAGTTCCATGGTATGGCAATCCGAAACGAACTATACTTAGAAACTACACAGTCAATTCTGACTGCTAACATTCTATTTGTTCAATAAAAATATGATTTTATTTATATTATTTTTTCAGATGCAAGCAATGGGTGAAATAGCTGGCACATGCACCAATTGAAAAATTTCACATTTTAAGACATATTTGTGACAAACATTGCATTTGAACCCAACTAAAACGAACTGTTATTTCTTCAGTGGACTTAATTTAAACTTCCACAATTATGTGTATGTTAATTAGGTTTTATTTACATGTAGCAAAAGATAATATATAAATAAGCTCAAAGTTATTTCTTAATTACCTGGTTATAAATATTTTTTTTACAGATTCATCTACAAACATTAGCTATAATGAAAATTCATTTTGACAGCGATAATTAGTAAACGATCTCTGCGAATAGTATGTACATATGTACCTCTGTGAAAAAGCCTAGCGATTTGTTCATAGTATTTGTTACACATAAAAGCAATTAATCGAATCAGTATTAAAAACCCAATATTTTTACCCTTAAAAAAAACTAACGTTGAAAATAAGCATCCAGACGCAGACTATTTATTTTACAGCATAGCAACAATTTTTCAGTGCGGGAAGGAAGCCTCTGTCCTGCAATGCCGCAGCCAAACGCTTAGCCACTGCGCTACGGAGTCGTCATTTATTTTTTACTTAATTAATTACTAGTATAAAAGTGCGCTTTTTATTTTATATTTTCTTTATACATATTTTTGTGCCTAATTGTAGAAATATAATTACAAATTGCTGTGTGTAAAATACATTGATTTCTTATTCTCATCGGCATTTTTACTCAATCCCGACGTTAAAAAATTTATTTCACATAAATAATTCAGTGTAGAGATCTAACTTTTCTTATGTAAAAATATCGATAAACAATATATCGATAAATGTTATATCGATAAAATTATACGAGGATACACATTTACAGCACTATTGTAATTCGTCAATGTTGTCAGCACTGCTTCTCAAAACTAAATGTCATATCTTGATGTTGGTAAAGTAGCTTGGCGTAATATCATGCATTTATTTTTACTATGGAAGTCCCGCCTCTTAAACGTAGTGATTATATTCTCTTTGGCTTTTACGTTGATACTATTGCCATCTCATAGTCAGCTAAAGTACTATTTTCCCCAATATTTTTACACATTTTATTACAAGATGACGCCACTGCTGGTATTCATTATCTATACTAAGCCTAAATCATGCTATCGAAGTTTTAAAACATAGCGGTATATATATAGAATAATTCTATAATTACATACGAATAAATTTAAAGCATGCTCACCTTAAACAGTCTAAATAAAGATTTGTTTAAAACAAAATAAGTAGGAATTATATACATTTCCTCTTAATTTTATTGAAATATGTACGAAATAATCCTGCACCTAGGTGATAGCGCCCTCTAGTGTAATTTGCAGTAATTTATAATCCCAACGCCATCTATAAGAGCGCTCAAGAGACTTCCCTCTTTTCGACACCTAATAATTTGTCAGAGTGGCTCATCTATACCCTATATACTCTAAGCCTATATAGTATATTATCTATGACTCTGGTCTTGGTCTTGTCTGTGTCTTGTACTTCTTTTTGTTTTCTATGCAGTCCGACAGTGATCGCATAGATGTCGCTTTGCTCCGCTATTCGTTCATTATTTTATTGTTACCTAGGTCTAATTATAATTTTGCACCATCCAGGGTCAACCGCTTAAATGTACATAAATTTTTTATCAAAATCGTTCAAGTCGTTTTCGAGTTTTCGCGAGACTAACGGACGACAATTGATTTTTATAATTTTTTTTATAGAATAGGGGTGAGAAACGAGCACACAGTCCACCTGATGGTAAGTGGATGCTGTGGCCCATAGACATCTACATTTATCCTCGATTAAGAATCTAAATGCAGATGCGTTGTCACCCCTGAGGACTAAGATGGAGTGCCTCATTTCCATTAAAAAGGGTCTCCGGTTCTCTACACTCACCATACGAAATACAGCAGCATTAAGCTGCTATTTTACGCTGGTATTCTGTGAGAGCGTGGTCCCATCCCGGTCGAGCCGACCCATTCGTGCTACAACCATAATATAACTGCAACATGGCTCTACCAAGAAAAAAAAAATAAAAATCAATTGCCGTCCGTTAGTTATTATAGAGATGATTTCTTAAATTTAATACTTGAACCTTAAATTAAACTTATTTTACGGATTTTATCACGTTTGATTTTGCCGGTCAAAACCATCGAATCGGATCTCTACTGCCAACCACTAAATGAAGAAAATGAATACACAAGCAAGAAATTGAGAAGAAACGGCCGGAATTGATCAAAAGAAAATGAGTGGTATTTCATCTTGATTACGCCATACCACACACATCTTTGGCCACTCAGCAAAAATTGAGAGAGCTTAGTTGGGAATTGTTAATGCATCCACCATATAGTCCTGAGCTTACCCTCAGATTTTCACCTGATTCGATTTCTTCAGAATTCTTTGGGTAGTGTTAGGTTAACATCAAGAGAGGACTGCCAAAACTACTTGTCGGTTTTTCTGATCAAAAATCTCAAGATTTCTACACCAATGGGATTATGTCACTACCCACAAGATGGCACAAGTTATCGAACATAATGGCACATATATATTATAATTAAACTTAAAAAATGTCTTGAATTTGTACATAGAATACGAAGAAACTTTTCCCCCGACCTATATAGCCGGTGTAACTATGACATCGCGACGTCAACACCTCAGTTATCCCGAAACGTCGAGAATTAAAAAGTTAAAATTGAACGCGATAAAATCTGTAAAATTACTTTCATTTAACATTTTATTGTATATTTTTATCCTAAAGCTCCATTACGTTGTATAAAGGACAAAGAAATTGGTATAGGATTAAAATTGTAAGTATAAATATAGTTCTAAATTATCGTAGAATTAGTTGGCGTGGCTAACGTCGGAGCTCATTAGTTGTTGTCGGCGCTCTGAGGAATGGCTCGTTTCCAGAGAAAAGAGTCTCTGGTTCTCTACACTCTTCATGCGAAACACAGCTGCTATGTCACGTTGGTATTCGTCGAGAACGTGGTTATTCCCCGTTCGAATGGACCTATTCGTGCTGCAACCACAATATATAGCGGCTCTAATGATCCGAGAGCTCATGACGCATTCTTCATGAAGTGTTTGATGCATCATGAAACAAAAATTTTAAAAATAGTGTTTTTGTTATAAATACCGTATATAAATTCATATGCGTTTAGTAAAAAAGTTGTTATTTTGACATTACAAACAGACACTTCAATTTTATTTATTTGTATAGATTTTTAAATTATTAGCCCCCGGAGAAACTGTCTGCCCTTATGTGGGAATTTTTTATTATATATTGTTAGGAATGAGGGTAAAATAATAAAAGAGAATAAGAATAATTGAAGGTGGAACTATAATCTCCCACCCCACTTGTTTTAGCAGTATAAAGTATCGCGCAGTCGACTAAGAGGCAACGGCATAATAAGCTTTAAACAGCTGGTTGCCAGTCCCCAAATGCGGTTTTTAGCGGGTACCACTTAGGTCCCCCGGTAGGCAGTGAGTCCCGCATAACCAGGACAGACCGGCTGTCTTGGTATGCGTAATGCATTTTCCGCCTCCCTACATGAAGGATAGCCCTTTTCCAATTGCTTCGGGCGCAAAAAAAAAACTAACAGGCATCAGTCTGTAATTCTACGAGTCTGATACGAGGGCGGCACTGAAAATTTCGGGAATCAAGGAAGTGACACAACATTACTATTTAAAAATGTATTTATTGATTTTCGAAGTATTCTCCGCGAAATTCGACACATTTTTCCATACGATGGAACGAATCATTGAAGCAACCATTCCATTCGGAAGTTGGGGTGTCCAAAATGGCCGTTTTGTAGGCGTCCACAGCTTCTTCAGGCGATGAAAATCTCTGTCCACGCAATTTATTCTTTATTTTAGGGAAAGTATAGAAATCATTAGGGTAGGTCGGGGCTGTACGGCGGATGGTCTAATAATTCTATGTTTTCTTGCTCTAAAAACTCTTTTGTTCTGTGTGCGGTGTGAGAACTCGCATTGCCGTGATGGAGGATGATGCGGCGGTTGCAGTTCTATTTACGGAGTTCAGAAACGACCTGTGGCAAACAAATGCTAGCATACCATTCTGCATTAACCGTTCTTTGTCCCTCAAGAGGAATAGTCGTAACATGGCCGGTTTTGGAGACAAACGTGGCCACTATTTTTTTTTTGCAACACTCCGTGAACGAGCAATTTTTGTTGGCTTTAACTCATTTTCGAACACCCAAACTCGTGACTGGTTTTTTTTTCGGGTTCATACGCGTATATCCAGGATTCGTCACCTGATACGATGTTGTATACAGCATTTAAATGATGTGATCCTCATTCCTCGAACATGATCATCAGGATCCTGCGTGGAATCTTTCGATAGTTCTGACGCACCAAGTAACGCGAGCCGCTTTTTGCTCTTCACAGAGCGAATGCGGTATCCATCGGGAAAGCAACTTTTTTACACCTAATTGTTCATGCAAGATTATTTGTATTTGACTCATGCCAATGTCTAAAGTTGCCTGAATTTCGCGGTATGTCACATGTCGATCTTCCTCAATCAGCTTACGCACAGCATCAACGTTTTCTTGGGTGACTGCAGTTTTTGGACGACCTTGACGGGGATCATCACTGAGCTTGACACGTCCACGTTGAAATTCAGCAAACCAGCGATAAATTGTGGTTTTGGATGGGGCTTCATCACCAAATGCAGAAATCATCCGGTCAACACCCTGTTTTTGTGTTAAACCACTTCGAAAGTCATAATAAATCATCGCTCTTGAATTTTCTCGAGTCAATTCCATTTTCTCAACGACTAAACAAGTTTGACAAAACCTTATGACAAGACCGAGAATCTTTTTTTTAAATAAATAAATGGTATTCGATTTTTAAAACCAAGGATTTTTCAATTAAAAAGATTTTAATATGACAGGAACAGTGGAAATATTCCATTCCCGATACTTTTAGTGCAGCCTATGTATCGTTATTAATATAATAAACACGATGGAAAAATTGCAGATTAAATCAAACACTTTTTTTGGAATTTTTGAAAATAGAACTTCCGGATAGTCCGCCCCTATATCAAGTGTCTTCAGAAGTGTCTGCCATTTTTTTTCTTAACTCTTTATCAACTTAGATGACGGATAGTCATTATTATTATTTGAATCAAACACTTTTTTGGGCAATTTTTTTTTGCAACTAACCTGTATGCGCAGTTCCAATGTACCCAGGTAGATCAGGCAGACAGTTATATACCTGCTTATTGAGTCAACTGATACTTTTAAACAAAGTTTCATGATGCATCAAACACTTCATGAAAAATGCGTCATGAGCTCTCGGACCATAACAAGTAGAAAAATTATATGTAATTATCACGTGGGGGAGTTAGTTTTCGCAGGAACTTGACCGCCGGCGGATTACTGCTTTTGTTTTATTGTATAAAAATAATGGTTAAAATTGGATTTTAATACGTAAAAGTGGTCTGTGTTCTAAATGTCTGCATATGTGAACTATTAGCGGAAACGATGAAACAAGTATTCCAATGGTGATGTGAACCTCAAGATAATGTGTTTGCTTAGGCGCCTCGAATTACCGTCTTCATCGACTGTCTGCTGGCTCAAGTTGTCGTCAAAATTTCCCAAAATCTTCGCAATGTGATGCATCAACATATTGTGAATAAGTTCTTGAACAAACTATTAAAAAGGACAATTTATTTTTACTTGATACTGGCAAAACAAAAATTCAACTGTACGAGTTCATTACAATGAAAAAAGAATCGAGGTACGAGGACGATACTGAAAGTTTTTAGAACTGGCTACTTGTAAACGATATAATAAAAAAAAGTTCAAATTTTGAAAATGAAACTCTTTGCCAACGTATTTTATTAAGTTGTCACTTGTTTACGATTTGGCGGCAAATTGAAAATTGTGTCACGTCAGCGTTAATTTAACGCGAGAAAATTTTCGTACAATGATTTTTATGACTCGATGTCATTTAAGTCAACAAGAAAGTTATGATAGACTTCGATTGCCCTTTCACGATGAAGCCCCATCTCGTTCCACTGTTTAAAACTGGTTTAATGAGTTTAAACGTGGTCGCACTAATTTCATCGATGATCTGCGTGAAGGCCGGCCTTCTACGGCGACGACTGAAGATAACATCAGTGTTGTGCGGCGTATGATAGACTGACAAAAGAGTGACTTATCAGCAGATTCAGACAAGCTTAGGCATCGGTATGAGTCAAGTGCACAAAATCCTTCATGATCATTTAGCGGTCAGGAAGCTTTGTGCCCGGTGGATACCTCATAATTTGATAGAAGCCTAAAAACTCCGTCGTGTTGATTGGTGTAGTGAAATGGTTCAAAGATTTAACGGAGGTGACTCAAATACTCTGTTCGACATATTTAAGGATGAAGAAAGCTGGACTTATTGTTATGATCCTGAAACTAAGAGACAGTCTGCTGTCTGGGTGTTTCCTTCCGAGGAGTTGCCAACTAAAGTGAAGAGAGGTCGAAGCGTAGGAAAAAATATGGTGACCTCGTTCGTCGGAAGGACAGGTCATTACGCAACAATTGTTTTAGAGGATCGAAAAACAGTTACTGCAGAGTAGTACACTAACAATTGTTTGCTACTTGTCTTGGAAAAAGTTCGGGAGAAATGACCTCGCAGTAGGATCCTCCTTCACTACGCCTCGTCGCACACCGCCAAGCAAACACTCGACTACTTGGCGACGTTAGACCTGGAATTACTGGGTCACCCGCCCTGTAGCCACGACCTGGCGATTTTTATTTATTTCCGAAAATAAAAGAAAAACTTAGAGAAAAACGTTTTGTGGACGCCGAGGAAGCAGTGGCTGCGTTTCAAAATGCCGTCGAAGAGACCCTTAAGGACTAGTGGGCAAAGTGCTTTTCTTTCTTTTCATCGGAGGCAGCGATATGTTGATGTAAATGGACACTACATATTTTGAAAAGATATAATAAAACTAATAACTTACTAGTTTGTTCAGTTTTTGATTTTCTAAGAACTTTCAGTGTCACCTTCGTATGAGTGTGACACTGAAACTGTACTACTACTACTGTACCTCGTATAAGTATCGTAGAGGTTTTGGCTGTGTGTTTTATGTGAATACGTGTACGTAACCAAACAATTTTAAAATGGCGGCGCTCCCCTTTCAACGCACACAATGCGTCACAGTACTCACTCAACGCAACGAATTATTTGATTCTTTAGTTATCTAGTGGTGTAATTAAATTTTGGGTGTAGATTTACTTCGTATATTGTGGTTGCAGTACGAATGGGTCGGCTCGTCCGGGGTAGGGCTAGGACCAATAGACAAGGGATAGGAACAACAGGACAGCATATCAGCGTAAAATAGCAGCCTAATGCTTCTGTGTTTCGTATGGTGAGTGTAGAGAAACGGAGACCCTTTTTTACCGGAAATGAGGCATTTCATGTGAGTACTCAGGGGTGACAACGCATTTGTATTTTGATTCTTAATTGAGGATAAATGTATGATATCTATGGCTACAGCATCCACTTACCATGAGGTGGACTGTGTACTCATTTGTCACCCTTATTCTATAAAAAAAGATGATAGATATGTAGCCATACTGTATTCCCCAATTTTGTTATTATGAGTTTTTTAATTGCCTCCCACTATGGAAGCAAATTTGAAGAAGTATTCACGTCAAAACTTTGTTACTAATTCTATGTGCGTACAACATTACTAGAACAGACATCCCAAACAAAATCTGTACGGCAGTGCGGGCGCGTAGAAATAGGCACAGTACAATTTTGAGTCCGCGCGCTCTAATGGGTGTTGCAAACAACCACGTCTCGGCGTCTCTTCTAGTACGTAGTACATATTAGTTGAATGTGGGATAATAACCGCGACGGTGATGATGGTGGTGTTGGGTGCGAGGTCGGCGAGTGCGGCGAGCAGGTCGCGCTCGGTGGGCGCGTCGAGCGCGGCGCCCGGCTCGTCCAGCAGCAGCGCGTGCGCGCGGTCCGCGTGCAGCGCAGCGCGCGCGGCACATAGGCGCGCCGCGCGCCCGCCGCCCCGCCACCGCGCCTCGCCGCCGCCCACGCTGCATTCTGCGTAAACATTACACATATAAGCTTCATTTTGCGTAATCATATTATTGGATACATTTCTAATAACATATAACATAAGCTCGCACGCCTACCACTATTATCCAGTGGTAGGCAGAGACTACGGATTACACACGCGTGCAAACTCATCGGTTAAGGGTACATACTTTTAATTTGACCCATCTTCAATATATCATCAAGTTGTTTAAGAAACTAAGTTCCTCTCCTGAACCTATTGCAGTATCTATAAATTACGTAATATTATTTAAAACGAAGTTTAATTTGATTTAAATGCAATACATAATGCATGAACTTTAATAAGCTGTAACGGTAGATCAGCAACAACAAGAACGCTAGCGGTATGTTGTTTTTCCACTTTCATATTAAGATACCGGTTTGAAAATTAGCATTGGAACACTAGGACTTTAGCCCTTTAAAATAAGACATAACTGCTACTTGGCTGTAAAAAGGGTAATAGTAGCTAAATCCGTTGGCAAAAATCCTAGAATCTAGTAATGTCCTGATGATTGTTATTGTTGCGCGCCACTATTAATGTCTTGTAAATGGCAACACTAGTTATCACCAGCGTCCTCTAGTGTCGAGTAGCAAAACTAGGAGAGTCAAGATCCTTCTAGAAATTTCGGGACCGATATGTACTCGAACATTCTAGATGTCGCTACAGTAGAAGGTTCTGGAAACTATCTGTAGCTCTATATAAGGCCGGTATAGTCCACGACCGAGTCAGTATTGAATTGGCGATAGGGATGGGTAAAGGGAAAAAATATATCGATATATCGTCATCATTTGAATGATGTAAAGATAAGGTCCATAATTTTATTTAGTGACGGTTGGACGACGAAAAAAACGACACAACATTTTAAAATATATCGAAATTTATACGAATTCGATACACTAAAATAAATATTTCGATATATCCCGATTTACAATATCGACTATATATATCGATATTTTTTGCCCAAGCCTAATTGGCGATACAAGCGTATACTTCGAAGTGATATAACTGCGAACTAAAGTGATCAGTAGTACAATTGTGTTTTATTATTAGTGTGTTTTTAAGTTGTAATTAGTGTTCCGTAATTAAAGTGTCAATTTTGGTAATTCAATGAGTAGTTTTTAATTGTCTCTAACCCCAAGCTCGTAACATTATTCTTAATCTTAGAGTTTTAGGAAAATGAAATCATAAAATACTTGTAGTTAATTTTTAGTAATATCGGCTAAACTGAATTGTTTGCGAACTAAAAATCGACAATATTTGTGTTTACACAAATGTTTATTCCGGTTGCGTTTGAATAGAATACCCACTCTGACCACTATACGACGCGATTACGGGAATATTTATAAAAACAGCCCTATATAAAAAAAAACCAGCAAAGTGCGAGTTGGACTCGCGCATCGGGGGTTCCGAACAAATCTGTAGGTATGTAAGTTTAAAGTTATTAAAAATATTTTTATTATATGACGTAACAAAAAATTTATACTTTTCCCAATTTTTCCTTTATCTGTGCTATAAAACGTTGCTTCGTACCAGATTTCAAGATTGTTAGTTCACGGGAAGTACCCTGTAGGTTTTGATTCCCTTGCGAATGTCGAAAATTTACGGCATAAACGACTGTATCTTTTGATTGCGTTGGCTTAGAAGTTTGATTTTTTCACAGCCATAAGGGACAGTAGACTTGAGTAGTTGATATGAATTTCAGCTTGATACCTCCACGTGTTCCTGAGAAAAAGGGTCCACACAGACAGACAGACAGATAGACGGACAACAAAGTGATCCTATAAGGGTTCCGTTTTTTCCTTATGAGTTACGGAACCCTTAAAACATGCATGCACACGTGGTAAAAGTAAAATCTTCAGAAAAGGAGACGGAAACACTCTATACTTTATTCTATTTCATTCTCTAGCAGGTTAAATCCTATAGATGTATATTATTTTCGTTTCATAGTGTTCAGTTTACACCGAACAAATTATTTTTAAAATTAGTTTAAAGTTTTTATTTAAGTCAGTACATGTACGGACGCCAACATTGTCTCGTGTGTGCTCACATACCTAACATTTATAAACATTATAACAATAATAATATTATAACAGTATAATAAACATTTTGTGTATAAACAGCATTTTTAGTAACATTATATCAAAAGGTGTTGAATACCACAACACATAAGAGTTTCAAATTACAACGATTCTAAAGAAGTTTTCAATTCAAAAAAGTCCTTTGAGTACGTTTAGATCATTCTTATATCTAACTAAAGCTTATTAATAAATTGTTATCAGATGGAATGGCTTGTTTATTACACTTACTTGAATAAAAAAGACCGTTAGTATACACCATTGTAGATAAACGAGACGGAGACGCGATTTAACTCTTCTTTTTTGATTATAACTCGTTCTTGGCTGTATACTTGGAGAGACAGGACAAAGCGGAAAAGTGTAGATGGAAACTTTGTTCTGAGTCGGGTTTTGCGCCCAAGTCAAATGGTTGTGCAACGATTGCGAGTGCCTATTTCCTTTCGTTCAGTATCTGCGACCGTGTATTAAAAATTACTCAGCATGTTCGATTTCCACGTGTCATTATCGTCTAATCAGATATGTATATAGATATTTACAGACATTCACAACTGATTTAATTGAGAGTGAACATTGGCTTCTCAAGCGAGACCTAGCGGGGGAGAGTGTACAAGTCCATAAGGGGTAGCTCACCTAAGCCCGCGGGCTGCGCCGAGACGAAGTCGTGCAGGCCGACGGCCTTGAGGCAGCGCCAGATGTCGTGGTCGGTGTGCACGGCGAGCGGGTCGAGGTTCTCGCGCAGCGTGCCGGCGAAGAGCGCGGCGTCTTGCGGCAGCACGAGCAGGCGGCGGCGCAGCGCGCGCAGCGGCACGCGCGCCGCGTCCGCGCCGTCCAGCCGCACGCGCCCGCCGCGCACCGCCGCCGCGCCCGCCATCGCCAGCACCAGCGTCGACTTGCCGCTGCCGCTGCGCCCGCATATCGCCAGCTGCACACCACACATTTTAACCGACTTCTAAACAGGGGGAGCTTCTATAACAAAATATTTCCTAGGTGGTGGGACTTCTTTTCTGCCTGGGAGTCCGTGTGGGTAGATACCACTCTATTATATGTTTCTACCGCCACCCAGCAGTGCATATATTGCTGTGTTCTGGTCTAAAGGGACAAAGAGCTGGTATAATTAAAATCTTTGTGGCAATGCGTGCTTATGTAAATGTGCGTGTGAACGCCCGTACGTAGATGTATGCATGCGTACATTTGTGTGTACAAGGTATGCATATATACGTTCGTGCGTGTGTGTGCGTGTGCATTAGTGTATGTGTGTATGTGACGACATTTATAAATAATAGTATGTTCGTTAATCACTACGAATTAATAAATCTTATTACCTTTTCACCAGAATTTACTGTCAAATTTATATTTTTAAGTATGGGTGGAGCGTCAGGATGATGCTGAACTGTCACGTTTTCGAACTCTATTTTGCCATTCCTTTGCCAGTCTGCAGGGATCGGGCCTATAACAATAAAACATTATTTTGTTCAAAAACAACGCAAAGGATGTTTAACTTTCGATTAAAGTAAAATTTAATCTAATAAAGTAGAAAGTGATCTAATTAATTATATTTGGTCGCCACGTAAGCGTACAAAAATCATCATTATCGTCTAATACTAAACTAAACTAAACTACCATCCTTACAGTACTTAACATAGGCCTTCTAGTCCATCTAGTGGAGGGCAGTCTTACACATCAATAAGAATAGGTGAGAAGTAAATGTGTTGTTATCTCCTGAACGCTGTCCAGCCGAATCCGTCGATTAACCTCTTAGTCAGACTTACCTAGTCGAGCTATTTGTCCTAGATAAACTTACTCGTCAACAACTCCCGGCATAGGTGTGATATGAATGTTACACGTGACCTTTGTCTTGTCATTGTACATTTTAATATATATAGTATAATTCATCGAGCATAGTGCATAGTGCTGAGTACGGAAACCGTCGACAAATCGAAAGTAAGTGATTAACTGACAAGTGATATTAATAACGTATCCTTTTAAGTCTTAGAACTTTTAGTTTGAAAACGTCTTTCAATGCAGCGGTAAATTTTCGAGTATATTACGTTACCCTGTCTTATACCTCTCTCCAGTTAGGTTTCGTACTTTGGTTTTTTGCCCTACTATACAAACACTTCAGCACTTCCATGTAGCTTCTGTAAAATTTGTCGAAGAGTATGTATGTATGTTTACGGTATTAAAGTATTTTCGGAAATTAACTTGTTCAGGAGGCTGTATGTCGCCAAATCTGCTCGCGAGACGTTTCATTGACTTACGAAAACAGCACCGAGACTCGGCTCAGAAGGGAAAGTGGTTTGTTGAACTACAATAGAGCGTTGTTGCCTTTCTTGCAGAATAACACCACGTTGCTTCTGTTCCACGCCTTTAGCGAAGTGTTACCATAGAGAACGGAATTGAAGAGCATCTTAAGAGCTTAAAGTACCGGTTTTTCAGCCGCTTTCAGAAATTACTCATATTTCCTAACGCGCCTCAGACGGTGTCGTTTTTAGGTGTTGGAGAGCCATTTTATTCTCGCTCGGACTGATGGATGAAACTTGCTCTTGATCTCTCAGTTTCTGTATTAAGGACATGTTGTGAATGATAACTTGACTGATGACCTATTCGTGGAATGTGAACGTAGGGGGCTCCGAGTGACTGCAACAACTATGCTGTCAATCTCACTCAAAATCTCAGGTGTTCCAGAAATAACACTAATTCGACAGAAAGATCTCTAGCAAAGACTGGGAGCCTTGGTTTCGCTCAATTGCTTCTTCACTACGAGCTGTATTCAGGTTACGTCAGTATCGCCGCATGCATTTGCAAATGTCTGTTCAGTTGCATGTATTCTGTTATATCTGCTAAAGATTGTAGCTTCATTTTTCTTCTAACAGCCAGAAGAGTGTGATTGAAGACTTTTTGGGTTCTTCTGCGACGAGTCTTGCAGAACTTAGTTCCGAGCGAATGTACAGTTTCTACTAACTTGTCGTTCATAACGTCCACAGTGTTGCAATATTCTAGGCATAGAAGTTACAAGAGTTTATGATCAAAATTTTGTTGTATTTTCCGGTCTTTTATTGATATATCTTGTTCCTATTTGACATCCAGATCATAGTTTAATATAAGATTGACTGCTTACGTGGCGTGCAGGTCGCGGTTACCACCGCCCGGGTCAAGTATTGTAATGACCTACAAATAATTGCACCGGGTCTGGGTTTTGTCAATCTTTTTCTCTTCAGCAGTCCATAAAACCATTACGGAATTTGGACATCTTCTATTTAAGATAGGGTTTGCCTTTTCCTATTTTTACAATAAATATTATTTTTGTAAAAAAGTATCGACAACAGGAGTTCCCTGCCTAAAAGTCCGTCTGGGCCGATAGTTCTTACGTACCATCTCCAACCGCCAAATAGTAATGCTTGCATTACTGTGTTCACGTCTCAAGGATATATAGCTGCTGTGAGGCATTAGATCATACTCTTCAGATGTAACAATGCGTCTGTCGCCTTCTTTGCTTGAAGTTGGCTGATGGTGGGTTGCTACGGGAGTCCATTTGCAGCAGCAGCTTACCACTAAGTACAGTAAATGCATTTGTTATCTGTGTTTTGAAAAAAGGAATTTGTTCGGTGTACTGATCGTTTGAACGGGCACCACTCAAAAAGAGACGTACAGTCGTCGCGGTAGTCCTCCTGCGGCACGGCGGTGTCGGCGAGGATGCGCTGCAGCGCGGCGAGCTGCTGGTGCAGGTCGGCGCGGCACTTGGCGGCGTGCGCCAGGTACGCGGGCAGCAGCAGCGCGTACGCGCCCGCCAGCCCCGCCCCCGCCGCGCCTCCCGCTGCGTCTCCCGACCCGGCGCCTGCGAGCGCCGTCGCCAGGGACACACATACGCTTGCCGCACCCACCAGGTCCTGCGAATGTTTTTTTTATTTTATCTTTTTAGGTAAACTCACAAGTATTTACAATTGTAACGCTGCAATTAAAACTCCGAAATAAAATCCATTATAACTCGGTATTAACACAGTTTAATGACCTTTAAGCCGTGTAGTGGCGGTCAAGAATATCCACTACCCCATATCCTCCCGTGGGTGTCGTAAAAGGCGACAAAGGGAAACAGGTGGGAGATGGGCAGCAGCATCTTCCTGATAATAGCTAATATTATAATAAAAAAAAAAAAAAAACTGCGGTTGCCAACCCGCTCGCCAAGCGTGGCAACTATGGCAAATACCCCCCTTATGAATGGATGTAATAAAGAAACGGCCCCCAGTCCCCGGCGGCCCCGCTATTCCTGGCTACGGTGGCGACCATGGTAACGGCGGGGCAGGGGGTGCTAAGAATCTCCGGTGGAGGTTTGGTTGCCACCTACGACGACTCGACCTGGCAACATACAACGCACGCACCCTGAGGACTGACGAGAAGATCGTGGAGCTGGAAGAAGAGATAGACAAGTTGCGCTGGCATATTATAGGATTATCCGAAGTCCGAAGAGAGGGGGAGGACACGGTAATCCTCGAATCCGGCAACTTGCTCTATCACCGGGAGGGCGAACATCTGTCCCAAGGAGGTGTCGGATTTATCGTCCACAAGTCTCTCGTTAACAACGTTGTAAAGATCGGGAGTGTGTCGACGAGGGTTGCGTACCTTATACTCAGAATCACCAAACGGTATTCGCTGAAGGTCATACAGGTTTACGCACCAACCTCGGCACACCCCGATGAGGAGGTGGAGGAAATGTATGAGGATATCTCTAGAGCCATGCATTCCTCCAAAACCCAATATACGGTGTTAATGGGAGACTTCAATGCAAAACTAGGCACAAGAGAGAACGGTGAGCTGAAAGTAGGGAAATTTGGAATAGGGCAACGGAACCCAAGGGGCCAGCAGCTGGCCGACTTCATGGAGAAAGAGGGACTCTTTATGATGAACTCTTTCTTCAAGAAGCGGCCCCACAGGAAGTGGACCTGGTTGAGCCCCGACGGTTCGACAAAAAATGAGATTGACTTCATTATGACGACCAAACGACAACTGTTCAGTGATGTCTCAGTGATCGCGAGGGTGAAAACCGGCAGCGATCACCGAATGGTTAGAGGCACACTGAACCTAAATGTTAAGTTGGAGAGGTCTCGTCTGATGAAGTCAACGCTCCGTCCCCCTCGTGCTCTAATCCAAAGTCCCGAAACCTTTCAGCTCGAGTTACGAAACCGTTTTCAGTGCCTAGAAGACTGCAATGAAGTGGACGATATGAATGACAAGCTCGTGGAAACTGTCCATGCGGTCGGAGCTAAGTTCTGCAAGACCCGCCGCAGAAGAACACAAAAACTCTCCGATCACACTCTTAATCTCATGGCTGTTAGACGGGAGATGAGGCTACATTCTTCAACAGATTTGACAGCATACAGGCAACTGAACAGACAGATCTCCAAATGCATGCGGCGGGACTTACGCAACTTCAATACAGCTCGTATTGAAGAAGCGATCGAGCGGAACCAAGGCTCCAAAGTCTTTGCCAGAGATCTGTCTGCCAGAAAGAGCCAACTGTCAAAGCTGAAGACCGAATGTGGCAGCATCGTTTCCGGGGCACCTGAGATTTTGAGTGAGATTGAGAGGTTCTATGGGCAGCTGTACACGTCATCGTTGGAGCCACACGCAAGTGTGAGTAACGATCCAAGAGCGAGTCTTATCCGACACTATTCCGAAGATATCCCGGACGTCAGTCTGAGCGAGATTAGAATGGCTCTCCAGCACCTTAAAAACGGCAAGGCCCCAGGCGAGGATGGAATTACAGCGGAGCTTCTGAAAGCGGGTGGAAGACCGGTACTTGAAGTCCTTCAGAAGCTCTTTAATTCCGTCCTCCATGGTGGCATAACACCGGAGGCGTGGAGCAGAAGTGCGGTGGTCTTGTTCTTCAAGAATGGTGACAACGCTCTCTTGAAGAACTACAGACCGATTTCCCTTCTGAGCCGCGTCTACATGCTGTTTTCGAGAGTCATTACGAATCGTCTTGCGCGCAGACTTGACGACTTCCAGCCTCCCGAACAAGCCGGTTTCCGAAAGGGCTTTAGCACCATAGACCACATACATACCCTACGGCAAATTGTACAGAAGTCCGAAGAGTACAATTTGCCACTATGTCTGGGGTATGTGGACTATGAGAAAGCCTTTGATTCCGTCGAAATTTGGGCGGTGCTGCAGTCCCTTCAGCGGTGCCAAGTTGACTGTCGGTATATCGAAGTGCTGAAGTGTTTGTACAGTAGGGCTACGATGGCTATCCGAGTACAGAACCAGAGTACGAAACCCATCCAATTGCAGAGAGGTGTAAGACAGGGTGATGTTATATCCCCGAAACTCTTCACCGCTGCATTGGAAGACGTTTTCAAGCTTCTGGACTGGAAAGGATGCGGTATTAACATCAATGGCGAATACATCACTCACCTTCGATTTGCCGACGATATAGTCCTCATGGCAGAATCGCTGGAGGACCTAAGCACTATGCTCAATGACCTCAATAGTGTCTCCCAACGGATAGGTCTTAAGATGAACATGGACAAAACAAAGATCATGTTTAATGTCCATGTCACACCTATGCCGGTAGTTGTTGGGAGCACTAAGCTCGAAGTTGTTGACGAGTATGTTTATCTGGGACAAATAGTCCGACTAGGTAAGTCCAACTTCGACCGAGAGGTCAATCGACGGATTCAACTCGGCTGGGCAGCGTTCGGGAAGCTACGACACATCTTCTCGTCAGACATACCTCAAAACCTTAAAACAAAATTGTACAACCAGTGCGTGTTGCCAGTGATGACTTACGGAACTGAGACGTGGTCCTTCACTGCTGGCCGTATGAAGAAGCTCAAGGTCGCTCAGCGAGCTATGGAGAGGGCTATGCTCGGAGTTTCACTGCGTGATAAACTTAGGAATGAGGATATCCGCAGTAGAACCAGAGTAACCGACATAGCCCAACGGGTTAGTAAGCTGAAGTGGCAGTGGGCCGGCCATATAGCTCGAAGAACCGACAACCGATGGGGAAGAAAGGTTCTCGAGTGGCAGCCTCGTACCGGTAGGCGAAGTGTAGGGCGTCCCCCCACGAGATGGAGTGACGACCTGGTAAGACATGCAGGAAGTCGATGGATGCAGGTGGCTCAGGACCGTGCTTTGTGGCATTCTTTGGGGGAGGCCTATGTTCAGCAGTGGACTTGTGAAGGGCTGTAATGATGATGATGATGAATGACCTTACAGTTGGGAAACGTATGTACTTGTGCAAAGCAATGGTGGGGGTACTGCGAGGCAGGGGGCGGGGAGAACTTATGCTATCGCACTTCACTGAGTCTGATAGACGACGATATGCGATTGACACAAGTGTGTTTTATATATGTTTGTTTTGTGTTTTTTTTACTTGTAGTAATAAAAATGACCTTGTTCAATAAACGTTCTTTTACTTATAAGTATTTACATAATGTTAATAAATGATAATGAGTATTATATTATTTAAAATCATTTTATTTCCGATTTCGTGACAATCCCTAGCATACACGCTGGCCGCGTGAATAACATACACGGACGGCGGCATCGCCGGACATCAAGGGCGTTTCACAACTGTAAAGTCTTAAAACTGTGGTATTAATTTACATAATGAAATAAATTACATCAATCGATAATAATACATGAAATACTTTGTTGTCGAGAACCAACAGAGTTTTGTCATACTTGATACAGTCAATGAGAGTTTTTCTGCAGACTAAGCAGCATCAGGCCTCCCCATAGATAGCCTCATAGCGAGGATATTTGCCTTTGTTGCAGTTTTTAATATATAGTTGTTATTAGGAATACCGCTGGTTATCATCTGATTTGTTCCCTCTGTCGCCTTTTACGACACTTACGGGACGATATAGGGGATATAATTTCATAATTAAGTTAATAATAATAATACTATCTGAAATATAGTACTTAGTTGTTGAAAACTAAGAGAGTTTCGGCATACTTAATACAGTCAATGAGAAATTTTTCGCAGACTAAGCTGTTCTAGCAAAGTAGTCATTATAAAATCCATTTCTACCTTCCATCTTCAATCGCCTATGGCTTGCTAATGCTCCAGTGTTGTTGTTTTAATACTACATAATAGGTACTGTGGTAGCACCTACTAATTTACAGGAATGTTACACAATCCACATTCAGCAAGGGAGTAAAAAATAATCATTACAAAGTTTTCGCGTTTTGTCGTCGTAGATAAAGAAAATATAAGAACAGAATTGCTTATTGCTGAGAAATTTTGCGCCAAAATAAGAAGCAATTCTCTTTTAACTTAACCTAGCTTTAACTTAACCTTATAAAGCGTATTCAATATACGCTTTATAAATTATGAATCCTCGTAATAATTGAGATTAAGAAATGAAAAAGTTTTACACTGTAACCATTCGAATTGGAGACAGTTCGTACCCAATCGGTCATTATAGGCCTGTTAAATATTTCTTCTTCTGTTACAATGAAATATTATTCTATCACAAAACGGGGTGTGCGGAACGTACGTAGGTATCCCCTTTTTTGGTTCGTGGCATAAAGGATAAAGAAACGTAAAAAGTATGAACGGACCAGCGTGAGTCCAAGCCAACGGTTGGCGGTGTTGAGCAGCAAAAGCGAGTTGTGGTTGCGGTCGAGGCGCGTGAAGAAGGCGGCGCGCATGCGGGCCTGCAGGCGGCATGCTCGTACAGCGCTCGCGCCCGCGCCCGTCTGCACGCACAGCGACACCACGCGCGCCGCGCTCTGCGCTTCCGACCGCTGCACCTCGCTAAGAGTGCAACACACCAGTACGTGCTATAGCAGTGCTGCAGCCATATCGTGACCACGCTCTCCTCATACCCCCCTGCCACACACTCGTTGAGTGGGGTAGGAAGTAGTGAGAAAAGGAGACAGAGACGTAGTTTGATAACAATAATCGTCATGCCGCATGTCATGCTCCTCGTTCATGCTCATCGCTCCCCGTTTTGTCGGTTTTTTGGGCACGAGTCAAAGGACTGGCAATATGAGCGCGACTTTCCGGCCACATAATCGCGAGAACGCAGTCCGAATCGGGCGCTTGTTACGGAAGCGTCGTTCTATTGCGATAAATAGATGTTATCCGCCATCTCCATTGGCGAGGACGACGACGTATATTTCTCTTTATGGCATTGATATCATTAGCTATACTAAAATATGCATATAACGCGCTCGTTGCCATGGTTTCAACATCCATTGTCTTTCAAAAGCAAGCGACCTAGTGCGGAGAGTCGCGATAATTGCTCGAGTAAAGCAGTGAATTAGCAGTTTATTATTAATATTTTTTAATAAACTTATAATAATTTAATTATTAAGTGGCGAAGCTTGCGAAGTCACTTATTGATTTCACGATGTCTGTTCGTCTGTCCGTCTGTCCGTCCGTCTGTCCGTCTGTCCGTCCGTCTGTCCGTCTGTCCGTCTGTCCCACGAACATCGTGAAATCAATAAGTGTCTTCGCAAGCTTCGCCACTTAATAATAATATATAAAAATATACAGATTATGTAAATATACCTAGCGTTGTGTAAGTAGATAGTCTGCAGTAGTAGAAAACAAAGAAACGCGGGAAGGAAAGCCAGAAGCATCCATCTCGACGCAATAATATTCACCAGCACCGCAGCTGCGCATAACAGCGCCAGCTGCGCCCATCGCGTCACTGCAGTTGCTAACTTCTGTAGTTGAGAAAATTCGAATTATTGAAACACTGCGCACATATATATGTTAAAAAATTTTAGATGTTTCCGATGTTTCACGATTATGTGACCTTTTAATCGGTGTCCTAGGTAAATTAAGTGGGTTCTATGCAAAGTTGTTCTCTCTCTGACTAAAACACAATATTGGTATTACAACGCCATTTTCACGATGATGGAAAAATTGAAAATTGAAATCATCAAAAAATATATTAAAATTTAACATGTCATCTCCTCTTGTCTCATGTGGACTCATGTTACAACTTATTCGACTTTTTACCCGACTGCCACGGGAGGGTTTTCTGTTATGATACGAATGGTGACGGCTTTCTGTGTTGCTGGTGGGCATTATATATATATATATATATATATATATATATATATATATATATATATACATATATATATATATATATATATATATATATATATACCTGTCTTTTTACGTCATTTATATCACATTTTATTTATTTAAGTATTTTATATTTAGTTTATAGATTTTTACATACAATATCTTTTCAAGATATAAGCCTATATCTATATAGGACTTATTGTTTTCACCTTCGTCCTCTGATGGATTGAATAGTAGTAATATTTTTTTATAGAAGAGGGGGAAAACGAGCATGCGGCTCACCTGATGGTAAGTGACTACCGCCGCCCATGAACAACCGCAACACCAGGGGAATTGCAGATGCGTTGCCGGCCTTATAGAAAGGTGTAAGCTCCTTTCTTGAAGGTCCCTAAGTCGTATCGGTCCGAAAAAATCGCCGGTGGTAAACAATTCCACAGAGAAGTTGTACGAGGAAAAAAACTCGTAGTAAAACGCACATTCGTGGACCGCCAAGCATCCAGATGGTGAGGATGGTATCGTGAATTTTGACGCGATGTGCGCTCGTGAGATTTGGCGGCTGGAATTAATCCGAACAATTCCTCAGAGCACTCCCCGTGGTATATTCGATAAAAAATACAAAGGGATGCAACATTCCTACGCAATGTCAGTGTATTGAGCCGATCAGAAAGAAGTCGGTCGTCGACGATTCGAACCGCTTTGCGCTGGATGCGGTCAAGTGAAAGGAGCTGGCACTGGGGTGCCCCGGCCCAGAGATGAGCACAGTATTCCATGTGAGGCCGGACTTGCGCTTTGTAAAGTTGCAAGCGATGTGACGGCATGAAATACTGATTTCTACAGTTTCCCTTCTCTTAATCAAACATTAGATTCGCACTTCTCAGATGTATTGAAAAATTTCAACATTTGCCATATTAATGCACTGAGTATTCCTGTACATTATCCAGACATGCTCATCACTTGATAACAAAATCTTGGCTTAAACCTTGTTTGTCCTCCACATCATATGATATTCCAGGCTTTCAACTAATAAGGAATGATCGTAATGTTCGCGTTGGTCGAGGTGTTGCCATCTACCTTTGCTCGCACTGACCATTCACAAGTCAACTGACAAGGGCGTTTCAGAAACTGAACATTTAACTATTGAGTTTCTTGTTTCTGGTACCAAGCTATTTCGTGGGCGTGTTTTACAATCCTACCCTTACAATCGAATATTTTTACGTTTGAAAGCCTCTTAGACAAATATATTCCACTATATCAGCACTCAATCATCGTAGGTAATTTTAACACGTGCCTTTTAAAGAGAACTCGCGCTCCTTTCGATTGAAATCTATAGTTCAAACAGCTAACTTATACTCATTTTTTTTCCAAATTGTTCCCCATCTCTTCTGGACCTTATTCAGTCAATGTCTTGCTGATGCATTTTCATATCACGACTTGATTTCCTTATCATACAAATTACCATGACCTAAACCTAAATCGAGAATGCTTCTGCTGCGTAATTTTGGTGGTGTGGATTTAGATCGTCTGAGAGACGATGCTGTGATGATCGACTGGAACGTTGCTTCACCAACAGGCATAGGAGTCGTAACAAAAAATAAAGGCGTCAAATGTGTTACGTAGAATGCGTCTGAAGGGATATTGGTTTTGTGATTGTGTAGACGCTGTACCCGCCACTTATTCTAGAGTCCATTCTTTCACAATTTCTTTTTAGCTAACGTGGTTCAAGTAGTTCGCTGCTCTTTGGAATCTGTCTCGAGGATTACATGCGTGACGCAACGTACTTATCTATGTATGTGCTGGAGATAAAGCTTGATGGAGGGAATAAGATATATTTTTTCCGCCTTAGCTTGCGTTTCCACCAGAGATGTGCGAGGATGCGTAGCGGGGGATGTGTTTGTTAAGAACTAATAGAATCACTTCATTTACCTAGCCTCGCTCAGCGCAGTTCTAGTGGAAACGTCTCAGCGGAGCGAGGTTTTTGTACATACAAAACAAGAGACGGATGTGTGCGAGGGATGTGTTGCGAGGGATGTGTTGCGAGGTATGTGGTGCGAGGTATGTGTTGCGAGGGATGTGTGCTAGGGGCGGACGCGAGCGAAGAAATGCAGTCACTAGACGGCAGCACAATACACATCCTGGCACCGTTCATCTGCGCACCGTTTCACAGTGTGGCTATGCGGATGCATAGCCACACTGTGAAACGCTGAGCGGTGCGAGGATTCGCACCGCTCAGCGGCCCAGCACATCTCTGGTGGAAACGGTCACACCGTTCCTCAGCCTCGCTACGCATCCTCGCACCGCCCAGCTACCTCGCGCATCTAGTGGAAACGCAGCCTTATAGCAGTGCTTACGCTGTCTGACGGGTATAAAGAGCCAGTATTATTACCGGCTGTGTTATGATTTTAGTCCTCTGATGTGACAACGCATTTGTAGAATTCTTTATTTGAAGTTGGTTGCATAACTCCCTGAGTTACAGTAGCTCTTTACCATCAGATGAACTGTAACTTCGTTTAACACTTTAGTTTTATAAAAAAAATATAGGAATAAAAAAAATATTTTTTATAGGATAAGGGAACGAGCACACAGTCCATTTGATGGTAAGTAGTTGCTGTGGCTCATAGACATCTACATCTATCCTCAGATGCCTTGTCACCCGTGAGGACTAAGATGGAAAGCCTCATTTCCAGTAAAACGGGTCTCCGGTTCTCTACGTTCAACATACGAAACAGCAGCGTTAAGCTGCTATTTTACGCTGGCTGTTGTTGTGAGAGCGTGGTCCTTCCTCAGTCAAGCCGACTTATTCGTACTACAACTATACCAGTAATATAGCTGCAGCATGGCTCTACCACGTAATAAAAATAACTCATCAACAATATTGTCTTATTACTCGTAAATGACGGTGGGAAGTGTCTCCAATGGGAAAAGAGGAGCGTAATAAAGCTAAAAATAGCCTTTAAAGTTAGAATTACAAATATCATAAATTCGTACTTATGTGTGTGTATGTGTACGTGTGTGTGTGTGTGTGTGTGTGTGAGAGAGAGAGAGAGAGAGAGAGTGCATCATAGATACTATAGAGTATACGTAAGTATATACTAAATATATGGTGTGCATGTATCGAATAGTGTACGTGCCCGATCGACGACGGCGATGTCGGCGGAGAAGCGGTGCAGCGCGGTGGCGGCGGCGCGGTGCGGCGGCGCGTGCAGCGTGGCGTGCAGCAGGCGCTCGTGCAGCGCGCGCCGCGCCGCCGCGCCCGCGCCCGCGCCGCACGCCTGCGCCGCGCCGCCCGCCGCCGCGCCGCCCGCGCTCCACCACACGTACGCGCACACCGCCGCCCACACCTGCAAGTGTAATGTGTGCTATAATCATGTTGCAGCTATATTATGCTTGTAGCACAAATAGGTCAGCTCGACCAGGGTAGGACCCCGCTCTCACATAACACCAGCCTCAAATAGCTGCGCAATGCTGATGTGTTTCGTATGGTAAGCGTAGAGAACCGGAGACCCTATTTACTGGATACGAGGCATTCCATCTTGGTCCTCAGGTGTAACAACGCATCTGCATTTTGATTCTTAATCGAGGATAGGTGTAGATGTCTATAGCCCACAGCATCCACTTACCATCATGTGACTGAGTGCTCGCTTGTCACCCGTATCTTTAAAAAAAAACTGACCCACTGAACTCATGCTGGCGCCACACTGCACTGTCGACTCTACCGTGGACGGACTAGGCTCGGACACAATACTTACATCATCGGCAGTAAGAACTCTCTTTGAGTTCGTCTCAGCACTGTCGGAAAACCACCAGTCGACAGTCTGACATACCTTGTACAGAACCCGTGTAAAATAGTCTCAATACAGTCGGCGTTTTGTATGGGGAGTGGCGAATATCGAAAATATGTAAGTATGGTTATCTGCAAACTATATAACCTTGCAAAATACCAAATATACATATTATTCTATATCATATTATATATTTATAACGTAAGTATAATTTATTATATTTAGCACAGTTAATACTGCGCGTTACACCTCTCACTTTGTTAAATATTACAATTTCGTTCCACGATCGGTTTGTCTGGTAGAATTCGCTTAAAGCGATATGACCACCGTTTGTAGTCCATAGGGTATTCATAAATCCGTTGTTATATCTATTTTTGATTCAAATTCAATTAAGAGCTATACATGTAGCTATCTATGAGCAACAGCATCCACTTGTCATCAGACTACGTGTTCGTTTGTCACTCCTACTTGCGATTGCTAAACGATTGCCTTCTCCACTCATAAACGAATAACACTCGCAGTGTAAGTTTTCTTGCCTACGATCGTCCTACCTTCCAACTTTATGTGGGCACTATACGATCATCCAATCCTCAAATTTTGTGCTGGTATTACATAGGGCTGCACTCGCCTAAATTGCCGATGCCGGGCAAGAATTCAAAAAACCCTAGAAATTTGGTTAAAATCGATCTTTTCCCCGGACACCCTTGAACGAAAATCGAGTCGGACAAACTACAGCTACGTATTACTATTATTTATTCTGTGTTACAGCGTTTTTCTTTTCGTACATAAAGTCAATGTAATGCATTCTGTAGTTTAGCCACAGGATTTGAATTTTGTTTTTTTATTTTTACACTAATAATAAAAGTACATTATGTATTTACACTAAATACTGTAATTTTGAAAGATACAACGTTGCTGTTATTGAAATACAATAATTTTCATTAGGTACACGGTGTTGTAGTTAGTTTCAAATAATACATAAGATATTTATCTATACAAATAAATAAAATTATATATAGCCTGTTTGTAATTTCATAATAACAGCTTTTTACTAAATGCATATATTAGTATATACGGTACTTATAACAAAAAAAAAACAATTTTTTAATTTTTTATATGTTCGTCTGTCTGCCTGTCTCTCTGTTTGTCTGTCTGTCTGTTTGTTCCATCCAACCAATTTCGAAGAGACTTTAACTGTCAGATAGCTGATGTTATAAGGAGTAACTTAAGCTACTATTATTTTAGAAAATGAATTAGGGTTCCGCGCAAAAAAATTAAACCCATGGAATCTAAGCGTAATAAACTCCACACAAACGAAGTCGAGAGGAGCAGCTAGTTTATTTATGAGATATCTTTTTTTAATTCGAATGACAAAAAAGACCAAATATAATTTAAAATTAAAAATTTTGTACAGCCGACTTCAATATAAGCGACTACAATATAGGTTATTTAAGAATAACTCAATAACCATTGGTCTGACCTTGATCAAATTCATATGGGACCACACGAGAACTATCAGCTTTCATAGAATCATCGAAATCGGTTCGCCCAGTACAAAGTTATAAGGTAACACACATAAAAAAAAACATACACTCGAATTGAGTACCGTCTCCTTTTTGGAAGTCGGCAGAAAATGGAAAATTGCAGTACTGTGTAGTGGCGGCGTAATAGTCGTATTAGCCCATATAATCCTGTAGTCGTAAGGGGCGACAGAAGGATACTGGAAAATGAGATTGGAAGCAGTATCAAAATAATAAAAAAATGCGGTTGCCAACCCGTTTGCTAAGCGTGGCAACTTTGGCAACCCCTATGAGGCATCTTTGGGAGAGGCCCATGTTAAGTAGCAGACTTTTGATAGGCTGTGATGAATGAATGATTTACTTACATCATTATCAGTAAGAGCTGTCCTTGAGCTGGTCGCGGCACTGTTAGAAAGCCACCAGTCAGCAGTGAGCGCAAAAGCCTGCGCGGCCGCCGCTGCTAGCCAGTACATAGCGCCCCACCAACCGCACGCACGTGCGTATACGCACCAAATTGAGCTCTGGAATAAATAAATATTTCATTATAAATCAATTTCACCTTGTGGGTATCGTAAGAGACGGCTATTAGAAAAGCCAGAAGGTTATTACGAAATATATACGTATGATTAGTGACCGTCAGTACGGTTTCCGTCGCGGTCGCTCGGTTGGTGATCTTCTGGGTTACCTAATTCATAAATGGGCGGAGGCAGTAGAGTCAAACGGGAAGGCGTTGGCCGTTAGTTAGGACATAGCGAAGGCCTTCGATCGGGTTTAGCACAGAGTGCTTTTTACGAAGCTCCCTTCCTATGGGCTTCCCGAGAAATTGTGCAATTGGATCACCAGCTTTCTTGCAGATCAGAACAGCAAGGTCGTAGTAGACGGTGCATGCTCTGATTACAAGCCCATTAACGCTGGTGTTCCACAAGGCTGCGTGCTATCGCCAACGCTGTTTCAAACACATGTTGCAAACTAGTAACATTAATTGCTATGCGGATGACAGCCCTGGTGATGCTTTATACACCGGTCGTGCCGATATTTCTAGGGAAAACGTAGCCGAGTACCAGGACAAATTTGTGTCTGAAGTCGAGACTTTGTTGAACAAAGTCTCGACACACAGAAGACACAAGTTTGCGCGTTTACCGCTAAAAAGGACCCCTTTGTCGATCTCAGTTTGAAGGCACTCCTCTTGTTGCCTCAGCCAGTATCGGAATCCTCGGCGTAGACATATCGAGTGACGTGCACTTTTGTGGTCACTTGGAAGAGAAGAAACCTTATTTCATGCCAGCACACTGCCTGCAACTTTACAAGGCGCAGGTTCGGCCTCACATGGAATACAGTTCCCATCTCTGGGCTTGGGCTCCCCAGTGCCAGCTCTTTCTATTTGATCGGATCCAGCTCAGAGCTGTTTAAATCGTCGGCGACCGAACTCTTTCCGGTCGGCCTGACTCACTGGCACTGCGAAGAGATGTTGCATCTCTTTGCGTATTTTATCGCATTTACCACGGGGAGTGCTCTGAGGAATTGTTCGGACTAATTCCAGCCGCACAATTTCACCATCGTACATCGCGGTACCATCCATACCATCTGGATGACTGGCGGTCTACCACCGTGCGATGTAAAAGATGTTTGTTTTCTTCCTCGCACAACTTCCTTATGGAATCGACTACCACCAGAGATTTTTCCGGACCGATACGACTTAGGGATCTTCAAGAAAAGAGTGTACTCCTTTTATAAGGCCGGCAACGCATCTGCAATTCCCCTGGTGTTGCAGTTGTTCATGGGCGGCGATAGCCACTTACCATCAGGTGAGCCGTATGCTCGTTTGCCCCCTCTCCTATAAAAAAACGAAATGAGGTCAATGTATATGATGTGATGAATATGAAACGATGTAAAAAACCCTGATCAACGACGGAAGCAACGTCAAAGGTGTGAGAGATCTGTTACTGCTGTTGCTAGTCCGCCTGCCAAGTGTGAAGGCTAAGGCAAGTCCTTCCTACAATCGATGATCGAGACCTATTTGCAGCGAAGGACTGTTAGGGACCTCGCCTGTCACTTACTAATCAACAAATGAGACTGGCGAGTGAAACAAACTCAAACCCCACAGATTGGTAATGAGATAGCATCGCCGGTGCATAGTGTCAGCTCTACACTCGCCAGCCTATCTGCCCAACATGGTGAGTATTGGGTAAATCTTGTCTTGGCATGTTCAGTTGATGCATTCTTAGAAAGCCTATAAGGGGCCTGTAACCTGCAGTGCATTATTACAGTTGCACAAATAAGATTGTGTTATAGCCAAAAAATATTTCGTTATAACTTAAACATTTTTGAAACTGTACATAGTTATAAAAAAGGGATTTAATTTACGAAATGGCACTTTGATATAATGATGTAGAAAGCTTGGATCGCTATTTATTGAAAGGTTTGCTGTAATAAGTCTGTAATTTTGCTTTCCTAACTGCTATTTTTTTGCTTTCGTTTTAAGTGCTTTTAAGAATAGACCCTATGTAAGTTATTGGTAGGTATAAGTTATTCTAGTTGTTACCTTAAACTTGTGATATTGCTTAGTTTATTGTTATAAAAGTTAAAGTTAAATTTTTAAACTTTTGATAAAAAATAAAAATCGATTTCAAAATGAATAAAATAATTTTCACAAAATTGAAGCTTTAATTCTTGCGACTTGTAAAATTAATTTTTGACCCGAGTATTTTTTATTGTCCTTTCTTAAATAGTAACATAACTATTGGAACTTTTCTCCGTAACTACGTACAGTTGTTGTATGAATCATAATCATAATCACCTCACTAATTATTTGTTCCGAGTCCTCCTTATTTGACATTAAATTATCAGAATGTTTGCTAGTTGTTGTTTCAACACCATTAGATGGAACCGAAGCAAAAGTTGTGTCGACTGTTGTGGATTCATCTTTAGCTGAAACATAAAATACTCTCTAAATATATAATAAAATCATATAGAATTCATACAATCACATTTTTAGTAACATGTTAAACTGACCATTTTCTTGAAGATCGTCTGCTTGTGTATCGCCGTCGGTGCTTAACAACCGGTGTAGGGTCCGCGGTGTCCATCTAATACAAAAGGATATTATTTATGATCTTAATATCTATGCTTTAACAAAATATTTTTATCATATGAGTATATAATTAACCGACCTCACAAAAGGACAGTTTTAACAGTGGTAGAGCCACGCGGCAGCTTTTGCTGTCGCACGGATGGGCCGGCTCGAACCGGGGTGGTACCACGACCTCACAGAATACCAACGTGAAGTAGAGGTTTACCTCTGCGTTTCGTTTGGTGAGTGCAGGTGGCCGGACGCCGTTTTTACTGGAAATGAGGCATTCCATCTTAGTCCTCACGGGTGACAACGCATCTACATTTTGATTTGTAATAGAGGATAGATGTAGATGTCTATGGGCCGCAGCAACCACTTACCATCAGGTTGACTGTGTGCTCGTTTGTCACCCTTATCCTATAAAAAAAAGGAGAGGTTTTATGTTATATACATGTTTTATGTATGTTTATCGATTTCTGGGAAACTGCTGAACTAATATAATGAACTCTTTTTTATTAAATAGGCTATATCTCTAGAATGGTCGTATATAAATTTAGCTAACATCCACTACATTATTTGGGCGACATTCTAGTAAAACTTGTGATATTGTAGTCCATTTAAATTGAGTAAACAAATTAAACTTTTGATAAAAAGTAAGAACATATCCACTTCTAAAACTTAAAAGTACGATATAAAATTACTGCCACGCGGCAGAATTGCTGTCGCACGGATGGGCCGGCTCGAACCGGGGTGGTACCACGACCTCACAGAATACCAGCGTGAAGTAGAGGTTTACCTCTGTGTTTCGCTTGGTGAGTGCAGGTGGCCGGAGGCCCTTTTTACTGGAAATGAGGCATTCCATCTTAGTCCTCACGGGTGACAACGCATCTGCATTTTGATTTGTAATAGATGATAGATGTAGATGTCTATGGGCCGCAGCAACCACTTACCATCAGGTGGACTGTGTGCTCGATTGTCACCCTTATCCTATAAAAAAAATATATATATTCTTCGGTAAATTAAGTTTTAGCACCGGGTTGAGAGAGATTTAGGTACATTAAATGTTTGACTGCTGCGCCATATATCTGATCTCAACATAGCTAAGAACCAAAGTCTTGATAAATTAAATGTATTATCTAAATACGACATCAGTCGATCAAGTCGTTCAAAAGTTACACGATCACTAACAGACGCACCAACAATAAAGTAGATAGATAGCACGGTAGAGATTTACTCATAAAACAAATGAAACTATTAAAAATTTAAATCAAAACACTACTTTATATAACTGTAGATTTCAAAGAAACTTTACGCTCTACAATTATTATACGAAGCCCTACAAAGTAGAGTAGAACACTATCATTGTAAGCACAAACCATAAAGTAATAAATATTGTAATTATAACTTAATATTAAAAACTAAGTGCACCGGTATTTAACATTCATGCTCGTTTAATGACGTAAAAATTAAATACGCACTGTATGAGCAATATAACACAGTTTAAATTAATGAAGACATTACAATTTAACAAACCAAACATAACATCTTAAAATGATATTTTAACTAAAGCGTATTGACATTTAATTCTTAATTTTAATACATGTTTAGAAGGATGTAGCAACTTCTGCGTATTACAACCTTAGCAGCACGCATTGGCCAATTAGAGGACAAGACGCTGGTGATCTATAAGTGACGATATATCACCTCTAATGTAAGTATACCAATTGCCAGTGAATCATATGGATCTGTGACGTGGTCCTTCACTGCTGGCCGTATGAAGAAGCTCAAGGTCGCTCAGCGAGCTCAGAATTACTCTGCGTCTCTGCGACTAAGTTATAAGGATATCCGCAATAGATCCAGAACAATCAACATAGACTACCGGAACAGTAAACTAAAGTTGCAATGGGTTTGCCACATAGCTTGAAGAATCAACAACCTAGGAGAGTTTTCGAGTGGCAATCTCGTATCTATAAGCGAAGTGGAGAGCGGGCTCCTATTATTATGGGGTATTTGTATAGTTTTCTCATCTGGTTGGGTTGTATAAATATATAATTGAAAATGAAAATGATAAACTTACATAAATATCAATAAAATAAAATAAGTACATAAAAATTACATAAATATATAAAAAC
The DNA here is from genome assembly GCA_033319125.1 of Parnassius glacialis. NCBI lineage: Eukaryota > Metazoa > Arthropoda > Insecta > Lepidoptera > Papilionidae > Parnassius > Parnassius glacialis. Next base: position 23,742,078 of record JAVANC010000016.1, read on the forward strand.
CCAACCAGATGGAAGCCCTCGGCAGGGGAGACCAAACGGCCGAGGGTCAGGGGGAAAGGGAAAGAAACCGGCGGACGATGCGGGCGGTATCGAGGAGCACCGCCTTCTGCATTTGAGCTTGGAGCGGTCCGTCACGGAGTCCCAGTCGCCTCAGATGACCCGAGAGGCTAACTGGAATTAACCCGTTCGCAGAAACGACCACAGGAATAATTTCGGCCGGCAGACCACCCCACATGTCGGTCACCTCGTGAGCCAGGTCCAGATATTTTGTCAGCTTATCTGTTTCGGCTTTCACGAGGTTCTCGTCATAAGGAATGGTAATGTCGACCAAAAATATCCTTGACTGTGCCCGGTCCATCAGCACAATATCAGGCTTATTCGCAAGAATAGTCTTATCTGTGATGATGGCCCGGTCCCAGTAGAGCCTGGCGCGGTCATTTTCGAGCACGGCTTCCGGCAAGTACTTATAATATGGCAGTTTCCGATCCACGAGACCGTATTTCAGAGCGAGCTCCTGGTGTAGAATCCTGGCTACTAGGTTGTGTCTGTGCAAATACTCAGAGTTAGAAAGCGCCGAACAACCAGAGATGACATGCCTAAGTGACTCACCGGGATGGCGACAAGCTCGACAGATGTCGACGGTGCCATCCTTTAGGATGTATCTCCGATAATTGTTGGTCTTAATAACCTGATCCTGTATTGCACAGACAAAGCCCTCAGTTTCCCCAAAGAGGTCACCGAAACGTAGCCAGTGGAGGGAGGCGACTGTGTCTACGAAAGGCTCATGAAGGGCCTTGTAGAACCTCCCGTGGAGCTCTTTCTCCTTCCATACGGTCTCCCGGTCGGAAATGCTCTGTACTGCCGGGTCTTGCCATTGCTCGTTGGCTAAGGATAGAGGAGTAAGTCCTTTATCACAAGAAATAACGTCCCTATAGTATGGATCATCCGCTCTCGTTAGAAAGTAATTACGGAGGCTGCACACTTCGCGATTATGCATGGTAAGCGCGCTTAAAAAGCCGCGCCCACCATGCTAAAGTAGGTACAAAAGTGACCCACCTTTTCTACATGGATGATCTCAAGTTATTCGCCTCCAGTCGCTCCCATCTTATGGAATTGCTAAACATCACGTGTGATTTTAGCAATTCTATTGGAATGGAGCTGGGGACGGATAAGTGTGCGATCCTCCATGTCGAAAGGGGAAGGGTTGCTAACTCTGAGGGCATAGACTTATCTATGTCCATCAGCATAAGAACCCTTTCCGAGGCTGAAACATACCGATACCTGGGTATGTCACAGAACATCGGTGTAGATGAGGCGGGTATGAAACGGTCAGTTTGCGATGTGTTTTATGCACGTTTGACCAAAGTGCTTAATAGCCTTTTGTCCGGTGTGAATAAGACGCACGCATATAACGGTTGGATCATGCCTGTTCTCATGTATACCTTTGGCATACTCAGGTGGACTCAGACCGAACTGAACGCTCTGGACAGAAAAGTCCGCACTATAATGACGTCCCACAGGATGCATCATCCGAGATCGTCAGTAATGAGGCTGTACTTCCCGCGTTACTATTATTATTATTATGGGGTATTATTATTATTATTATATTTATATAGATGAGTGACGACCTGATATAATATACTGGTGGTGATGACTTAGTTTCGTGCTTTGTGGAATTCCTTAACCTTAGGAAGGCCTATGTTCAGCAGTGGAATTGTGATGGGCTGTAGTGAGCGAGTGTATCTTAATTATAATGCCTATCCTAGAATCTGGTGAAGAAATGCGTCATTACTAGTGCAGTTATGTGCGTTAAAGGTTTTTGAAAAGGCTTATATCAGACTGTACATTAAAGACTGATAAAGAACAAGAGAAAAAGATTATGCTTCGATCTGGAATGGGTGGATGTTCAACCGTCAGTTGATCGGCAGAACCTCATCCGACAATCGGTAGCAATGATTGTCGGCGTAGAATATGATTCGTGGCGAATAACTTATATTACATTTTAATAATTGAAAGTGTAATGTGACGTTTCGTAAGTTTGTAGAACGAAAAATGAAAACACTTCATTTACCGCGCGAGCGTCTTGTGCACGCGTGGCCGACTGGTGTCCGACTCGTCCGCGCTCACCGCGCGTCGTACTTCACGACTCCATCTGTAATAGTAGAATAATAGGTATAACATACAACGTGTAATTCGATATAGCATAGCAGACACTATTCTTTAAAGTGCCAATCGTTTAAATCAAAAAAATCATTTTTTAACGTGGTAGAGCCATGCTGCAGCTATATTAGTAGTATAGTTGTAGCACGAATGGGTCGGCTCGACCGGGGAAGGACCACGCTCTCACAGAACACCAGCGTAAAATAGCAGCTTAACACTGCTGTGTCTCTTATGGTGAGTGTAGAGAACCGGAGACCCTTTTTACCGGAAAAGAGGCATTCCATCCTAGCCCTCACAGGGGTGACAACGCATCTGCATTTTGATTCGCAAACGAGGATAGATGTAGATGTCTATGAGCCATAGCAACCACTTACCATCAGGTGGACTGTGTGCTCGTTTGTCACCCTATAATATAAAAAAAAATTAAATTATTTATTAAATTCAATTGGCGAAAGACTAATGTTGTAAATTGATAAAACTTAGATTAAAATTAAGTATTATTAAAGGTCTTCCTTTTGTCGTATTCAGTCACGCTAACTTCCGTTATTCCAAAGGAACCTATAAACTACGCAGGATACGTTATATTGGTATAAGGGTACTTAGTACTTATGCGCAGCCAGAGGCATTCTCACACATTAACACATTCTTAATATATCATGTGTTTGCGTGCCAGTTCAGGATATATGTAAGTGTATGTGGGTCACAGCATCCACTTACCATCAGGTGGAATGTGTGCATGTTTGTCGCCATTCTTTTTATAAAAACCTGGACCTGAAGCGTTAAATAAAATGACAATATTTACTTTGCATATTTAATTAGTCATGCAAACAAGGAATCTTGTTTTTTTTAAATAATCTTAAATAAACAATGCTTTGTTTGTTTGTTACCGTATTTGACAGAAGTAAAATCTACATACTTGAAGCGGTGCACCGAGGGTGGGGGTGAAGAGAATTGTCTCGAAAGGGCTGTCCGCGGGCGAGTGGAGGTTCGACGCCAGCTGCCGCCTGCGCGCGTTGGTATTTCGGCCAGGAAATGCGCGCCTGTTGCCTCGCTGATACCCACCTGGTACATTATAATTGTTATTTTAGCGCTTAGCTCTACCACAGCTCCAATTGCTTGCAATTTTAAGTGCTACACAGTGTAGTAATACATCGAGAAGAAATCTGCATGTCTGTAACGTAACGAGTTCTGGGTTCGATTCTCGCCGGCACAAATAAAATTGTTGAATGCAAATTTAAGTGCGTAAGTGCATACTTTAACATCTACAATTATAATGAACCGGTATTCCGATAGTGATGGTATTGAAACTTAACTCGTGCGCAGCGCATTTGTTAATAAGCTTAGCTTCATTGGGTTATTTTCTGGAGCTAGGATTGCTTCCATGTTTTATTTGCGTCCACTAGCATTAGATACGTACCGTATCTTCGTCGTTATTGTGAGTGTTGAAGTTGGTCCGGCTGAGCGCACGTAGCAAGCGTGCACGTTCGCGTGCGGAGCCGCCGGGCGGGCCGGCGCCGGTGCGCGCCACGGCCGCCCGCGCCTCTGCAGCCAGCCGCGCCCACCGCCGCAGCGTGCACTCGCCGGGCCCGCCGCACGCACGAGCGCCAGACCTCGGCCGCCCCACCTCACACACCCGCCCATCTTCCATTGCTATCACCTAGTTAATTTTTATAACATAGAAATGGCGAACTCACAGTCGAAGTCCACGTTAGATGGTAAGTGACCACTGCATCTCGTGGACAGCTGGAACTAACCAACCAACATACAAAGATGGCTATAGATATGTTGTCACTACTACGGACTAAAATGAAATGCCTCATGACCTCTTATTATACTGGCTCTCTACAACTGGAACATAGCGGTGCTTGCACATTTTGATTTAATACGCGTGCCGCATTATTTTTTTTTCGACGATTTAATCGACGGGCTAATTTCACGAAGGTCGCTTCCAAGGCGGTGCAAAGTATTATGAACATTAGCAAGATTGTAACTAGGTTTACACTCGCAAGTTTGTTATTAGAGAGTGATCCTTCTGTTCTTGTACTATTTATTCTGTGATTTTATTAAAAAATTGCAACGTCTTTTTGTCTATCGATCGTTCTCACTTTGAAAGCATTGCGTCCCGTGAAGAGTGCAACCTGCGTTTGCATTATATACATTATATACATGTATAAAATCAAAGATAACTTGCGCACTTCAAGCTTCATCTTTGCACACATAAATTATGGAATTACCAATACTGGGTGATATTGGTAAAGACTGGTTATCATGGCAACTCTTCTATGGTTGTAAACAAGCTAGTACGAGGCCATCCTTATGGAGCGATAGCTCTACTATGGAGAAAATCTATCTTTAATGCCGTGTCTGTGGTGGAATATAATAATGATAGAATCGTGGCTGTTAGAATGGACTTAACGCATAAATCAATTACAGTTATTTGTGTCTATATGCCTACAAATAGTTACGATAATATAGATGAGTTTTGTGAATGCATGAGTGAAATTGCAGCGATAGTAGAAAGTTGTAACTTAGAGTCGATTTGGTCTGGTGATTGACAGATGGATTTTATAATGCCGACCCAAGAGTTACTAAATGTTCGTATAGATCAAAGGTGGAATTGTATAGATATTGATAAACTGGGCGTTTATTCTGGCACGTACACTTTTATGTTCATGGAACCAAAAACTGGCTGGATCATTGCTTAGTTACCGGGGCTTCGCGGCAATCAGTGAACATTGTTGACGTTTATTACGACATCTACTGGTCTGATCACCACCCGTTGGTAGTAAATATAAATCTTAATACAATAAGGCCAATTGTACTTACTCTCTTAAAACAAGTGACTAATAAGGTTTTATGGGGTGAGAGGGATCAGTATCAAATTGAGTCTTACCGTAAGAGATCCTATAAAAAAAAAGAGAGATGTACTGAGATATTAAGATATATTGATTTTCCTGGGGAGCTAAGTACATGTTGCGATCAAATATGTAATAACCTTGACCACAGAATAATTACTGACAATCTGTATAATACAATTGTATACACACTTAGGGAGGCTGCTGAGCTTAGTTGTGTTGAATATAAAAGTAAAAAGAAAGTGCGTTAATTGCGGGTTGGAATAAGTCTGTGAAGGATGCTCACGAGACAGCGAGACGAGCATAGCTCAACTGGGTAGGGCGTATATACCAGGATATGTGTATATCGCGAAAAGTGATCAAGTCTAAATTAATTAAAAACATGTCAAGAAAACCAAGACCAATTAAAATGTATATTATAGCTTCACAATATAATTATCGTTTACCATCAGCGATTTTTCCGGACCGATACGACTTAGGGACCTTCAAGAAAAGAGCGTACTCCTTTTTAAAAGGCCGGCAACGCATCTGCAATTCCCTCCCTAGTGTTGCAGTTGTTCATGGGCGGCGGTAGTCACTTACCATCAGGTGAGCCGCATGCTCGTTTGCCCCCTCTTCTATAAAAAAAAATATTTTTTTTTAATTTTAGAAATTCACGAAAAAACTGAGTCCTAAGTCAGTTGTCTCCGTAAGCGTGAGCGGGAGTAGTGAACCGAGGGAGCAAGCGAACCTTTTTAAAGACACTTTAAAGTTGAATCGATATTGCAGCGAAGAGCAGAAGTGGGGAAGGGCGATGGTGGGATGGTTGTGACTGGTGAGCGTGTCCGTATTGCAGCTAAGGATCTTAAGTTGTTTCTGAAGAAGATAACCAGAGGAAAATTACCAGGACACGATGGTCGACTCAGTGTCGAAGGCAATGTTGTATACTTTTTGTATTAGGCACTCCTATTTACCTGCCGAACTTATAAGAACTATTGTTGTTCCTATAGTGAAAAACAAGACTGGGGGCTAATTACAGACTTATATCCTTGGCAACTGTATATTATATTATATATGTATATATACCTGTGGCAAAGGGGCTTGACGGTTTGCTGGAGCGACACATCTAAACGATTTTGGTTTTTGGTCAGGTCTGTCGACAGAGAGTGCTATAATGTCGCTAAAGCATACTGTCAAATATTACACCCAGAGACAGTGTATGCTACTTTTCTATATCTCTTTAAGGCATTTGAACTGCTTAATTATGACATACTATGAACAAAACTGCGTGAAATATCCGTTCCAGCCGAATTTATCACAACTTTCAAATATTGGTACGGTCATCAAATTAACCAGGTCAGATGGTCTGGCGCGCTATCGGACGAATATGTGTTGGCATGCGGGGTGAGGCAGGGGGCGTTGTCTTCGCCTGTGCTGTTCCGTCTCTACGTAAACGGGCTCATTAGTTCACTCAATGAAACAATGGCAGGATGTTCTGTTAATGGTCATATGATCAATTATAAGCTATGCCGATGACATGGTGTTGCTGAGTCCATCAGTGTGTGCGTTGCGTAGATTGTAACTGTGAGTAGGTACTTGATCGAATATTTATTATTTACTTATATTTGTTACTCGTGCCTCGGCAGTAAGACAAAGCAGATTGTTTTGCCATTTTGCCGCCATTCATGTTTCCGCGTCTACTTTGTTTATCAACTTAATCACAAGTGTGCTTTGTCGAAACTTTACAACTAGATTGTCGCTAACATGGATAAGAGTAAGTACAAACTCATTAAGCATGTTAAGACATGACACCAATTTTCGATAACTTTTAGAGCAACAATTATTTTGTGACACGCCTGTCGTATCAAGCGCCATATAAGTAAGCCGCTGCCGCCGCGTCGCGCGCTTTTCATCGCATCATTTTTTTCGGTACCGAAATTATTTCGATAAAAGTATTAGTAATATTGTATAACGATACTTTAAAAAAAATTATGTATAATTATTTTTTTAACGGTACCACAACCGTATTATTCAACCGTTTTGGTTCTACCTTTAAATCGAAGCTGTATCGCAATTCTATATCGGTACCAATCCCTTATACCTTTACCGCTTTCAACCCCTGCTTATAATAAGGCGGTTTCCGAACCACGAGACCGTATTTCAGAGCGAGCTCCTGGTGTAGAATACTAGCTACTAGATTGTGCTTGTGCAAGTACTCAGAGTTAGAAAGCGCCGTACAACTAGAGATGACATGTCTAAGTGACTTATCGGGATGACGATAAGCTCGACAGATACCGACGGTGCCATCCTTTAGGATGTATCTCCGATAGTTGTTGGTCTTAATAACCTGATATTGTATTGCACAGATAAAACCCTCGGTTTCCCCGAAGAAGCCGTCAAAATGTATTCAGTGGATGGAGGCAATTGTGTCCACGAAAGGCTCATGAAGAGCCTTGTAGAACCGTCCGTGGAGCTCCTTCTCCTTTCATACGGTCTCCCGGTCGGAAATGCACTGTACCGCTGGGTCTTGCCATTGCTCATTGGCTAAGGATAGAGGGTTAGCCCTTTATCACAAGGAATAACGTCCCTTTAGAATGGATCATCCGATTTCGCCAGGAAGTAATTACGAAGGCTGCACACTACGCGATTATGTATGGTGAGAGCGTTTAAAAAGCCGCGCCCACCATGATTCCGTGGTAAGCACAGCTTCATTACTGACAATCTGGGATGATGCGTCCTGTGGGACGTCGTAACAGTGCGAACTTTTCTATCCAGAGCATTCAGTTCGGTCTGAGTCCATCTGAGTATGCCAAAGCTATACATAAGAACAGGCATGACCCAACTGTTATATGCGTGTGTCATATTAACGCCTGATAAATGACTGTTAAACACTTTTGTCAAGCGTGCATAAAACACATCGCAAACTGACTGTTTCATGTCCGCCTCATCGATACCTGTTCTGTGACATACCCAGGTATTGGATTGTTTCAGCCTCGGAAAGGGTCCTTATGTCGATGGGCATAGGTGAGTCTATGCCCTCAGAAATAGCAACTCTCTGAAGCTGAAATCCTCTCCCGGAGTCCTCCAGTAAGGTACTAAGCGGGTTCAGAGAGAGGCAGAACCAGATTGCACTCAGTCAATTACCTTGGAAGATACACCTTCTTATCCTTATGCTGTTCCCCGCAGTAGTCATCCGCTCGTTCAGATGACAAAGGATCGTACTCATACACTGCCAGAGGAAGTCTCTAACTGTATAGTCAACCTTGTACAGCTCGAGGACCCTCTTTAGCCATGTATGGGGCACCGAGTCGAATGCCTTTCTGTAATCTATATAGGCGGCGGAGAAGTTCCGACGGTTGCGTTGAACCACTTTGCCAATGATCGTCAATGAGGAGTGGTCCTTGGTTCCATGACTACCGCCTCGACTTCCATTTTGAGCGCGTGACATCACCTGATTTAGCTCCAGGTGAGAAGTGATTCTCGTGCTCAAAATGGATGTCAGTGTATATATGGTGGGTAGACCCGTGATGCGGCGGTATTTGCTCGGGTCTGTGGTATTCTGATCTTTTGGAACCAAGTGAGTGATCCCAGTGGTGAGGAGGCTCGGGAGCGACTACTGGTCGAGAGCCTCTTGAAACTGTCGGGCGAGCACAGCGTGACACACCACGAACCCTTTCAGCCCGTAGTGATGCAGCCCTTTCAGTCCCGGATTTTTCCAGTTCGGGGCCATACGGACTGCCTCAGCTACGTCATCCGGCGTTATGATGACGGGGTACATGGGCGTAACACTCGCGCACTGACTCGCCACAACTTCCGCCCAAGGGTTTACACGCTGTGGTTTACGGGCTCTGGCCACAGGCCACGTCAGAATGCGACAGTTTTGGCCTGCTTCGGTGCTGGGCCCGCTCCACGTTCCATTAATTGGTCGCTCCAATGATTCATAGAGCCACTTCTGATTACTCTGGAAGAGACGATTCTGGTTGAACTGTCTTGACCTCTCGGTATATCGCCGAATCCGCTTCCCCCAAGTAGCGATACTTTGCTTCAGGTCAGTTACTTTCTGCGTGATATCCGGCAGGGACAAACTGATATTTGTCCCAACAAACACCATTGTAACGGTACGCACAACTCTCGACCTATTATTACCCGACCTGAAACTTGTCAGTCTGCCGATGAGGGCCCTTGCCTTTGCGATACAGTCCTCAATTATTTTGCTCCAGGCTGGAATGGCGCTAGTTTGTCTAGTAGTGCGTCCAGCCGTGGGAAGTTTAGTTCCAAAAATACGGCAAACTGCCAGTATGGCGCCAAAACAAATTGAGTCCGTCTCGCAAAGCTCCCGGCTGACGTCCAAATAGGTCACCAGCATTGGGTTGAGAGGCCTCATGACAGCCCGATTTCGCTTGCTTAAGGGTATGCGGGGAAGTCGCGGTCCATTTTCGAGAGGCTTACTGCGCGTTTCCAAAAAAGCCTCTTCTTATATGCTCCTCATTTGCTGTGGTTTGTGGGAGACTATTTTATCATCGTCTGAATCAACTACAACTGGAATATCCACGGCGGCATCCACGTGTGCAGTTTGCTCTGCGATTAGTGGCGTCGCATTACCAGCTGTAGTATTTTCATCCGATGAGAGAACAGCATCAGGTCGTAGTCGCTCGAGTTCGGCGTCATCAAATATGTTAGAGCGCAGGATGTACCGAACTCGGTCTGCCAGGTTTTGCTCAGTGGCGGTTAGAGATGGCCCCAGCTCTGCAAAAAATTATTATTATCAATCAAAAGTGTATGGCTATGTATATCTGAAATAAAAATTATTTTTATTACTATAAAAGTTTTGCGCCCTTGAACCTTACAATCCGCTTCGCTATGCTACTCTTACGTATTTAGTGCTAGGCTTAGTGCTTATAAAAACTCTAAGATTTAAAACTAAAATATTTTTTTATCTAGGGTTTAAAACTAAAATATTGTATTGTTCCTGCACGTTTTTAAATTAACAACATTAATCCCTACACTTTTTAAAACTTACATTAGCTACCTGTTTATCATTTATTTTCTTTATACCTATGTATGTATTATAGTTACGTATTGTGTGCAAAATAAAGGGGTGAATAAATTATAACAAAAAAGGAATACTGTTATTTTATTTGTTCATTTATAACTCTATTTATAATAAATAACCTAGCGGTTCACTTGATGCAGGCGTTTTGAAACGTTTGCATACACAAGGAATTTTCTGAATTTGAGTAAACCAACTGTGTAGAAAAATTTCCATAGTTCCCGACCCCGAGTAAATTTGGTCATTCGCATAGGAAACCTATGCTATGAAAGCACGTTTTTAGTGTGTGTTGCATTAGTTTGAATTCTGCATTATTCTGCATAAAATCGTGTGCCTGAAAGTGCCCGAGATAGTCATAAATGACTGGCGATCCAGTGAAATAAGAGGTATGTCAAAAAAAAGTTTTTTGAAATGTTTTGTATGTTTGCTTTCAATTTGGGACTTAATATATAAATTTTTATCGTATTTATGGTGTGCTTTTACTCCTTGAGATTTGCCAGTCATATTTTGTTATGGAATACTTCAAACCACAAACTTCTGGTACTATTCTGCCGATCAGTTGCTTCGACATTCGAAAAGTGCATTGCAAGCAATAAAAATCATAAGAAATATAAAGCATAAGAATCTCCAGTCGACAAGTATCTTAATGCAAAGTCTGATATGAGGGCCAACAGCCTTCCGTAGTATTGTATCCTGTTTGGCTATGGAAGGTCCGATCATCTATACAAATAAATTCGTAAAATAGAATTTCGTCAAATAAATAAAGTCTGTTTGTAATGTCAAAATAACAGCTTTTCACTAAATGCATATTTGAAATTATATACGGTACTTATAACAAAAACACTATTTTTAAAATTTTTTTCACTCATAGATTAACATAGTGAACGGTAAGTAGTCACTACATCGCTATACTCTCCATTGATTCCCTGTATATTTTTTCCTGATCGTTAGGGATTTTATCAATAAACAATTTTTTGTTTCGGATATGGGTAAATAAATATTAAGAAAGACAAATTTGTATGGGTTCGGAAGCTTATTGGCTGGTTGCAAAACAGCCGATTCAAATACAGATCGACGAGCTTATTGGAATAAATAAACATTACAGATGTTTATGTTTCTAGTATGAATTCTTTCTTATGTTATGAATCCTAAGCATTATCTTACTCGCATACACCATTAGCACGCTGGTCATATTTCAGATTTGAGAACAAGACATTGGCCACGTGCCCTGCTGCTACTCACCAAGTCAGAGTAGTGCAGAAGTTCTAAGCGATTTGTAGCAATTATGACGGTACGGCCAGCTCTCGCAGCAGGCAACAGCCCACGGGCTACTACGTGTCGCGCCAGGGCCGCATCCAGGGCACCGAGCGGTTCGTCCAATGCTAGCAGCCGCGCACCGCTGTATATACAACGCGCCACGCACACACGCACACGCTGCCCGCCCGATAACGGTGCTCCATGGCGACCTAGCTGCGTACGGTCGCTGTCTAGACATAAAATAATTCAACTGTGAAAATAAATTTATACTAAATAGGTACTTTTAAAAGTGGGACAAACGTATAATAATCAAGATTACAAAACTAATTGTAGAGTCGGCTTTACCAGGTAAAATTTGTAGATCGGGTCTCAGAGCGGCAGCACGCAGGGCGCGCGCGTACTCTGCTGGATTCCAACGTCGTCCCATGAGGATGTTATCACGGATCGAGCCCTCGATCAGCCATGGAGGTTGTCCCGCATAACAGGCGCTGTACTCTCTTCACACACAAAAACAAGCACGTCTATCGATTACACGAAAAGTGTTTGCGATTAACTGAAGACAAAAATTCATAAGATGTACATATATGTAATATGTCATGATATGTAGACGGGGATTTGTGGAAATTTTACTATGTTAGAATATCAGCCAACCTTAAAATTTGTGCAATGCAGATTTCATTGATTTCAGACATTGAGATATCAATAATATGTCCCCAAGTTTTTAACACTACACCTGTCTCCCAGAATATACGTTAACAAATTAATCATCATCAACATCTGCCCGTGAATAATGGACTTTTGTAATATTTGTCCCACTTGCACTCTGTCAAACGTTTGATGTACGCAGTATTAGAAGTTTCAAACCTTATGTGATGTTTCCCATAACCAGTTTAAGCGCGTCATGGGTCTATCATACATGAGATGTTATTTATGGCAATATGCTGTCTCGTATATATGTGGACGGGTTCCCTTTACTGAAATCCTATTATGTTCCACTTTTATAAACTTTTCCTACACAAACTTCATTTGCACTTAAATCCCCCAATCCTGCCATGTAGGCGCCACATGGTTAGAGAAAAACAAATGCAAAAATGCCTTGCAAGTATTTTCAAAAAAAAAACAGTTACTCACCACGCTTCGCCCCACCTCAACCGGTGGGTTGGAAAAAAATTATAACAAAATAAATAATAAACCAATAATCAATAAATCTTAAATACTCAAAATGTTGCAAGCAATTTATCGGCTAAAGAAAATGGTCAGGGCAAACGGAAATTTAAGGTAGGATGTATTCAGAACAAATTAAACAAAATATATGTTAAGTGTTCACGAGTAACACTCGTGAGAGGTTGCGACGTTTTAAAACTGCTTATTTTTTAAATTTTTTACGATGCTTTTTTACGTCGTTGCTGACATAATTTAGGTACTTGAAATATTCCTCAATATGTGTAGTACAAAAGTTCAATGAATGCTTATAACTTCAATTCCACGCTGTATAGACATAAATTATGAAGTCATTAAATAAATATGCAAAACATAACGGTTTCAAATTGATAAGTGAAATCGTATTGATATTAATATTTGTCCATGTCAACCAAGTGAAAGTAAATATCGATCTCACTAGGCGTCGCGATGCAACGCAACGCGTGTGAGGTCTGATAGATACGACTATTGCTTTTTACTCAACAATAATATAAAAATTATATAAAATATCTTACCCATTCCAATTGACGTCACCCCTTTCGAGATTCATTTCACCTAGTATAGCTGATAAAAATGAAGATTTGCCAGATCCAGAGGACCCAACAACCATAATCAGCTTGCCTTGAAATTAAGATAAAAGTTAACGTTCGTATGGCATTCCTTTTTTATATAGAATGTACGTATGTTTACACACCTTTTGGAATATCCAAATCATCAATATCGAGCCAGGTGTTGTCGTTCATTTTCCAAGAAAATGCTGCGTTTTTGAATCTTATTAAGTAATCTTGATCATTGCAAGTTGGTTTGCTATCTTCAAAAAATTTATCTTCGCATTCAACATCAATATCTTTATTGGTTTGCTCTTGATTTGGAATATAATTGCAGTCTGGAGACGATTCCATGATGTTGTTTGCGTGCACATCCGATGCACTTTGTTCACAACCATCTTCTTTCACATTATTTGATTCCGGTAGTTCTAAAAAGTCCTCGATTCTCTTGGTACTCACCTGAAAAATAAATCTTACTGCTGAAACATAGTTTTATATAGGTACCGGGAAACCTAACAACCACTTCTAAACTATTTCCGAAAATGGCAAAAACTTTGCCATTTTGGAAGGACTGGGCGTCAATGTTAAATGTGACATTATATTCTTCATAGATTTGGTATTTATTAGTGATTTAAATAAATACTAACATGAAATATACACAATACTTAGAAATAGAAAATGCCAAAGTTAACCTCAATTTTCCATCAGGTTTTATAATGAAAATAATAGAATATGACTTCAAAGAAAAATACACAACAATCAGAGTTATCATTTGCTTCTTTAGTTGTGTTGTAAATAGCAAAGTTTACTCTTGTGGCAAAGGCCATCCTATTTTTCAATATTTCATACAAACTTGAAAATATGTGTCAGAGATACCAAAGATCCTTGATTACGTACTTAACTTAATTTTTATATTTAAATCTTGTCACAATAATTTCTTAAGCAAAAATAAAATATATCAAACAAAAATACTCTCTTCGAAAATTAAAAATCAAATTGGTCCAATAATAGCTTAAATTAATTATAGTATAGTTATAATATAGATAAAAAAAGCTTGTCACAATCATTTTTAACAAGTATTTCTTTTTTATTAGTCATCATCATCATCATTTTATTACGGGACGTAATAAAATGATGTCAGGTCATAATTATTGTAATCAATCTAAATATTGTTTTCCTACAACATCAAAACATTAATAATCATTAAAAATGACAGTGTTTTTGGGTGCAAATTAATATCAATAATACACTAAGTTGAATTTATGAAAAATACTGAGTAGTAATAATATTATTAATGCCCGACAACGCAGTAAAAATAATATAGATTTCTCTATTCTTTTCCTTCACTTTTAATAAAGATGAATTGGATGACGACTCATTTGGTAAAATCGGTCTAATGGGCTGCTAAGGTGAAACATCAATACAAACATACATAGTACATACATAGAATGTTAATAAGTACAGAACACTTTGCTTAAATAGTTGTAATCGGTTAAAATGTAGGTGAAAGTGACAACCCTTGGTTGTATCAAAACATTGCGAAGTAACTATATATTATAATATATAATAGGATAAAAATATATAGTAGGACATCATAGTCCTCACGGGTAACAACGCATCTGCATTTTGATACTTTTTTGAGGATAGATGTAAATTTCTATGGGTCACAGCAACCACTTACCATCAGGTGGACTGTGTGCTCGTTTGTCACCCTATCCTATAAAAGAATTCAATATTTCAAACAAAATCAGCAAAAGTACTGGAGCACTGAACAAATAGTTTATTTCGCCGACACAATTACGCGTTAAAATAAAATGCCAAAATTAACTCTCATCTTACCACATCGAAAGCAATGCTGTCAATTAGTTATTGTATTATTATCCAAAAAATGGCATATCTCGAAAAACGTTATGTTTTCCGTGTAAATCGTAATTTTGTACCAGTACACCCCTGATGGCAAAGTTAACTTTAATTGGTAAAGTTGCCAGACTTGACTGTAGTAAAGATTATAAGCTCACCATAGCTTGAATCACCATGAGCACCGTCACGGGTAAAATAAGCAGAGGTACTGCTAATTGATTGAATAACGCCAAACCGGCCAATACATTAACTACTGTTAAACCATCATTGTTTAAGAAATATAACAGTGTATACGTAATAACTGTTATAAGTATTGTGGATACTTGTGTTGTAAAAGCTGTAAAATACAACAATTGTAATAAATAACTGAATCAATCATTAAATTTAAAAAAAACTATGACTTTGTACATACTTACTTAGAATTCCCCAGTAAACAGAATCCTTATTTAGCAGTCTTAATTCAACTTCTCTTAGTTGCAAAATTTTTTCATTGAACAAATCTTCCCAAACATAAAGTTTAATAACATTTATGCCCTGTAAAATTTCTGACATTTTGGATACTCTGTGATCAGTACACTTAGAAATATTTTTGGAATTGTCCGAAAGCTTCACGCCAATGTAAAATTGTAACGGAGTTATTAGGACAACACTAGCAGCGGTTCCTATTATTGCACTTACTCCTAATTTCGTATAAAGTAAATACAAAATAACTGCCACCTACAATTAAATTAACTTTAAAATCAAATTAAATAAAGAAAAAAAATTGAAAGCGTTGTTAAGTAAACAAAACACATACCTTTAAAGGAATTGCCCAGATGTAGTGACATACCCAAACACATGACATTATATTGTACGTATCTTGTGATATTAAATTGGTCAGGAGACCAGACTGAGAAGTAGTATGGTCTTCGGTAGCTTGCAATAACGGGGATTCTTCGTCTACTTCTGATTCAGCTGATGACCATGATGCCAGTCGCATGCATTTGTCATAAATCATACTCTATGTAAACAATTAAAAAACTGTTTTTTCATGCGTATGGATAAATTATTTTTTATTTAAATTATTTATATTTTAGGTGTCAATTTAATTTTTACAGATATTTTATAAATAACGAATTGTATCATGAAAATACAAAAAGTACATTCTTTGTGAGATGATGATGTGACCAAGATAGAAAGATAAAATAATGCTTCAGTGATTAGAACAAACAGCGAAAAAGCTATGAGGCAGTAGCGTACAATAGCAGCTTAAAACTGCTGTGTTTCGTACGGTGAGTGTAGAGAACCGGAGACTCTTTTTAGTGGAAAAGACGCATTCCATCTTAGTCCTCACGGGTGACAATGCATCTGCATTTTGATTCGCAAGCGAGGATAGATGTAGATGTCTATGGGCCACAGCCACTACTTACCATCAGGTGGACTGTGTGCTCATTTGTCACCCTATCATATATATAAAAAAATGCAGAGACACACGAGATATTTTTATATAGATAGGCGGAAGTTTATCAACCATATTGTCGATACATTGAAGTAATCGTAGTCGTTCGAAGAACGCTCTTTATAGTATGACACCAAATAATAAGAACTCACGGACGTAACGTTATACTGAAAATGTGTAAAGCACCCTAGGTCCTACAATGACATACACACACACAAAATAACACTGACACGCAGCGCGTGTCAGTGTTAGAGCTGACGCGCGCTACATACTGGCGCCGATTGTCGTACCTACAAGTTTTTGTGTGCTCGCAATTTCTAGCATAATAACAGACAACAAAACTAATAGGACCTTTCATGATGATGATGAACAGACAAAATTAATAGGACCTTTTAGGTTAATACTTTTTTAGTGTAACAATCCATTGTTAGTTTTTTTACGTCTGTGGAAAAACTTACAAATATCTGATTTGCTTGAAGCAATCAAAGGTTATTTTTGATCTAAACATGTTTTTTTATGTTCAAAATCTCATATAAGATCTATTTCTCATAAAAAATAAAAATATTATATTTCCTATTCTATAAAAATGTATTTACTCTGTAACCCACGTTTCGGGTTTTTGTATTTTTCTCATTACGTGCAATGGCTTGGAAATTGCCCCGAATACTTTTTATTGTGTTGCAAGTTCTTTTAGTCCGCGTAAAGTTTTCACAAGTAAGGCTTTCTGATCGTCAGTCACAGGTCAAAATTTCATTCTCACTATATTATCAGTAAATGGAAGACGAGTGATGTACCCGCCATTGATATTAAAGTCTTTTCTAGTCCAGTAACATAAAAACGCCGATTGATATTCCGATAGTCATCTTTCGGGGGTAATCTATGTCTTGGCACCACTGAAGGGACTGTAAGAAAAAGTGACAGTCTTCTGTACAATTTTCCGAATAGTGTATGTAGTCCGTATGTGGTCTATTGTACAATTTTTTTTTTAGATACAGGCTTGTACTGGAGGCTCGAAGTGGTTGCTATCTTCATGCAAGAAAATTCGTAATGACCCTGGAAAACAGCACGTAGATGCGGGTTAGATTTGAAATTGTTCCGTACTTCTTCAATAGAGCGGTGTCGCCGAAAGGCTTCTAGAAATAGAAGAACAAAATCGCCACACTTCTGCTCGTCGTCTCCGTAGTAGTGCCACCATGGAGGACTAAATTAAAGAGCTCCTGACGGACGTCAAGTAAGTACCGGTTTTCCACTAGCAGCTTTCTTTTAAATTCCATCTTTGCTCTGGGCCTTGCCGTTTTTAATCTGCTAGAGAGTTATTCTAAACTCGCTCGCACTGACACCTGGGTTATTATCAGAATAGTGTTGGATCATTGGATCATGGCTTGCTTTTGGATTGTTACTTACACTTGCGTGTGGCTTCAACGATGATGTGTACAGCTGTCGAAGAACCTTTCAATCAAGAAAAATCAAATCGGTCATTTTCGATAGTTGGCTCTTTCCGGCAGAACAATATCTGATAAAGACTGAAGCCTTGGTTCCGGTCAATCCCTTCGTTGCATGTATTTGGATATCTGACTGTATGCTGTCATATAATTTACTTGAAACGAGGCATTATTTCATAAGCCTCAGAGGTAACAACACATTCTCATTTTGTTTTTTGATCGAGGATAGATATAGATATCTATGAAATACAGCATCTACTTACCATCAGGTGAACTGTAGGCTCGTTTGTCACCCTTATTCTGTAAAAAGGGAGATTTTAGGTTTTTCTGCGACGGTTCTTGCAGAACTTAGCTCCGACCGCATGGACAGTTTCCACGAGATTGAATACATTAATAATTTAGGAAATCAAAGGTTTTCACGAGCATGTCATTCATATCGTCCACTATCATTTATAGCAATTTTCTACCGAATTCAAAAAGGAGACGCTACTTAATTCGACTGTTCTTTTGTGTTACTTCATAACTTTTTACTGGGTGAACCGATTTCGATGATTCTTTTTTTGTTTGTAAGCTGATGCTTCTCATGTGGTTCCATATAACCTATTAATCAAGGTTTGATCAATAGGTTTTGAGTTATGCTTAATAATTTTTATTGAATTCGGTTATACAAAATTATTAATTTTAAATTATCTCAGCACTGAAAACGATTTTGTTATTTGAAAGTTTTCGGGGCTTTGCGTCAGACCATGCGGGAGACGGAGCGTTGACTCCATTAGAGTGAACTCTATAACTTAACATTAAATTTCAGTGTGCCTCTCACCATTCAATGATCTCTACCAATTTCCACCTTCGCGATCGCTAAGACATCGCTCAACACTTGCCATCTGGTCGTCATAATAAAGTTAATGTCATTTTTCGCCGAACCGCTAGGGCCAGACTAGTTTCTCTTCCTGAGGAGCCGCTTCTCGAAAAAAGATATCAACAAAGTTTTTTCTTCTCCATGAAATCGGCCAGCTGTTGACCTCTCGGGTTTCGTCACCCTATTCTGAATTTCCCTACCTTCCTTTCTTGTGCCAAATTTTGTGTTTCCCATCAACACCCTATAGTGGGTCTTAGAGGAATATATGGCTCTAGAGATATACTCATACATCTTCATCTCCTCATCGAGACGTACTGAGGTTTTACGTAGATCTGAATGACCTTCAACGAATACCGTTTGTTGATTCGGAATATAAGGTACGCAGCCCTTATCGATACACTCCCAATCACAACGGTGTTGACAAGAGACTTGTGGACGATAATCTCAACACCTTGGGACAGCTTGCCGATTTCGAGGCTCACCGTGTCCTCTCCCTCTTATCAGACATTAGATGATCCTATAATTTTCCAGCGCAATTTGTCCAGTTTCATGATATTCTAGTAAGTTCTCTGGGTGCGTGTGTTAAATTTTTCCAGGTCAAGTCATCAATGGTGGCAACCGAACCTCCACTGGATATTATTGGCACCTCTGCCCCGCCGTTATCATAATTACCACCGTAGCCAGAAAAACCGAGGCTGCTGGCCGCTGGGGACTAGGGGCAGTTACTTTATGTCGTTCCTCATAAAACATAAACAAACGTAATATTTTAAAAACACATGAATCAGCTAGTTTTATGCCTCACTATGCATCTTTAAAACAGGTCAACCGTTAAGCGATCTATTCAAGGTTGACTTTTACCAAATATAGATGTGACTTAGTTTATGTCTATGTAAAAGGAATTAATCTTGAATATTTAATAGTATTAATGTACTTGCTTGCAAGGCCGTTTTCAATCTCGTTCCTTCTACTGTTACTAGATGAGTTGAATTCTGCGAAAGTATCGCTTGAATAACCAACGCTAATGTAACGATGAATAGCATAACATAAGCGTTTTGAATAAATTCTTGTATTGTCAGTTCCGAGTCTGTTTCGTGCGTTTTGTCGGGATCTTCGATGTACTGAACTATAATGGCCAACCCTAATGGTGGTATGACTCCAACCAAATCTCCAAACAGTTTTAAAATCCCAGCAATATAAAAATTTGGCCATATGGTACGTATATAACAACGCCAAATACTATTTTTACCGTTTAATTTAGAAATCTGGAAATAAAAAATGGGTTTAATTTAGCGTTATTTTTAGTTAATTCTACGAGTATCTTGATTAACCATTGGATGAATAATATAATAGTCATACAGACCTGTTTTTGATTCTTATAAAATCTTTTAAATCTTTCATAAAACATCGATGATTTTTCTTCTTCTGGAAGCTCTCCGAAATCATCGTGATCTTGGGATATTTCACTGTACCCTCTATATAAAAAGGAATTAAGCCAAAAAAATGTGATTTTGGAATAAAAGTGACTTTCGCTATGCCTGTAAAATACATTATCCTTTCTTGAAGATGTCTGTCGGCCTTGATTACGCTTTGTAATCTGGAATGTTTAAAAAAATTGTATTAGAATTGTGCAAGTCGTATTTCTTTTACTTTACGTTGAATTTATAACAGATGTGTAGATATATTTACCTCTATATCTATACAGTAGTTGTATAGATATAGAGGTTCGAAACGGGATAATGGTTAATGGCACCCGACTATACGAATGTTTCCAGAGATTGCTGGCGTCTGGCGTTACAGTACAGAGATAGGGTTGCGTTTAATGATATTATTTATTATTAAAATTTTCGTTACTTTACTAGATTGTATTGTATTTTGGCAATATTAAATATGGAGCTTGTTTCATTTAAATTTGATATTGTTTTTTTACTTTTGACCCTTAAGGATTATTTAGAGGTGAATCGTAAAAGACTAAATGACAAATTTCTTAAGTGTTCTTGTGTTATCTTACAATATTTCAAGAGGCTGATACATAAATGTAAGTCATTATATTATAAACTAGCTGTTCACCGCGACTTCGCCCGCGTGGAACTTGGATTTCAATGGTTTTAATTTTGCACGGAACCCTAATTCTTTTTGTAAAACAAAAGTAGCCTAAGTTACTCCTTATATTATCAGCTATCTGCCAGTGAAAGTCCCGTCAAAATCGGTCCAGCCGTTTCGGAGATTAGCCGGAACAAACAGACAGACAGACAGACAGACCGACAGACAGGCTAAAATTTTAAAAATTGTGTTTTTGTTATCAGTACTTTATATACTTTCATATGCATTTAGTAAAAACTTGTTATTTTAACATTACAAACAGACACTTCAATTTTATTTATTTGTATAGATTTCCTTGTTCTTCCTCATGATGGCTATTTCGTGTACCAATAGTACCTAATTGGCAAATATTTTTACCCATTAATTTTTGATTAGTTAGAAAGTATTTCAGTTTGTGTCGGTTCAAGTCGACGCACTTATAAAAATGGGTATCGAATTGGCTGCCGCAATCTATTAATTTACAGCTTATAAATACTACCTCATTCATTCATTCATTACAGCGCATCAAAATCTTCTGCTAAACATGAGCCTTTCCCATAGATTGACTCATACGAGGGTTAATTGACATAGTTGTCATGCTCTGAATGCGAATTGGCAACCGCAGTTTTTTATAATTAACGCGTTGTAAGTACTACTTAAGTGACTAAGGTCTATCAAAAAGAAATGCTAAAAGAAGGTGGTAGAAGCTGAATACATTTCCCATAGAAACACGTTGCAACGTGTGAACGAGATTATTCCCTAAAGGCAAATGTTGACAACATTTATGTTTCCGACTGTTGACAAATCAACAAAAGTTGACGACATTTGTTTCAAAATGTTGCAAGAAGCGTCTCCACCGACGGAACAAATGTCGGCAACAAGCGTATTCCTTTGATGTTGCTGCCGAAAATGGAAACACGATTCCCGACATTGTTTCGTTTTGTTGCTAAAACTAGGTGATTACAGAAACATTTGTCGACAACACGTGTTGACAAATGTTGAAAACTTTGGTGGAGACGCGCCATAACATCCGGTGATTTGTGTTGATGGGCCATCTCTACAATACCTACCAATGCGACTATATGCCTCTACTGTTTTTATCTAGGGCATCGTGAAGAGGTTCATAGGAACTTTGCATGCAGTGAAATATTCATAGGAACTGTAATTGTAATATTACAATACCTAATGTAAAACATTCGATAGCAATGTGCTGTTAAATGGGGAAGAGTTGAGTCTTGTGGATACCACTGTTTTTCTTGGTATTACTATTGACGCGAAACTTCAATGGGGCCCCCATATATCTAAATTAGCAAGCAGACTTAGTTCTGCAGCATATGCTGTAAGAAAGATTAGAAGTCTCACAGATGTTGAGACAGCTAGATTAGTGTATTTTAGTTACTTTCATAGCGTAATGTCTTATGGAATTTTGCTATGGGGTAATGCGACTGATATTGAAGCTATATTTGTTTTGCAAAAGAGAGCCGTACGGGCGATTTATAACCTAAATTGTAAAGAGTCCCTCAGAGAAAAATTTAAAGAAATAAATATATTAACTTTTGCATCGCAATATATTTATGAGAATGTAATGTATGTGCATAAAAACAAAAATAGCTTTAATAAGAATAAGGATGTGCATACTTTAAATTCTAGGAACAAACATAAGCTTGTAATGCCAGCTACTAGACTCCACAGAATCAGTAATTCATTTATGGGGCAATGTATACGCTTTTACAACAAAATCCCAGAACATATTCAAAGTTTGTCAATAAACAAGTTTAAAAGTTTTATTAAAGAAAAACTGTACAAGAAGGGTTATTATAATATCAAGAAATACATGAATGAAAATAGCCCCTGGGAATAGGGTGATCGCCACCATGCTGGTTCTATGAAAATATCATTTAAAAATTGTATAAACAAAATTATTGTTAAGTGAAATTATGTTTAAAAAAAAAGTCCCGCTGGGTTTCTTGCTGGTTCTTCCCAGGACTGAGGTATTTTCCGAACCAGTGGTAAATAAAAAATGACTTTCAATAAGTATTATGTAATAATCAATATTGAATAAAAAATTATTCTATTCTATTCTATTCCTACAGGCGACAATACTTGAAATGAATTTCAGCCATAAAACTAGCGACTTAGTACCAGGAATACATTGTATTGAGAAAGTCAGTGCGGTATAATCTTGTCTGTGGGAGAAGGGAGGTAACAAACAAAAGTATTTTTTTCTGAAGTAGTAAACCAGGGCAAAACAAATACGTACATATAGTTCTAGTCGGGTTGAGATAATAGAGCGTGTCTTTCGTGGAATAAAAATGATGTATGCGCCAAAATTATTTGCATTGAATATCTCATAAGTTAGGTGAATTTAAAAAAATGCTTCGTGACAAGAAAAACTCATTTGTGATTAGTAAAGTATATATTATCTAATTTTATTTCCCAGAGTAGAGTAAAAAGCTCTCTTTAAGAGTAAAGAGCGAATGCAGAATACAGAGGTATTCTGCATTCGCTCTTATCCTTGTCATGTTTACCATTTTTAGCAGGCATGGTACCGAAGTACTTACACACATCACACACATCTTAAAAACACAAACTCATCCATTTGCCGTGTAGTGGCGGTTAAGAATATCCACTACCCCATATCTTCACGTGGGTGTCGTAAAAGGCGATAAAGGAAAACAGGCAGGAGATAGGCAGCAGCAACTTCCTGATAACAGCAAAATTACTATAAAAAAACTGCGGTTGCCAACCCGCTCGCCAAGCGTGGTAACTATGGCAAATATCCCCCAATAATGAGAGTAACAAAGAAACGGCCCCCAGTCCCCGGCGGCCCCGCTATTCCTCGCTACGGTGGCGACCATGGTAACGGCGGGGCAGGGGGTGCTAAGAATCTCCGGTGGAGGTTCGGTTGCCACCTAAGACGACTCGACCTGGCAACATACAACGTACGCACCCTGAGGACTGACGAGAAGATCGTGGAGCTGAAAGAAGAGATAGACAAGTTACGCTAGCATATTATAGGGTTATCCGAGGTCCGAAGAGAGGGGGAGGACACGGTAATCCTAGAATCCGGCAACTTGATCAATCACCGGGAGGGCAACCATCTGTCCCAAGGATGTGTCAGATTTATCGTCCACAAGTCCCTCGTTAACAACGTTGTAAAGATTGAGAGTGTGTCGACGACGGTTGCGTACCTTATACTTAGAATCACCAAACGGTATACGCTGAAGGTCATACAGGTTTACGCACTAACCTCGGCACATTCCGATGAGGAGGTGGAGGAAATATATGAGGACATCTCTAAAACCATGCATTCCTCCAAAACCCACTATATGGCGTTAATGGGAGACTTCAATGCAAAACTAGGCACAAGAGAGAACGGTGAGCTGAAAGTGGGGAAATTTGGAATAGGACAACAGAACCCAAGGGGCCAGTAGCTGGCCGACTTCATGGAGAAAGAGGGACACTTTATGATGAACTCTTTCTTCCAGAAGCGATCCCACAGGAAGTGGACTTGGTCGCGCCCCGACGGTTCGACAAAAAATGAGATTGAATTCATTATGATGACCAAACGACAACTGTTCAGTGAAGTCTCCGTGATCGCGAGGGTGAAAACAGGTAGCGATCACCGAATGTTAGAGGCACGCTGAACCTAAACATTAAGTTGAAGAGGTCACGTCTAATGAAGTCAACGCTCCGTCCCCCTCGTGCTCACATTCTTAATCTCATGGCTGTTAGACAGGTGATGAAGCTACATTATTTAACAGATTTGACAGCATACAGGCAACTGAACTAAGAGATCTCTAAATGCAAAGCTGAGGACGGAAAGCGGCAGCGTCGTTTCTGGGACACCTGAGATTTTGAGTGAGATTGAGAGATTCCATAGGCAGCTGTACACATCATCGTTGGAGTCACACGTAAGTGTGAGTAACGATCCAAGAGCGAGTCTTATCCGACACTATTCCGAAGATATCCCTTGGCTTGGCTCTCCAGCACCTTAAAAACGGCAAGTACCCGTGCGAGGATGGAATTACAGCGGAGCTTCTGAAAGCGGGTGGAAAAGCGGTACTTGAAGTCCTTCAGAAGCTCATTAAATCCGTCCTCCAGGTGGCGCTACTCCGGAGGCGTGGAGCAGAAGTGCGGTGATCTTGTTCTTCAAGAAAGGCGACAACGCTCTCTTGAAGAGCTACAGACCGATTTCCCTTCTGTGCCGCGTGCTGTTGTACATGCTGTTTTCGAGAGTCATTACGAATCGTCTCGCACGCAGACTTGACGACTTCCAGCCTCCTGAACAAGCCGGTTTCCGAAAAGGCTTTAGTACCAAAGACCACATACACACCCTTCGGCAGATTGTACAGAAGACAGAGGAGTATAATATGCCACTTTGCCTTGCGTATGATGACGATAACCTTGACCTTGACGATGACGATGATCTTGACCTTGACGATAACAATATCTATGACGATGACTATGACAATGAATTTGACGACGATAATGACGTTGACCTTGACAATGACGATAAGGATGACCATGACCATAACGATGACCTTGACGAAGACGTTGACTATGACCATGACGATGACGAGATTTTGACCATGATCATGGCCATGACGAATACGATGACGATGACACTCCTTAGACTTTTATGCGTCATTTGTGTCTAATTGCTTTATGCGCCCCTTTACCCTTTATTTCTTCTCTCTCTCTCTCACTTTCTTGCAAGCAAAAATAATTCTTATAAAAAGTAATTTCAATCCTTATCAACGCTTCTAACTGAAATAATGTTGGTTCAACCCTTAAACGAGTATGAGTCATAACTCATAACTCATGTCTGAATAAAGTGCTTTGTTCGAGAATAATGAATCGTTGAATATTAGGTAATAGGAAGAACAAGTCTTTCTTTCATTTTTATACACAATTTACACGCTAAATTAGAACTTAGCAT
Source organism: Parnassius glacialis (assembly GCA_033319125.1). Classification (NCBI taxonomy): domain Eukaryota; kingdom Metazoa; phylum Arthropoda; class Insecta; order Lepidoptera; family Papilionidae; genus Parnassius; species Parnassius glacialis. The sequence goes on from JAVANC010000016.1 coordinate 23,767,747, forward strand.
TGTAAATTTATTTTACTTTCCGTATAAAATTTTAGTTAATAATGGTAGCTGCTTATCCTAAAAATTGTTTTTTAAGAATAGAATACAATAGACTATTTTTTTATTCAATCATCATCATCATCATCATCACAGCCTATCAAAGTCCACTGCTGAACAAAGAGACTCCCCATAGATTGCCTTAAAGTTGCCATGCTTGGCAAGCGGGTTAACACTTCGGTTTTTATTATTTTCTAGTTGTTATTAGGAAGACGCCGCTGCCCATCTCCTGGTTTGTGTCCTTATGTTGCCCGTTACAACACCCACGGGTCGAAATAGGGTATTGGATATTCTTATACCGCGCCTACACGGTCAGTTTTTATTTAATATAGATTACAAGTAAATCGTTTTGAGTCATTTTTTACTTTTACCTCTTCAATTTGTTTGCCCCATTTCAATTTACATCCTACAAATGTTTAATGAAAAAGGCTTGTTATTTATAATACTTTAATATTACTTGTTTTGGCTTGTGGTTTCACCCGCGTGGATTTCGGAAAACGACATCATTTCAAAAAATCAGAACAAATATTCACCTTTATTCACCATCATCATCATCATTACAACCCTTCACAAGTCCACTGCTGTACATAGGCCTCCCCCAAGGAATGCCACAAAGCACGGTCCTGAGCCACTTGCATCCATAGCCTTCTTACATGTCTTACGAGGTCGTCGCTACATCTAGTGGGGGTCGCCCTACACTTCGCCTACCGGTACGAGGCTGCCATTCGAGAACCTTTTCCCCCATCGGTTGTCGGTTCTTCGAGCTATATGGCCGACCCATTGCCACTTCAGCTTACTAATCCATTGGGCTATGTCGGTCACTCTGGTTCTACTGCGGATATCCTCATTTCTAAGTTTATCACGCAGTGAAACTCCAAGCATAGCCCTCTCCATAGTTCACTGAGCGACCTTGAGCTTCCTAAACCGGCCAGCAGTGAAAGACCACGTATCAGTTCCATATGTCATCACTGGCAACACGCACTGGTTGTACAGTCTCGTTTTCATGTTTTGAGGTATACCTGACGAGAAGATGTGGAGTATTATTTTCCCGAACGCTGCCCAACCGAGTTGAATCCGTCGATTGAACTCTCGGTCAAAGTTGGACTTACCTAGTCGGACTATTTGTCCCACGTAAACATACTCGTCAACTACTTCGAGCTTAGTGCTCCCAACAACTACCGACATAGGTGTGACATGGACTTTAAACATGATCTTTGTTTTGTCCATGTTCATCTTAAGACCTATCCGTTGGGAAACAGTATTAAGGTCATTGAGCATAGTGCTTAGGTCCTCCAGCGATTCTGCCATAAGGACTATATCGTCGGCAAATCGAAGGTGAGTGATGTACTTTTTATCTACCGTATCCTTTCCAGTCCAGAAGCTTAAAAACGTCTTCCAATGTAGCGGTGAAGAGTTTCGGGGATATAACGTAACCCTGTCTTACACCTCTCTGCAGTTGAATAGGTTTCGTACTCTGATTCTGTACTCAGATAGCCATCGTAGCTCTACTGTACAAACACTTCAGCTCTTCGATATACCGACAGTCAACTTGGCACCGCTGAAGGGTCTGCTGCACCGCACAAATTTCGACGGAATCAAAGGCTTTCTCATAGTCCACATACGCCAGACATAGTGACAAATTGTACTCCTCGGACTTCTGTACAATTTGCCGAAGGGTATGTATGTGGTCTATGGTGCTAAAGACTTTTCGGAAACCGGCTTGTTCGGCAGGCTGGAAGCCGTCAAATCTGCGCGCGAGACGATTCGTAATGACTCTCGAAAACAGCACGTAGACGCGGATCAGAAGGGAAATCGGTCTGTAGTTCTTCAAGAGAGCGTTGTCACCTTTCTTGAAGAACAGGACTACCGCACTTCTGCTCCACGCCTCCGGTGTAATGCCAGCATGGAGGACGGAATTAAAGAGCTTCTGAAGGACTTCAAATACTGGTTTTCCACCCGCTTTCAGAAGCTCCGCTGTAATACCATCCTCGCCTGGATCCTTGCCGTTTTTAAGGTACTGGACAGCCATTCTAATCTCGCTCAGACTAACGTCCGGGATATCATCGGAATAGTGTCGGATAAGACTCGCTCTTGGATCGTTACTCACACTTAAGTGTGGCTTCAACGACGATGTGTACAGCTGCCCATAGAACTTCTCAATCTCACTCAAAATTTCAGGTTTCCCAGAAATGACGCTGCCACCATCAGTCTTCAGCTTCGACAGTTGGCTCTTTCTGGTAGACAGATCTCTAGCAAAGATTTTGGAGCCCTGGTTCCGCTCGATCGCTTCTTCAATAAAAATAAAAATAGATGTATTATAGTTGCGTAAGTCCCGCCGCATGCATTTGGAGATCTGTCTGTTCAGTTGCCTGTATGTTGTCAAATCTACTGACGAGTGCAGCTTCATATCCCGTCTAACAGCCATGAGATTAAGAGTGTGATCGGAGAGTTTTCGTGTTCTTCTGCGGCGGGTCTTGCAGAACTTAGCTCCGGGCGCATGGACAGTTTCCACGAGCTTGTCATTCATTTCGTCCACTTCATTGCAGTCTTCTAGGCACTGAAAATGGTTTTGTAACTCGAGCTGAAAGGTTTCAGGACTTTGGATTAGAGCACGAGGGGGACGGAACGTTGACTTCATTAGACGTGACCTCTCCAACTTAACGTTTAGGTTCAGTATGACTTTCACCATTCGGTGATCGCTACCGCTTTTCACCCACGCGATCACTGAGACACCACTGAACAGTTGTGGTCTGGTCGTCATAATGATGTCAATCTCATTTTTTGTCGAACCATCGGGACTCGACCAGGTCCACTTTCTGTGGGGCCGCTTCTGTGAGAAAGAGATCATCATAAAGAGTCGCTCTTTCTCAATGAAGTCGTCCAGCTGCTGTCCCCTTGGGTTCCGTTGCCCTATTCCGAATTTCCCTACTTTCAGCTCGCCGTTCTCTCTTGTGCTTAGTTTTGCAAAGTAACCTATGTAAATCTCCGGCCCATTTATTTACTCTATCCAAAAATCATGTCAGTCCGTTGGTACATGAGAAAGAATGACAAACCAACAGACACTTTTGCAAATATAATAAACATTTAGGTGGGACAACAGCGTTTATGCTGTGATTGTGTTTTATTACCCATTACATAAGTTTATGAATTTAAAATATTTTACTAACGTTTATTTGGAACACATATACGTCCTTACTATGATAGTCATTTTTAAAATATACATAGATATATACCGTGACAACTTATCAAAAGTTCCCTACTGAACATGGGCCTCGCCCATAGATATTTTCCAAAGTTGCCTCGCTTTGCAGACATGTTGGCAACCATTTTAGGATTCCGAAGTTAAACAACAAGGAACCCTTATAGTTTCGCCATGTCCAATCGTCAATCCGTCCGCGATTTTATATAGGGACCCTGAGTGCTACAAAGCTGTAACTTGACATAGTTGTAGATAATAATCACGCCTACAAAGTTGTGAAATTAAATTTTGCAAAATATTATTATGTATTTTGGGTACAGGTGATTTTTTTGTCAACTTTTTTTTGCATAGATGGCCATCGTGCGGTGTTGTCTTTCAAAAATACTAGGGGTATGGAAGAATACTTTTTCGATTTAGGGATCCGTGTGCGAAATATTTTATGTATTATATATAATATTTTATATATAATATATATTATGGTTGTAGCACGAATGGGTCGACTGGTCGACCGGGGAAGGACCTCGCTCTCACAGAATACCAACGTAAAATAGCAGCTTAATGCTGCTGTGTTTCGTATGGTGAGTGTAGATGACCGGAGACTTTTTACTGGAAACGAGAAATTCCATTGTAGTCCTCAAGGGTGACAACACATCGGTATTTTGATTCTTAATCGACGCTATAGATGTCTATGGGCCACAGCATTCACTTACTATTAGGTAGACTATGTGCTCATATGTCAATTCAATTCCATTAAAAATATAAGATTCGTTACAACTCCATAAATAACGACCTGAAACTAACTGCATTATTACTTTGTAATGTTATTGTAAACTGTAAAAAATAAACATTTTTGAAGAAAACGATTTATGCATTATTACTACTTATAGCTTTACGTTTACTTTTTGCAGGGTAGGCAAAAATGATTGATCGCCAAGAGACCGATCCTCACATACCACTTTCGCTTATTTTTTAATTCGTTATTGTAGGCTAAGACGTATTTAATAGATCTACAGTTTCATCGTGGTACTCTTGGTTTACGCGGGTGATTCTCACGATTGTTTAGAACAGTGGTGGTTTACGGGAAGGTTCGTTACAGTCATATATATCATAGGGTTGCACTGTCAGGAACTTATAGATGGAAAGAGATTTATGACCATTTTTTTGGCAAGTGAATGATTTGATATAGATGTATTATTTTCAAAATTGTTAAGTTCTTTTAATATTTTTTGAATACCACTCTCCCAATAAGTCTGTTTGAGAAATAAGTCCTTCAGTTACCATCGCCTATTTCGCCCCATTTTTGGTTGTTATAGCGGTCGAACTGCGAAAACATTTAATTTTCTCATGGTATCAAGAAGGCCCCTTCTAAGTTCATGTATTGTGACGGACAACTACTTAACTCTACATTGTGCGTGGCCCGACATGCACTTGGCCGATGTTTTTAAATTGTTATGAGCAAAATGCTGCCGCCTCTCTCTCTTGGTTTGGTTCCCTCCGTTTTAGTAAACTATTTAGTAATCTGTGCCTCCGCCGACTTTTACGATACCCACGGTAGGATGTGGTATTCTTACACCGTGACTACACAATCAACATACGCAATATACTTATACATACATACTCGTATGATCATGGTAGAGTTCATTTTATTTATTTTTGTGTAATTTTTGTATTACCTTTGTCTCTTCGTATATGTTGAAATCGCATCGTGACAAAATATATGTTTTCTATACAATTTTTAGATACACATTCATATTAAATACCGTTTTTTGTGATACAATTTTGCCGCGACAAATACCTCCGCATTTAATTTAACAGCGAAGCAACAAAATAATACTGTTTAGAGATTTATTGTATAAAGAAATATATAGTATCAATCAATATAAATATCTTTGATATAATAAATATTTGACACGTCGATCACCATAATTACAACAATATCAATTTAAACAATGCCTGACAATTGTTTGTTCAGGTTATGAATGCGAGTTGATCTCTTATTTATGACGATAACTTTTGTCAGCCCCAAACAATGTGTCGTGTCCTACGCATTGATAAACACATTGTTTAAGTACCTACCTGAATGGTCCTACGTAATTAGGTAGTTACGGTTAGTGAATAAAAATTGTGTCATTAAATTATATTATATTTTGTAAACGCTAATTATGTTCGCTAAACACGTAAAACTACCGCGTAGTGACGGTGTAAGAATATCCACTACCCCATATTGTCCAGTGGGAGGCGATAAAGGCAAACTGAAACAGGTGATAGGCAGTAGCATATTCTTAATAATAACTGTAAATAATAAAAAAATGTTCTTGGCCAATCTACTTGCCAAGCGGCAAAATACCCTGATAAAATATAAGTCAATCTATGGGGGAGGCCTATGGTCAGCAGTGGACTTTCATTGGTTGTAATAGTCATTTTTGTAAATCCACGGCTCGATAGTGTAACTAAGCGTTTAGTTGTGTAACTGAGGGCCACGGGTTCGAATCTCGGAGAAACATGTGTTTGCATAGCATCGTTCAGCATCCAGCATTCATTTTTTAAATTATTATACGTTAAGTAATTCATTCTTATAACGATACTGGCGTGATTTTTCTTTAAAATGTACAGTACATTCTTTAGGTTCTTTAGGTACAGACAATTTTAAAGTGCTATCCTTTTCTATTCTAAAATAAAGTAAGTGGCATTTACTGCATTTCTTGTTAATTATTTTTATGAAACATGCACGTACCATAGATAAGATTACTCACGAGCAGTAGATTCAAGGGTAAAACTTCATGTTATCAGATTTTCAGGTTAGTAGTGATGTCTATGTAAAAATATAGTTATTTTCTTTTAATTGCGCTTTTATATGTTTAATGTTAGAAAAAAAGCCGTTAGAATTAGATTATAAAAATAGGAATTCAACAAGACTAATATAATATATAATTATTGCATCATAAGATCTGTTTACAAAATCATAAAACTAACCAGCTTTTTAATGAATTTGGCAATTGAAGAAAAACGGTATGTTCCCACTTAAACCCTAGCATCTATACTTTAATAGTTTTAAAATTGTATACGTATTCAACAGCTAAAATATTAGCAGGATAATAAAACTATAAAAAATATATAAAATTACATCACATAGGTACATTGTCATAGGTGGGCAAAGTCGTCCTTACGAGAATTAACTTCTGGATGAAGCATTTAGAAAGGAAATAGGAAGTAATAGAACTTTCTTATTCAATATAGATTAATAATAAATATTAGGTACTTAATGAAAGTAATTTTTTCATGTTTAATTTGCAACTTGAGATTGTGTAATTTAAATAGAAAAATTGTACGTGAAATTGAGATAGAATGAAATGGTTTAATATAAATAATTGAAATTACCTCGTCATAAAAACAAACACAGTCCACACTTGACATCAGGAATGCTAATACAGTTGTAAGTCCTTGTATATACAGCTCTACATGGATAGTAGAAGCTCCAGAAGCTAAATGTCGCCATAATATAGATGCAGCGGCGATAGCTGAGAGCAGCCAATATAGCGCAAGGTATAGAATGGGGGCTGCGGAGCGACGGGACCACAGTAGAACGTGAAGAGCTGTAGCGGCGAGCCAGGCTAACAAAGCAATGAGCGCGGTCACTAGTCGCACTGTTTCCGAGGGGCGGAGGAAGGCGGCAGCCGTCCAACAACTCCACACTACACCTAAGGCCAGGCTGACTGCTCCTCTTACATTCTGGAGTCGCCAATGATTGTTGTACCTGAAAAGACTGTTATTCTGAAATTATCATTTTACTTTCACTGAAAGTTGAAACACGATATTAAGTATATGTGGTTAGGTAAATTGAAAGAAAAAATAATGTTTCTTCTTAATGAGACCGCAATAGTCCACTGTTGAACAATGACCTTCCCCATTGTATAAATAAGCCTTCATATCTACGCTTGTCGGATGGATTTGCAATTCCGGTACCAGATATTTCGCACTGCTCCCAAGTACTTTCATAAAGGTAAGGTATTTTATTATATCTGGCGTATATAAGATGGTTAAACCGTGATTTTTGGATTTTTGTGCCAATTCCGAAAGGCGCCGCTTACAGAACCTACAGGATAAAATAATTTGATGGTTTCCTTTGTTACGCCGCCACATGGGAAGCATTTAAATTGCTTGCCATGTGTTGTATAGATGGGTGTATGTATATTTTAGATAGGTATGTTTTTAGTGTATATAGTTTGGTAACGGGTAGCGGTGATTTGGTATGTGTATTTGAATATACCAGTGTGGTCGTACTGGAGTACAGCAGCAAATTAGTGCAGCTGCGAGAGTGGCGCAGTACAGGTGCAGCGAGTGCAGCGCTGCGGTCAAAGCGTACCCTGGACACGCCACGTCGTCTCGTGCGCAAACTGCCTCCATGATATTTTTACAATTCCCTTGTGGGGTGGTAGTCAACTGTAGATAGAATTACGTATATTATATAATTATATTCCTTTTCCTCCTTACATATTACAAAAAGAACTTTATAATAAGGCTTAGACTAAAAATTGTTTCACCAAAGAAATTCCAAAAAGAGTTTGGTAGCAATTGTCAAATTTGGCGAAGACTGTAACGCTACGGGCTACGGCTAAGGCACTTCTTGAATTAGGTGAACACTTTTTCAACTATTGTTTAAACCTAACATTATCTATCAATAAACCACATTTTGTAATAACACGTATTAAGTTGAGTAGAAACGTTCGATATCTTTTTAAAAGTGATATATCCACATGTAATTGATGTAGGTTGATGTCGACTGCGATGTGGAAATGTGTCTTTACAAATTAATTAAAACAGCCTCAAACAGACTATTGTTTGATATTAGATTGTGTTATATTTTTTCATTGTATTACAAGTCAGGGTAACGAATGTGTATAAAGTCGCAGATAATGTAATTAATAATAATTATTAATGGAAAGGTGTGGAGAGATGGCTCTCGTATTTTGAAAAAAAAATCTGTTAATAAAGCCAATAAAATAAAAGTATAATAAGCCAATAAAAAAAATAACTTTGTTATCACTAGTTGTATCAACTATCCATATTTTAAAAATAGGAGTCGTGTGGGCCAAACATAAGGACGCTTATATCTTAGAACCAATTTCCCCAAAGCAAAAAAAAAACTATCAATCTCAGAATGATTTTTCTGTAATATCTCAGTGTATTCCGTAAACTATCAATTATGTATTTGTTTGAAAGTGTAACAATGTTGGTGGAAGAAAATACATATTGAATAAAAAAAAAACTGTGTACTTTTTGCTTCGGGGGGCATTTGATGTAGATATTTTTTTTTGAGAGTAGCGGCAGTGGAGAAGAATTTCGGACGATCAGTGTGAATAGCGCCAACGCTATTAATCCTTCTGATACACGAATGAGGTCCGACTAGATTTTTCGAAGGACGTGCGGCGCTTGCAAAGCATTCACTATCCATTGAAATATGCTAATGACCTTATAGGACTTGTCAAAATCGAAAAAAAAAATCGGTTTTAATAAATGTGAAAAACATCACAAAAAATGTTTTGCAATTAAAACATCTGACGGATGATCTGATTATTATCTTATTTTTATAAAAAAAAATTATGAACCAATCTTATCAGCCTCGCAAACAGACGCATAGTAGCCAGGCTCACGGTATTTAATAGGATATATTAAGGAATGTGTACGCAGGAATTAATGACTTAATTGCTCCCTCTCCTGGCCGCCATCAGGAAACCAGATGATCGGCGTTTTTTGTAATGCGTTATTTTTATAGAATTAGGCTGACAAACGAGCACACAGTCCACCTGATGGTAAGTGGTTGCTGTGGCCCATAGACATCTACATCTATCTTCGTTTGCGAATTAAAATGCAGATGCATTGTCAGCCGTGAGAACTAAGATAGAATGCCTCTTTTCCAGTAAAATAGGTCTCCTGTTCTCTACACTCACCGCGAAACAGCTACATCAAGCTGCTATTTTACGCGGATATACCGTGAGAGCGTGGTCCTTCCCCAGTCGAACCGACCCATTCGTGCTACAACTATACAATTAATATAGCTGCAGCATGGCTCTACCACGTTAAAACATGCGTACAGCAAGAGATAGGGATAATTTGCCGCCGTCTGTCTTTCCATCTGATTACAATCTGGGTGTTTGAAAAGCAATAGTGAACAGACTTTTTTGTTACGAGACAGTGCGATTTACCATCTGAGGTTTCATCAAAAACAGCACAGGTGGGATGATGTACTGGCCTGCCTTATAATAAGTAAAAATATCAACTGTTGGATATACAATCCTTTTTAAAAGTCTACCAATACTTGAAATGAAAATAAACTTAATTTACCCATCATACCATACATTATTCAAACAAGCTCAGCAGGCGTAGTATAACTGAGCGCAGATTCGATACTCTTGCACTGTTAATGGTGTTTTACGTCACCAAATTGTGTGATTTGAGTTTGGAACGTTGAAAGTATAGGCTTCGTTAGTTGATAAACAAGTTTTATGTACCACATGTAGGTGCAGTCGGGGTTTGGAGAAAGTGGTTGCACCCCTCTTACCTACTGCTAGCCTGTAATGACATAAAACTTTGAATCACAAAGCAATAAATTTCTGTTTTATAATAGTTTACTAAAAATAAACAAATGTATACAATGTATGTAACAAAGTAGTTTAATAAACTTAGTAAGTTATTTAGTGTTATGAGGGATATGTGGCTTCTCATCTCCTGTTTCATTTCCGTCAGTTACCTCTAACGAAAGCCACGGGATGATATGGGTTAGTAGATTCTAGGAGATTACGCCGCCGTAACGCGTAGATTACGATTATCTTTATACGTGGTAGAGCCATGCTGCAGCTATATTAATAGTATAGTGGTAGCACGAATGGGTCAACTCGACCGGGGAAGGACCTCGCTATCACAAAATACCAGCGTAAATAGCAGCTTAACACTGCTGTGTTACGTATGGTGAGTGTAGAGAACCGGAGACCCTTTTTACTGGAAAAGAGGCATTCCATCTTAGTCCTCACGGGTGACAACGCATCTGCATTTTGATTCGCAGACGAGGATAAATGTAGATGTCTATGGGCCACAGCAACCACTTAGCATCAGGTGGACTGTGTGTTCTTTTGTCACCCTATACTATAAAAAAACTATATGGCTATTATATTATAGTTAAAGTTAAAAAAGGCACTGGCCTCCTCTCATTTCTGAGAGGGTGTTAGGGCAAAAAAATGTCTGCCGCGCTGTCCCAATGCGTGTTGACGAACTTCAAATGTCTTCTAAATATTTTTTTCTTATTTCTCAGACATGCAAGTTTCCTCACGATGTTTTCCTTCACCGCCGAGGGCATGGTAAAACAATTTCAATGGTGCCGGCGGTGAACAAACCCGGGTTGTTCGCATACTGTGAAATTTACAGGGAGCGCTTAGCCCCTGAGCTACCACGGCTCTTACATTATACTAGCTGTACCCCGCGACTTCGCCCGCGCTTAATTTAGGGTTTTAATTATATTGCTCTGAACCCTAATTATTTTTCTCAAATATAAGTAACCTAAGTTATTCCTTAGAACATAAGCTATCTGCCAGTGAAATTCCCGTCGAAATAGGTCTAGCCGTTTCGGAGATTAGCCGGAACAAACAGACAGACAGACCGACAGACAAAAATTTTAAAAATTGTGTTTTTGGTATGTGTACGTATATACATTCATATGCATTTAGTAAAAATCTGTTATTTTAACATTACAAACAGACACTTCAATTTTATTTATTTGTATTTGTATGTATAGCGTATAGATTATTAATACTAATTCCAAAAGAAAGTATTTGACGACTTTTTTATGAAACTTAAGTGACAAACGAACTTACTGTCACCCCTGAAGACTAAGATCGGATCTGTTTTTTTTTGGGTTTTGGAGGAATGCATGGCTCTAGAGATATTTTTTTTTTATAGGATACCTCATACATTTCCTCTACCTCCTCATCAGGGTGTGCCGAGGTTGGTGCGTAAGCCTGTATGACCTTCAGCGAATACCGTTTGGTGATTCTGAGTATAAGGTCAGGTGTGTGTGTGTGGTGTAACCCTCGTCGACACACTCCCAATCTTTACAACGTTGTTAACGAGAGACTTGTGGACGATAAATCCGACACCTCCTTGCCTCCTTGGGACAGATGGTCGCCCTCCCGGTGATAGAACAAGTTGCCGGATTCGAGGATTACCGTGTCCTCCCCCTCTCTTCGGACCTCGAATAATCCTATGATATTCAAGTGCAACTTGTCTATCTCTTCGTCCAGCTCCAGGATCTTCTCGTCAGTCCTCAGGGTGCGTGCGTTGTAAGATGCCAGTTCGAGTCGTTTTAGGTGGCAACCGAACCTCCACCGGAGATTAGCACCCCCTGCCCCGCCGTTATCATGGTCGCCACCGTAGCCAGGAATAGCGGGGCCGCCGGGAACTGGGGCCCGTCTCTTCGTTACTCTCATGGGGGGTATATTGTCATAGTTGCCACGCTTGGCGAGCGGGTTGGCAACCGCAGTTTTTTTATTGCTGTTTTGCTGTTGTCAGAAAGATGCTGCTGCCCATCCTCTGCCTCAGTTTCCCTCTGTCGCCTCTTACGACACCCACGGGAAGACATGGGGTAGTGAGTATTCTTTTCCGCCACTACACGGGGATCACAGTCTGTAATTATCACGAAATATAATAAACAAGTTGTTTTTTTATATTGCGTGGTAATTATACAGGCTCTTTGTAAGCTTCAGACGAAGCACAGCAGTGTAAGCACTGTTATTTGACGGAATAAATAGGTGAAAGGGTGCACCTTCCCTGACGGACTCCCTAAACGATCAGGAATACTACTAACTACTCGTTAGCTGCGATCATATTATATTGTTTCAAACAAAAACATTAACTTGAAGGTCCTAACCTACCTGTGTGTAAGTGACACGGTTAGGCATTAAGAACTTTTGAAATAAGATCGTGTCTGTACCTAGTAGCCAGCGGACATTGAACTTTATTGCAAAATAAAAGCGTATGTGAGTAACTCAGTGACCAGACCCAAGGTAATATCGCTACGAATTTTTTATTAAGGGACTTTAAAATCAAGGACAGTAGGTAATTAAAATAAATAAATGTATACGGTAAATATTGTGTTCTGATGTCAAGAACAGGTGGTTCGTATGGTAGCCTGCCTGCTCGGGTTTGCCGAAAATATTTTGTCTTCTATCTACAACAAAATTTCCAATGCATTTATGTTTATAATTATTTATTTTTATATTGTATTATTATTCTTCTCTCCTTTTTTTTTATTAGCCTATAAAAGTCCACTGATGAACATACCTATGTTCATCTGTGGACTTTTATATCTCCCGTTGTATGTAGGCTTGCCTTAACCGCAGCCGCAGGAACCGGATTGGTTATCGCAGTATTAGACGCTTCGCACTTTTGACACTGCTTCTAGTTTCCATTCTGGGTATTTTTGTAATATAAACCATTGTATTTTGTTTAAGTATTTTAAAAAAGTGGCAAAAAGGATACCTTTGGGATAAGTTTCTTTCATTATTTTTCTTCTCTGGTTAGAACAAACAGTAATAGACTTAAAATGTCTTTTGAGTAATTATAATTTCTTACGTCGAAGAATTAAATATATTCGTTAACATTTTTCCCTTAAAAACTTAAACAATTTTATGTAAAAATATATTATTTGTGCAATGTTCATAATCTGAATATTTAACACAATCACAAAGGTCAATTTCATATTATTTAACTCGGAAATAACAAAGGCTAATCGACACGAAGTTTATAAACCTTTAACTAAATCTTAATTTTGGCAATTCTACTTGTTTACTATACCAACTCTATCTCTAAACAATATAAAATGTTAATGAGCCCTATGATTCATGTCATAAAAACAGAACCACTTTTAAATTAAAAACTAAATCTCTATCCTTTGAGCAAATAGCTATGTTACTCATACGTTATTGTTAACACCAAAAGTCGTTCTATCAGATCCTAGACGTGCCTTTTTCAAAGATATATCATAGTAACATTGATATTACTAAACAAAATATTATCCATATTGATGATTTACATATTAGCTTAAAAGGAAATGGAAGATCAAAAAGTGATAAAAACTTGGATCGAAGGACGGGACATTTAATAGCTTCTCATAGATTTAAAATTATCATAAGAAATGCCAAGAGAACGGAAACGAATGACATACGAATGACATGTCACACCTAATGGGTTCTTGGTGAATATTTTTAAAACTGAATAAAGTTCTTTAGTGGAATTTTTAAATAATAATGAAATATTTAAAAAATACATGAAGCGATTTCAAATAAGATTTCCTACCGGTAAATGTCTATATCTATAAAGATACCGCTAAATCAGTTAACTAACCTCAAAGATAGTGCCTTATATATAATAAAAAAATAAACACGGCCGAATTTGCACTCTCTTCCTCCTCCTCCTCCCCTCGTCCTCTTATTTTGTTGAGAAAAACTGCTCTATAGCTTTTTCATCAAAATCAGACATGTGCTCAGCAATATTACGTATTGTGACTGTTACATTAATTACAATAAAAAATAGGAGACAAATTTTTAGAAGTTAAATGGATTGAACGGGATATTTAACTCCATGTTTGCGGCTCTATATCAAATCCATCAAGTTGATGTATAGTTTTAAGTTAGGAATATGGTACGATAGAGCATTCATTGTAACTCCGTGCATAAAAGTTACTAAATAAACTAAAAAGAAAAAATATACTCAAGCGCTAGATTGACCGGCTTATAATAAGTAAAAAAAGATCTTGCTCAGAAGCGGATTTCTTAGATATAAACTACAATTGATTTTAGGTACTAAGAACTTTTTGAATAGACTTAATATCAAATACTCGCACAAGTGTTTGTTTATGAAAAAAAAAAAGAAATACGTTTCTTCCATGACTACAAATAATTTTAATCACCTGTAAAAAGATTGTATAAAATCTGTTTCAAATACTTTTGTTCATGGTTTATCCAGGGATACGTCGGAAGGACATTTTCATAACAGCTTTCAGAGTGTAAATAAAATAGATAGTTTACGCTCAAGAGTTTACGATAATTAGGAGAACAGATTTTTTTACGCTTTCCGTAATAATAATTCTTTTAGCATAGTAAAAGTAGAATTCAATGAGTAAGAGCGTTGTGTGATTTCAAAGCTATTTTATGCAAATGACATTCTTAATCGTTAGTTAATGATTCAAAATTTCCTCTGAAATATTTTTTTTATTTACATATGTAATATACATTTACTTTAAAACGTAAAATAAATAAAATAATAATATACGTTTGTTGAATATTTATGAGTCAATCACTGTATAAAACTTACCTTCAAAATAAAACTTGATGATTAGCTCTTCGCCTGTCAAATCTGCCAATTCACTGAGCACATTAATATGATATTTCACTTGTTATCCATTGTTTCAAAATTCTTGGTGGGTTTTTGAGGCATTGTAGTGATTGTTTACTGATTGTCTACTTTACGTGCCGAGGTATGCTGCTACAGCCGGTATAAAATCTCGTGGCGCGTGTTCGAGTGACGTGTCGATACGCGCGCTAGAACTACAACACTGAGTCTGAGCGTAATCGGAACTCAAATTGAATTGAGTGCAAATAAACCTTGTCGCCCCGCGCCGGCTCCACTGACTGCATTGCGTGCGTGGAAACGGTGACTGTCTCGTACTAGTTCATTGCATGTTCATTTACGCTAATTCATTGAGCATATTGCGTCTTGTTGTTATTATTGTTTGCCCTTTGAAATACGGTCAGGAGAGTAGTTGCGGAGAGCGTGAACCAGATAATTTTTATCGAAGTATATAAACCGTGTTAAAAAGGCTATTCGGAATGTTCACATAGGTAAAAAAACACCACGAAAAGAAGGTATAATATGTAGAAGACTTTGGTAGTACCATATTTCAATTACCTCTATCCTTATTCATACGTTTGCCTTAGTTCATATATTATAATATAGGTACTATGATTCAGGCTCCGAACCATCGAAATGACGAAGTTTAGTAGTTTACAATTAGTTTGAATAATCATCAAATAATTTGTTGTGCCCATTCTGCTAAGCTGTTCGTTACTATCCTCTTGTTCGTTTCAAGTTTGTTGCAGTTACAGCGGCCACATGTTGACCACTCCAATATTATACAAATATTAATGATAATGGAGGCTGATGAGTGATGACACACTCATTGTTCAAGTACTTGTAGCAAGCTATAATAAACGTTGACTTATTTTATTAGCTTTAAAAATCAATTAATCAAATGACTTAAGCACGACACAATAGGTCAGTTGAACTGATCAGTTGAACTAACGTACATCCAAAAACTGACTGTAGAGTGTGAAATCTTAGTTGAAACTTTTAACTGACGGCAACCTACGAGTTTTTTCGGGGCGTACGGTCAGTTGAACCACAGTAAATATATAGTAGTATACTGTGGTTGAACTGACGTACACCCAAAAACTGACTGTGAGTGTGAAATCTTAAGACAAAATTTTAAAGCAGTGAATGGGGCAATCGTTTCGTCTTACATTCATTTTGACTTCAACTGATCAATTCAACTGACCGTGTGAGTCGAGCTTAAATAACTATAAAAATCCCTTTTATTTAGTAGAAGATTTTTTATTAATCTTTGAAATGACCTCATTTAATGTAGATTTATTGAAACAAACGCTATGTATATGTAAACAAATTACATGACATCGGTCTGCATATCCGGCCATTTGTAATATCAAAGAGCGAGCTATCTGTAGGTCTTGAAGACTTCTAAATGACCAGCAGTAGGTTTTAAATGGTCTACCAGAATTGAGTGTTAATTGAATTGAGGTAATATTTCTTTCCATAGCCTTCATAAGCCTTCAGATAGCCTATAAAGGAACTTATAATATTATTTTATTATTATAGGTACATTTTATAAATCTATAAATGTTTTCATTTTTCATCCGTCCCGTTCCCGTGTAAGTGTGTAGTTAATTAAATAATTAGTTAGTTAGATATTATAAAATACTAGATTTAATTTTTATAATTTCACTCACATGTCAGCTTCTATCGCTCACGGCATGAATAAGGTAAAAATATTTTCCAATGTCATTATGTCACCATCACCTTACCTTGACTAAAATAAATCAGGAAAAAGTAAACCTGTTAAAAATGATAAATAGGGGATTTATATTATGAAAATTTACAGGATCACTCTAACCAATAATTTACAAAACATATTTGAGGTAATTATTCATATACTAGCGATCTGCCCTGACTTCGCGCGGGTGATTTCTGGATCTCGACTACACCACCACTTACCGGGTCTAATTGTGAATTTAAACCATGCAGGTACTCAGTCAAACACATGCAAAAAAAGTTTCATCAAAATAGGTCCAGCCATAATGATTTCTTATATTTACGCGAATTTATCTTTTAGTTTGTAATTTATCTTTTATTTATCTTTTAGTTTGTCCCATATAAGAGAGACCACATTCACAATCAAGGGACGTCATACACCTCAGCCCCCCCTCCCCCGTGACCATGGGTGTTGTAAAGTGCTCGAAATGTCGGGAATATAAAATAAGTTAATATACGCGATAAAATCCGTAAAACTAGTTTCATTTAAAGGTTCAGCCATTTTTTGAGATCTTGCAAGACTAACGGACAGGAATTGATTTATATATATAGAGATTATTATATCAACTTTTTGTTATTTTCTTTTAGGCGCTGCGTAAACCTAGACACTTGTTTTGTGTGGGATAGAATATTCCAGTGAATATTTTATTTTTGTGTCATCAATATGAAATCAGCCATTCCTTGTGCCAGGCGCAGACACTTATTGTGTCCAGTTGCTTCCATCAAAAAGTGAAAGTAACTAGAAACTTTAAGTCGTCAGTTGAAGGCACAAGCAACACAAAACAAATTTCCTTACAATTGTACGGCGCTGATATTGACGTGGTTGATTTGCCTGTAAATATTGACGGCGACCACGTCTACGTCAACGTGTAATCAACACAACAAGCAAAGGCAATGTTCCTCCATCGACATCCAAGGTGAAACAGACTAAAAACAAGCAAGGAATTGTTACCAGTGACCAGAAGCAGCAATCGGCAACTATGTCCGGTTCCTCCGGATACAGCGACTACGGTTGCCTGTGATGTTTTTTTTTATAGAATAGGGGGCAAACGAGATGAAGCTGAACTGATGGTAAGTGACTACCGCCGCCCATGAACAACCGCAACACCAGGGGAATTGCAGATGCGTTGCCGGCCTTTTAGAAAGGTGTAAGCTCTTTTCTTGAAGGTCCCTAAGTCGTATCGGTGCGGAAAAACCGCCGGTGGTAAACAATTCCTCAGAGAAGTTGTACGAGGAAGAAAACTCTTAGTAAAACGCACAGTCGTGGACCGCCAAGCATCCAAATGGTGAGGATGGTATCGTGAATTTTGACGCTGTTGCCTGTGATGTGTGCCGTGTCGGTAACAAAAAGTGTTCACGTTTGCGTAGCGCCTTAGTCAACTCAAAGAAGAACAGTTATGGTTTTCGGGTATATTTGCGTACGTTTCTATGTAGGTATGTATGTTTCTATCTCTTCCTTTGTGACTTCATATTTTTTAAGTGCGAGGTGTCCTATGAATAAATATACGTTTACTATTCTTACAACTAACGTAGCCATTCCATAAGGCAAAACCGGTTTTTCATAATATACTTAATAAATAAAGAATTACAATGAGACAAGTACATTATTCAATCCATCATGATGATGACGATGAAAAGACAATAATCGCAGTTAAATTATATAGTTATTAATAAATTACTAAAAAAAAAACATTGTATAAACTAGTTAGCACTTTATTATATTACCTCTCTTTTCTTGAATGTACAAATACATATATAAAATATTTAGTTGGACTTCAACATGTTTAAAAGTCGATGTCCCAACCAGACGTTTCGTCAGGCGGTAGCTTGTCTTTCGGGTACTTTTCAAAGTTGCTGAGATCAAAATCGTTGGCAACAGGTTGAATCAGCGGTGCTTTCAATTTTCTGTCGCGCAGGCCTTCCCAGTCGAAGCCCAGGAACCACCTTAAAACAGTACAGTAGGTATACAGGGTTATTTTGCAAAGAGAAACCAAATTTTAAATTTAAGTTCAAATATATAAATAGTGTTATATACCGTTATTGCACTTTTTGAAAATAAGAGTAAAGACTTCTACTTTTATTTGAAATTATCCCCCATTGAATGTGATTTATGGCCAACAACGTATTTGTCTACAGATCGACCTCCACGAATATGTGCGTGTGCAGTAAAATCAGTTAAAATAATGCATTACCACGCATTTTGAATTTTAAAGATAAAAAGGACAAAATATTTGACATGTTATAATTAGTTTTTCTTCTCCATTTGCCTATGTTACTTATTCTGAACCTTCTTTGCAAATTTGGCCGGTTATTGCAAAATAACCCTGTATAATATTAGTAAATTGATTATTGTTTAATTGTTATTAGTTAAATTAGGTCCATGCGTGCGATGGAAAGGGAAATTTCTCTGCGAAATAAAATCTTTAATGAGGATAACCGTAGAACATGAGTATATGTTGGGGATAAAAGGTTCTTAAATGGCAGCCTCGTACTGGAAAGCCTCACTAAATGGCCCTTTTTACTGGAAATAAGGCATTCCATCTTAGTCCTCACGGGTGACATAAAACTACATCTACATTTCTACATTTTGATTTGTAATAGAGGATAGTTGTAGATGTCTATGGGCCGCAGCAACCACTTACCATCAGGTGGACTGTGTCCTCGTTTGTCACCCTTTTCCTATAAAAAAAATGTAGTGGCGACCTGACGAAACACGCATGTACTCAATGGCTGCAAGTAGCTCGGAACTTTAATTTGTCAGGACTTATGATAGGCTGTAGTGTTTTTTAGTGATAGTGATAGTGTGAATAAGTGTGACTGATTGATATACTATTAAAAATAATAACAAATTAAATGATAGTACATTTTGAAAGAAAGAAAGAAATAAGATAATTTGGTACATAAATTATAACAAACAAAAATAAATCAAATAAAACATTTTTTTTAACTTAACAAAAATATAAAAAAAGGAATAAAAGAAACTTAATATTTATACGTGGTAGAGCCATGCTGCAGCTATATTAGTAGTAAAGTTACGGGGACGGACCACGCTCTCACAGAATACCAGCTTAACACTGCTGTGTTTCGTATGGTGAGAGTAGAGAACCGGAGATCCTTTTTACTGGAAAATAGGCATTCCATCTTAGTCCTCACGGGTGACAACGCATCTTTTTTTATATAGGAGAGGGGGCAAACGAGCATGCGGCTCACCTGATGGTAAGTGACTACCGCCGCCCATGAACAACTGCAACACCATTTCGATTCGCAAACGAGGATAAATGTTGATGTCTATGGGCCACAGCAGCCACTTACCATCAGGTGGACTGTGTGCTCGTTTGTCACCCTATCCTATAAAAAAAATATGCAACAAAATGGTCTCCACTCAGCTTTAAGTCACGAATGGAAGATATACATACATCAATTCGTAACGCTGATTTTCAGTGGAGCCAGGAGTGTGAGTCAGATGACAAAAACAGCAAGAGAAATATATTAACAAAAATATAAAATAAAATGAACAAATCTGTCAAAATTCCATGTACCAGTTGATACATTTATAGTGTAGTAATAACTATAAAAATATATACAGAAAAATAAAATAAATTGTGTGTATGTGTGTGTGTGTGAGAGAGGGGGGGGGGGGGGGGCGGGAGAGAGAGGGGGGGGGGAGAGAGAGAGAGAGAGAGAGAGTGGATGTGTGCATGCGTACGCGAGTGAGTGAGTACGTGCGTGCGTTTGTGCGAGCATGTACGGTGCTAGCACCGAGAGTGTATGAGTACAAAAATCCAGCAAATAGACATAAATGGTAGGGCCATTTATGCCTATTTGCTGGATTTTTGTACTGAAATCAGAAACTTTTTTAATAAAGTTTTGAAAGTGGCAACTGATTTACTATTTCTGATCGGTGGGGTATATCATTCCAGCACTTAGTTAATTTGGTAGTTAATTTGTTACGTATTTTTAAAGACAACATAGTATTACATGTTAGAAAAGGATGAGTGAGTGCCAGTGTTTACGCATACACTTTTGGCAATGTTGAAATCGGCTAAACATCGATTAACATCAATTATAATAATTTTATTATTATAATTTATACGTGGTAGAGCCACGCTGCAGCACAAATGGGTCGCCTCGACCGGGAAAGGAATACCAACGTGAAACAGCAGCGTGACATTTCAACTTTGTCAATATTATCGATAAATTAGTATAATAATTAATTTCTACTTTTTGGTATCTTCATGGGCTAATAGAGATTTAAAACGTAGGGCAATAACATTTTAACTTATCGAGGGTGGATTGAAAAGTACTCGGCCTAACACAGATCCATTCAATTCTAAAAATCAAATCTACCCACATTATTTAGTTCAGTTCAGACTAGTTCATTGTGTGAAGTTCGAAACGTGTGCGATAATTAGTTGTGATTTTATAAATTTATTAACAAAGTAATCGGACATAATTTCCGCGAATGGAGCAAATCGAGCAGCGTGCCGTCATTAAGTACCTCCATAAGAAGGGGCTATCATCAAAAGCCATCCATGATGACATGGTCAGTACATTAGGCGATTGTGCTCTGTCATATTCATCCGTCAAAAAATGGATAGCAGAATTTAAGCGTGGTAGAGAGAGTGTGAAAGATGAACCCCGCTCTGGAAGGCCTTCGACGTCAACTACTGACGAAAATATTAAAAAAGTACTAGATTTAATAATGGGAGACCGCAGATTAAAAATTAGAGAGATAGCCGAGATTATAGGCATCTCTTATGAACGAACTCAAAACATCATTGTCAACGAGTTGGGTTTCCACAAGGTGTCTGCGAGGTGGGTTCCGCGACTGCTTTCAGTTGAACAAAAAAGGACGCGATTGACTATTTCACGCGACTGTTTGGAGTTATTTGAAGCCGATGCAGATGATTTTTTGAATCGTTTTGTTACTATAGACGAAACATGGGTTCATTACTGTACACCGGAAACAAAACAACAATCAAAACAGTGGAGAAGACCTGGTTCACCACCCCCTAAAAAGGCTAAGTCGATTTTGTCGGCAAATAAGGTGATGGCTTCAGTATTCTGGGACTCGAAAGGTGTGATTATGATTGATTATCTTGAAAGGGGTCAGACTATAAACTTTGATTACTACTGCACCTTACTACGTTGTTTACGAGAGGAAATAAAAGAAAAACGTCGAGGAATGCTCAGAAGAAAAGTCCTGTTTCATCAAGACACACACGTCAGTACAGTCAATGGCTGAAATTCACAACTGTGGCTTTGAACTGTTACCGCATCCGCCGTATTCACCTGATCTGGCACCATCAGACTTCTTTCTGTTCCCTAACCTAAGAAAGCACTTGGGAGGTCAAAGATTTTCGACAAACGACGAGGTCAAAGCAGCTGTAGACGCATATTTTGACTCTAAGGAAGAATCATTTTTTTTCAACGGTCTAAATGCTTGGAAGGGGAGGTGGCAAAAGTGTATTGAACTTGATGGTGATTATGTAGAAAAATAAAAATATAACTGATTTAGTATGTGTTTATTTTCTTGGTTAGGCCGAGTACTTTTCAATCCACCCTCGTATCTAGATACCTGTAAACAAAGAATATTAATACATGAAGGTCTATCGTGTTAAGTCGCTAGATCTTGTTGACGGAAATATAGGACTTCCATCCGTCTGGATTTTCTTGGATTGGTCCTAGGGAGTCCGGGGGCTGTGCGAAAGAGGGTAGAAAAAGAGTTTTTTCATTTGTTTCATATTTTGTTTTCAGTTAACACACGATTAATTGTAACTGCTGGGAATGAAACCATTTTTGCATAAATTAGGAAGAGTGGAAAATAATAAAACTTAGTTTTAAACAAGTAATAAGAAAAATTACTTCGTTGAAATGTAGAACTGGTAATATACAATAAATATTGAGGCTATTATCTAAATTCTAAATCATTACTTGTCTGTCACCACACAGATAGGGCGGAACGGGATAGGTCTCTTCGTCCATCTCTTGATACGGGAAAGGTTTCGCACTCTAACACAGTCTCGACGGTGGCAACCCATGCAGGTACTTTCTCGTTGAGGAAATTGAGCTGGAGTTTTTTTACCCTCCTTTATATCCAAACGCACGGGAACAGCGGGCGACGGGGATATGTTAACCTCCGGCGCCCGCCTTTCTAGCTGCGGATTGGGATATCTGCAACTTCCTTCTTTGACTTCACCTATTCGCAGAATGTAGCTCTGACGATCCACAATCTCTCGCGTCCAACCATAGCCTTAATCAAGGTCATCAACAACTACATCCACGAGGTCACGCAACTTAGCTCAAACTGGCAATCCTATAGAGTATGATGCGCTGTTTTCGTCTCTACCACAGTGGTGGCACTTGGTATGCGGCTCCTTTCAGATATATGGCACAGGTACTTACCAAAGCACCCCATGTCCAGAAAGAACGTATGCCAGCCGGAAGGTCAATGATCAATGCCGCCTGTTTACCAAGTCTGACAGGGCCAGAAGAACAGCTTCAACAGTTCCAATGTGGTGGCTCAAGTGGTCCAGTCGCTCTTTTCACTTTTTAAACATAATTTGACATTCGATTCGTTATGGATATTAACCGCCAAGTCACAGTGGATGGATTTCAGCAATGCCTTCAAAGCTGTAAATTATTATATCCTAATTGGTGTACTGTGTTTTCTTAACATATCTCCAACTGCAAATTACTGGTTTCGTAGTTACTTATATGGACGCCGACAACGTGTTCGGGTACAAGACAGAATGTCTTCATGGCTTGACACCATTGCTGGTGTTCCACAAAGTGGTGTGTTCACTCATCTCTTATTTGCAGTTTTCAGAAATTCCATTACCTTCCATATATCTTCTCTTTACCGCTTGTTAACCCATAATCCTATAAAATCCCAAGCGATATTTATTGGTAGTTCAAGAATAATCTCCAAACAAAATAAAACTCAATTAAGCTGAACGCACATTTGTGCGCACTGTACGCGCCGAATTTTAGAATTCGTTGTATGAAATCATATGAAACCTCGCACATTACACCCGCACCGTACGCGCCGAATTTTATAAAATGCGGTAGGTATACGATATCGAAGGACGAATGCTGATGACGTCATATAACGCGGCGCGTTTGGCGCGTATGGATACATACTCAGTGTTGTGTAATGTTGCCAACGTAGTGGATTTTCCACTAAAATTGATGGTTTCGACTTACTTGATAGTTTTTGTATTTTTATAACTTAATTAATTCGTAATTAATTATACATAATTTGATTTTTTTTTACATCGGTTATCAATATGAACACATAGTGATAAATTATTTACATACAACTAAAAAAATGGTTAAATTTAATTCAAAAACCCAATTATACCTAATTACTTAATTATCAATAAAAATACTTACCTCAAACATACAACAAGTCTTTTTTCTGGTTCAATTGTCTTCTAAATCTTGAGTTTTCCATAGAAAGATATGGTTTTAGTACATGTACCAATTCTTGAAGTACCTTGTATGTTAAATGCAAATATCTGAAAAATCGTTCATCATCACCTAATAAATCTTTAAATAAAGTATATCCCCTTCATATTCTCCATACAATTCCCTTTTTAAATGAATATTATGAATCCAATTTTTTTTCTTCTTCCTATGTCAATAAGCAGGCTATTACTATATTTCTTTCCATAGTGATTTCGAGCGATCAATTTCAACGTACCGTTTCACACCAGTGGTTGGAAAAAACTACAAAAGTTGTTGGTAATACAAAAGATTTGCGGACGGTGCGGACGATGCGTACGGGTATATGTGCGAGGCCATCAGTAAAACTCGGCGCGTACGGCGCGTACGATGCGTACAGTGCGTACATATGTGCGTTCAGCTTTAAACTCCTTAATATTTAATGGTATTCAAATCCCTTATAAGGACGTTGTAAAATACTTGGGAATCTTAATTTGGTTCTAGCATTTCTGGGATTCCTCAAATCAACGCAATGTGTTCTAAAATGTTTGCAGCTTATGGTTCACTCCGAAGAATGAACTACTTTTTACCCATCTCATCCAGAATTACACTTGCCCAATCTATATTGTTCCCTATCCTCGATTATGCTGACATAAGTTATCTAGATATTACCAAAGAGCAACTTAATAAACTGAAATGTTTGCAGCGTATGGTTCACTCCGAAGAATGAACTACTTTTTATCCATCTCGTCCAAAATTGCGCTTGTCCAATCTATATTGTTCGTTATCCTCGATTATGTTGACATAAGTTATCTAGATATTACGAAAGAGCAACTTAATAAACATGATCGTCTCCAAAATCTGTGTATAGGGTTCTTCTTTGGACTTCGTAAATATGACCATGTCTCAGAATACCGCGCTAGGTTCAAGTGGCTTCCAATCCGCCTTCGTTGGAATACTCATATCCTTTCGGTTCTCACTCTACTGCATCTTATTTAATATATCAAGTGCTCCCTACCTCAAAGAGCGTTTCCAATTTCTTAGTTCCTCTCATAACCCTTCCCTTGCACTCCTCTACTTTTTATAGTAAATGTTTTTCAGTTCTTGGAGTCAAGCTTTAGAACTCCTTACCACTAACTATAAAATGTGCTCAAACAATAGACTCCTTTAAAAACAAGTTACTAAACATTATCTTTCCCTCTAATTACACCCAGCTCCTTTCATCTCTTCCTGTGGCTTTATGGTTACTAGTCTGTCATTTAAGTAAATTACGGCATGTTTATTAATTTATATTTGGTTTTTAGATTATAATATTATTTATTGTGCACTTTACCCATTGATTAACTTTTCACTTCTTTTTATTTCCTTTTTAGCTTGTCTGGAAGAAATTACTCTATAGCAGTAAGATCGCCTTTTGTTTTTCTCTCGGTTTGTTGCTTGGTATGTTATTTTTTTTTAGTGTACAATAAAGAGTTAACACAAAGGCAATTGTATTGTATTGTGTATTGTATTTTCCGAGCATGAAACATCCTCAATTCTCACTCGCTGGGAGGGTGATGATACCCTTGGCTTTACCTTGGCTTGGAGGAGTTCTGATCGGCAATTGATACATGGACATTCTCAGGCCTTAAACCTTACTCCTCAAGAAAAGGCGGCGTCAAATATTTTGGCTATAAAGTATAACTATGAATCTAAATTTTTTTGTTACATAGGTAGGCTACCTTGGTACCCTCCGAACAGGTTCCCGCCTTGAAGTGGCGGGGGGGGCTTAGTAGTCGTGGCTTGGTCACCCGCAGTGAACAAAGAGGAACCCCTTGGCTGGCCCGTGGTGTAGGGCCGGCCCAAGGTGGCCACTCCGAGTGGGCTTGGCGAGCCCACTTCGGATGTTTCAACAGTGGTAGAGCCACGCGGCAGCTTTTGCTGTCGCACGGATGGGCCGGCTCGAATCGGGGTGGTACCACGACCTCACAGAAAACCAGCGTGAAGTAGAGGTTTACCTCTGCGTTTCGCTTGGTGAGTGCAGGTGGCCGGAGGACCTTTTTACTGGAAATGAGGCATTCCATCTTAGTCCTCACGGGTGACAACGCATCTACATTTTGATTTGTAATAGAGGATAGATGTAGATGTCTATGGGCCGCAGCAACCACTTACCATCAGGTGGACTGTGTGCTCGTTTGTCACCCTTATCATATAAAAAAAAAATGTGTGTCGGTGGCCTGCGGCGAGAGGGGTGTCCTCTCCCCCTACAGCTGTAGCCGAGGTGGAGTCACGGAGGAAGAGGAGTGTTGGTATGGCGATGCGCCACTCGCCCTATCCTCCGCGACTTTGACGGGACCGCACCGTTGATGCGGTGATGGTGGGGCCGCGGGGGGAGAGGAGTTTCGGTATTGCGAGGCGCCGCTCTCCCTACCCTCCGTGGCCGATCTTGCGCGTTTGCGGCTTGGTTGGTGGCGGAGCCACAGACCAGATCCGCCGCTGGGTTCGGGAAAGCGGGTGCTACCGAGCGCTCGATTTTCCTGGCCCCATGGCCTCCGCGTATCGGACTCCACCAACTCCACCTGCGTAACGGGTTCCCACGCAGGTGGAGTTGGATGCAGTGGAGGAAGGCGTGTCTTGTGTTCCTGATGTGCCTTGCCTGGGAAAGAGAATAGGGAGAAGAAGTCCTCCTCCGAGAAGAGGCTGCCATGGGGCGGCCAGCGGTGGTGGGGCCGCGGATGTGTACGAAAGCGTTCCCGTGGCCCTGCCACTATGCGGCGAATGTGGAACACCATGGGGTTTTAGTCGGTACGAGTCCGACATAACCCGTCCTTAGCGAGGCGGGTATGCGTAGGCATTTCCTCATGTAAAAAAAAGGGTACCTAGGTAATTTGGTTTTTTAATTTGATGCTATAAAGAAGAGCGTTTTTATATATTAGTTCAAATTATCTTCATATATCTATACTAATATAATAAAGCGAAAATTTTTTGTATATTATAGCCAGATTCATGTGGAATAGTATAGGCTATATAACATTAAGCTATATTACCCAGTTAGCCTAAAATATGGATATTTGTTAAGCAAGTCAGAAGAAAAAGCACTCCCGAAATGATTTATCCGCGTACGCTGGTGTTATCGTCAGGGATATATAATATATATAATGTTCTAGAAAAATATAGATCTTTACTCCGTCTAAAAAAAAGTCCGCGATACTATATGTCTATTTCTTATACATAAGCCATAATTAGGTATTTTATGACAAAAAATATTGAAAATTAATAAAGTGATATATGAGCGTTATTATTAGGCAAGGCCTATTTATCCTTACGAACGAGAGTTACTTCATCATCAAGACAATTTTATGAAGATAAACTTTGTTCTTCTTACCATGTTATTTGGACGCATAGTTTAAGAGATAATGTAAAATTAAAATAATTCAATACTTGACTGGGCGCGCGAACGACACAAACCTTAGCCGCCCGGTGAGAGCTGCGAGAACTGTTCAACCGGGAGGGGGAGGGAAAGTGGATAAAACTTAACTTCGCTCTACATCATACATAATCTGCCGACAGATAAAAGTACGCCATTAATTATGCCAATTTTTCCATCCATTGCTATCAAATAAAATATTTAATTACAATTATAAAATGCTTGAACTAGGTCATGTCGCGCACCTCCAACACGTGATGACGCGGGTGAAACCGCGGGGCATAGCTAGTTAATAATATACCTTCAAATACCGTTACCATTACAGCCTACTGAACATTGGCCTCCCCCATAGATAACCTTATAGGGATATTGGTCATAGTTGCCACGCGTGGCAAGCCGGTTGGCAACCACAGTTTTTTATTTTTAGTCGTAATTAGGAAGACGCTGCTACTTATCTCCTGATTTATTCCTTCTGTACCTGATGAGTCTTACTTTTTTCCTTCTGTACGCTTCTTATGACATTCACAGGATGATATGGGGTAGTGGTATTCTTACATCGCCACTACAGGATATACCTTCACATATAAGTTCAAATTAAAACTTAATTACTACGACTTAATTATTAAAAATAATAATGGAAAGTAAGGATGGCAGCCCTACGTAGATGGAACAAAGAAACCATTAAAGTGTCCGCTTATAATGCTAACCCTAACCTAAACCCTATTTCATATAATTTTTCTAATGATGTGTATTAAAGACATGTTTTTTCTTTTATTTAAAAAAAAAAACATTTCTCCGCACACTAGGTATTCCTCCTGTATCGTGAAGGCGTTTGACATACACGAAGTGCACATGGACAAACAACCAGAGAGATTATTTTTAAGCAATGCAAATACTTCTTCCGAGTTGTTGGATTCGAACCCGCAGCTCGCAGAGCCGTCATATTTATGAAAATAATGTCTAATCTTACATTGAAAGCCAGTTGGCGTTTAATGGTGCCTACATGAAAGCAAGCAATATGTTTTTTTTTTCTATCCAAAAGACCATCATTCGTATTTTAAAGTACATAATATTTACACTTAAATGTTGGTTTTAGATCGTAAAATATATTTATATCCCTGATATTAAGAATTTTTAAGGTGATTAATCAATTCGTACTTGCAATGTTATCGCTAACTTGTACATGTTTTTAGCAGTATTTTAATTGTCTGAACTAAGCACAAGAATTCAAATTAATCCATTAAAATAAATTTGCTTCGATAGTTATTTTTAGTGACCGACCGAAGGTTCGGTTTCGGTTTCGGCAAGTTTCGGCAAAATAATCTAGTTTCGGTAACAGTTTCGGTTTCGGAAAAAAATCTGCCGAACCTTCGGTGGCGCCGAAACCATAGTATTACGCATAGAATACTAGTACGCGCACCGAAAGTGAAGCAAGTAAACCTTATGGCGCGTCTCCACCAAAGTTTTGTTGCCAACACAACATTTATCAACACGTTCTGTCAACAAATGTTTCTGCAATCACCTAGTTTTAGCAACAAAACGAAACAATGTCGGGAATCGTGTTTCCATTTTCGGCGGCAAATTCAAAGAAATACGCTTGTTGCCGACATTTGTTCCCTCGGTGGAGACGCTTCTTGCAACATTCTGAAACATTTTCGGAAACAAATGTCGTCAACTTTTGTTGATTTGTCAACAGTTGGAAACATAAATGTTGTCAACATTTTTGGTGGAGACGCGTCATAACGCTAACCGCGTAAGTTCACTCAGCGACGCGTCAGTGAGCAACGTCACGGCTTAAGGCGCGTCTAGCTCACCGTTCTCTCTTGTGCCTAGTTTTGCATTGAAGTCTCCCATTAACACCGTATAGTGGGTTTTGGAGGAATGCATGGCTCTAGAGATATCCTCATACATTTCCTCCACTTCCTCATCGGAGTGTGCCGAGGTTGGTGCGTAAACCTGTATGACCTTCAGTGAATACCGTTTGGTGATTCTGAGTATAAGGTACACAACCCTCGTCGACACACTCCCAATCTTTACAACGTTGTTAACGAGACACTTTGGACGATAAATCCGACACCTCCTTGGGACAGATGGTCGCCCTCCCGGTGATAGAACAAGTTGCCGGATTCGAGGATTTCCGTGTCCTTCCCCTCTCTTCGGTCCTCGGATAATCCTATGATATTCCAGCGCAACTTGTCTATCTCTTCTTCCAACTCCAGGATCTTCTCGTCAGTCCTCAGGGTGCGTGCGTTATAAGTAGTCAGGTCGAGTGGTCGTAGGGGGCAACCGAACCTCCGCCGGAGATTCTTAGCACCCCCTGCCCCGCCGTTACCATGGTCGCCACCGTAGTCAGGTATAGCGGGACCGCCGGGGTCTGGGGGCCGTCTCGTCGTTACTATCATGGGGGGTATATTGCCATAGGTGCCACGCTTGGCGAGCGGCTTGGCAACCGCAGTTTTTTATCGTTGTTTGCTGTTATCAGAAAGATGCTGCTGCCCATCTTCTGCCTCAGTTTCCCTCTGTCGCCTCTTACGACACCCACGGCAAGATATGGAGTAGTGAGTATTCTTACCCGACACTATATGCCACTATACGATCTTAATTAGATCATAAAGGTAATGGTAAGACTAACTGAGCAATGAATCAGTTAAATAACGCGAGAAAGCAATATGTATCACAATAATGCCTTAAAATGCCAATAATTGGGTCACTTACCTACCCTATATATTATTTTCATATCTATGATTATCAAAATCAAAACTACTAAATAATATTTCTGGCCAGTTCGCAGTTTACAGTTGATGGTTTCATTTGTGTAGGGGTCTTTGACAATTAGACTTAATTAAAGCCAATAGAAATATACGTCTAAGATAATTATTTTTAAATGATGATAAATCATGTAGTTTGTATGCAAAGAATTACAAAATAAATCGTAACTGATATCAACACTTGTACCCAGCTTATACCTGTGTGTGTATGTGTTGTTAGATAGGAAAAGTGCAGATAAAGTAAGGGATATATTTCTTTTTTAAATTTTAAGTTTTTTAGATAATCGGGAAATGGGTATTATTTTAAGTGTCTGTATATATATCTTTAAACTCTTATTTTATTACTTGTTATTATTACGTTTTTTCTTTCTCTTACTACAGTATTTTAAAGTGCACTAGAAATATGTATACGTATTAGCGAGTAGGCAAGATGTGATAATATCGGAGCAAGCTAGGTTTACGTGTTTTAGATGTAAGGGACAATCAAACATATTATCCAAACTTGAAAACTAACAATTGCTTTTTTTTATAAGAATATGATGTCAATATTATTATGTCATGTAATGGCGGCACGGCGTAAGAGAATAACTATCACTATCTCGTAGGCGTTGGAAGAAACGATAAAGGGAAACTGAAACGGAGATGAACAGTAGCATTTTTATTTTTACAACACAAAATATTTGCCAATCCGTCTGCAAAACGTGGCTGCTACGAAAAATATCACTCCTTTCAGACAAACTATAGTTAGGCCTATGTTCAGCAGTGGACTTTGCTCGACTACAATGAATGAATTTATTAATTATACGTATAACCCGTATATGAGAGGTATAACGTGTTAGAGGTAGTCTGACGATACTTACTTACTACGGGAGACAGTTTCGAGTGCCAGAAAGCCTGCAATTTATAATATAGCCATTGATTTTAGCAAAATTACAGATTATAGTTTTTCGAGTTGGGTTGTGAATGTATGTATAAATTATCCAAGCCTACCTACATTACTTTCGCTTTTCGCTTGTTATATGTCTCTTGAATGTTATAGCGACATTCCTCTTTTTACAGTGACTTTTTATGTGGAAATATCCTAAGACCACGTTCACACGGCCATACTTTTCCCGTATACCGTACATTTGATTTTATCGAACATGATAGTGGCGGAAGACAACATGTCAAACTGTTCACGTGGAGTTCATAGGGGAAAACGTCGTGTTCGAGATACATTTTTACAGTATCCCGTACGAAGTTGCCACTGAGAATGACGCCTCTCGAAACGATTTTATTGAATACGACATGCAGTGACGCTTATGTTTTTATGTTGTCTCCATTGCCAATGCCATTCGTGTCCAATACTGTCGTGAACTGCTTCTAGTACAAGCATTTAAAGCTTCGTGGGAGTAGTTGATGGGAATATTAGTAGTGCTAACAGAATTTTGTTAATGTTCCTTTTAATAAAAAAAAATGGTTGCCTCTGCGCGGACACTCACTCGCTTTTCTACCGGTGATATTACCCAATATTCTGAAGCGGTCAAAAATTGGCAAAGACTACATCATTCACGTTAAAGGTATACTCACTTATGATTCTTGATATCTACAACGCCATTCTTCAAATATCCCAGTCTCTCAGCGGGCACGGCGCGGCAAAGCTTCCGAATTAGCATCTGCGCGGACTTGGGCACACGCGGATGGAAGGCGATGGCGTCGATGCCGCGTAGTATCAGGGTATATGTCTTCATGTGGTCACCTCCCGCTGCTCGGAATGGAGGCTTGCCCACTAAGAGCTCGTGTATAAATACACCGAGTGCCCAGCAATCTACGGCGCGGTCGTGACCCTAGAGAAAGCGTAAACTAATTTTAGTTAAGATTCGTCTATGATAAGCTGTTATCGTGTAGTTTTTTTTTAATTAATTGATAAAGTCAAAAATTCAATTATTATGTAAAATAACTCTGATTTATATTAAATAAAATGACACGTTTTTCAGAATGCGCACCTTATTAAGATTTGCGAGCGTCGTATTGGCATTATGAATTGGCATAATTTTGCGGCGCTGGGGGGCTGCGCCTTCGAATTCTGCACGGAATAAGTATTTGTATGACCTACAAATAATTGTTCCGGGTCTGGATGTTTTTTGACAAAATAACGACGACTAAGGAATAATAATGATATCTCGCACTTCAAATTCGTCAAGTCGTTTCCGTTACTGATTTCAAAGGAACAATATTACTTACCTTTTTACACCCTCTAGGCCCTAGAGTCTAGGGTATAGAAAGCCATTTTTAGTCTTGAAAAACTGTTTATAATAAAAAAATTATATGAGGTAACTCAATGGCGAAAACTATCACTTTTAAGAGATTGAAATGACATATTATGTTGCTATCCAACTTGAACTAATAAAAGTACACTCAATGAACAAGGAAAACTTTAAATACAGACTAATTTCACGCGTGGGATAAAAGTAATTAAAATATTACTAGAACTTGGTCAACAGTAGGTGATTTTGTTTTGGTGTTTTTCCACAGTGAAATTATACGACGTAATGAAACTTACGATTGAAAATTATATATATATATATATATATATATATATATATATATATATACTTACTTACTTACTTACTTATCGTCACGCACAATCCCTGACGGGGTAGCCAGAGAGAACAGATCGCCAAGCGTCACGATCCTTACATACCTCTTTCGCTTCTTTCAGATTCATCATCTTCTTCATACATGCACGTCTAGGTATCCGAGTACTCTTGACCCTCCCCTCTTCGAGCAGTTTGCTCACATGGTCTTCGAAAGTTAGTCTCAGTCTACCTCGACACCTTTTAATATTAACTTTCGCGCTATATATTTTCTTCACCATTCGGTCTTCACTCATTCGCTCAACGTGCCCAAACCATCGAAGCACGCCCTTATCAATTTTTGTGATAAGGTCATCTTTCAAACCTGCCATATTGCGAATCTCTTCGTTTCGCTTTCGGTCGGCCATGGTAACGCCGCACATTTTACGAAGAGATCGCATCTCCACTGCATTCAACTTGCTTTTATGCTTCTTCTGGCATACCCAGGTTTCGCTGCCATATAACAAAGTCGGTACCAACACTGCGTTATGTATTGCACAAGGCGTGCACTCTTCACTACGCCTTGCCTTTTGACTAACGCAGTCAGGGCACCATTGACTTTGTTCCCAGCAGCGACACGCCTGTCCACATCTAAATCACATCTTCCATCGCGGCTAAAAGCACTCCCCAAGTATACAATTTCATTTACCTGTTCTAGACATTCCTGATTTACCCATATTTCACACTTCGTTCTCTCTTCGTCCCTTTCAAATACCAGAACCTTAGTTTTATTAGCATTCAAACGGAGACCTTTAATTTCACATTCCTCTTTCATACACGTGACTAATGCCTGCAGTTCTGCCTCTGATGGTGCAATAAGCACTGCATCATCAGCATACAGCAGACAATTTACTTTTATGTCACCCAATTTCACACCCAAACAGCTATCTTTCAGCTTCTGTAAACAGCTGTCGAGATACAGTATGAACAGCCAGGAAGACATGACACAACCCTGTTTTACGCCCGTTTGGACGCTAAATATGGGTGACAGGTCATGCCCTACCCGCACACAGGCTTTACAGTCACAGTAAAGTGACTGCACAGCCCTTAGCAATCGACCATCCACACAACAGTTTCCACATTTTCTTCCTTACAACCTTATCAAATGCTTTCTCAAGATCTACAAAAGCACAGAAAATCTTCTGGTTAGCAGCCAGAAGCTTTTCCGTGATCATGCGTAGAGAAAACATTTGATCCGTGCATCCTCTTCCAGGTCTAAATCCGCATTGTGCCTCCCATAGAAATCTTTCCGATTTCTCTTGCATCCTACGTGTCAAAACCTTCGAGTAAACTTTACTTGCTAAACTGGTCAAGCTGATCGCCCGATAGCACCCGCAGTCAAAATGTGAACCTTTACCTTTATATAAAGGCACAATGACTGCGGATCGCCAATCATCCGGGACATCCCCCGTCCGCCAGCACAAATTGCACAGCAGATAAAAGCTGTCCCAGACGCGAGGCCCACCATACTTGACCATTTCAGCAGTAACTCTGTCTAGTCCCGCAGCCTTACCACATTTCAAACTTCGAATCGCACGTTCAATCTCTTTCATACTGATGTCCTCAGTGTCATCGAGGTCCAGGTCTGGCGTACCAGTCACGGCGTCATCCCCGGATCCCTCACTAAGATCATCACACGCATACATTTCTCTATAAAATTCGCTCCATCGCTGCATGACGTCCGATTTGTCTGAGAGGACGTCATTAGTTCTCAAAAGCACTTTGTTCATTCTTAAGGCCGTCGCACCACTTCGGGTCCTTCCAACCTCTTTCCAGAAGAGTTTGGAGTTCTCCTTAAAGTTGTGCGACAACCTTTCGTCCGCTTCCATTCTACACCTTTCACGCATTTGCTCAATCAATGCTTTCGTGTGAACTTTCTGCAGCTTATATCTTTCTTTCATCTTCTCTCTCATATCCTTATCTCATATCTTCTTCTTCTCTACAGCTTCTTTCACTTCATCATTCCACCATGCATCTCTTCTTTTACTACTGCCTCTTTTTATTGTTCCACACACTTCTTCCGCTGCACTTACCATTCCATCCCTAAGGTTCTGCCATGTTCTTTCCACACATTCATTTCTGCCATCGATGGTGTCAAGCTTTTCGGCTACCCTCGCATGATATTTGTCCCTAGTATCTGCTACCTGAAGCTTCCAGCTTCGGATGCGACAGACCGACTGTGGTTCTGTTATTGCCGTCCGGTAGCGCCGACCCGCGAACAGACCCCTAAATCTAGTAATCACTAGATAGTGATCCGTTCCCAGGTCAGCACCCCTGAACACTCGCGTATCCATCACCTGTTTTCGCAGTCGGTCATCCACCAGAAACAAATCGATCATACTTCTCTCATTCTTTCTTTCTCTAGTATACATATGGATTTTCTTGTGATTAAACATAGTGTTTGTCACAAGAAGACCCTTTTCCTTGCATACCGCCAGTATAAGCTTGCCAGCATCATTAACCCTTTTATCGCCAAACTTTCCAAGCACCGACTCGTACCCTGGTCGAGCGGTACCAACCCATCCATTCAAATCACCACACACAACAATTCTTTCGTTTCCCCCAGCCAAATCTAGAACTTCTCTTACATTCTCCCAAAACTCCTCCAGCTTAGCCCTGGACGACGAAGCTACCGGCGCATTAACAGCCAAAAGGAATAACTTCGTCAGTCCTAATTTAAAGCGAACCCAGAGAAGTCTTGAGTTCACAACCTTATATTCAGTCATAACATCGACGAACCGAGACGACAGCAGCACCCCCACTCCCTGGCGGGCGCTCTCGCTCTCCGGGACTCCGGACCATAGAGCTAACGCCCCGCCAGGGAGCTCTTCAGTACCACTGCCCTTCCGTTTGGTCTCCGACATACACACGACATCTAATTCTCTTTCTTTCATTATTTCAATCAACTCATTCGTCTTATCTTTCATGCCTCCTCTAACATTCCACGTGCCAACCCTGCACACTGTCCTCCACCTTCCGCCGTTTCGGGCTGTGCGTGACGGGTGGCGGTCCCCATCGCCGCTTTGCGCGCTGCATTCCACACCAACGGGGACTAGCTGGTGTGCGTCGCCTTGGGGGGACGCCCTAACCCTCGTTGGCATGGGTGCGCAGCTGAGTAGAATTGCAGCCCTGAAAAGGGCTGGCAGGGGTCGCGACGAGCACGCTTCTACAATGACCCCCTATATATATATTACTATAAAACCCCCCTATATATATATATATATATATATATATATTACTGTAAAAGATGATGTTTCCCGTCGTACTCTCACCCCACCGTAATACCTCAGCGCAACACGATGGTTGACGAATACACACTCACTATGTTTTCTTAAATGAAAGTGAACGTAAATTCATGTTAACAGTTTCCTCTGAAACGCCAGTGTTACATAGTCGTAATAAAATTATCAAAATACGCTCTGCATACCATGTTTATCCACTTAAATAACATTATGTACAGATACTGAAACAGTCTTATAGTGAGTTTGTACAAGGTTCTACTTATTCCATAATAAGTTATTTTAAGTTAAGTGAGATTATTTACTCAATTAGTATTTGTCAATGTTTGAAGTACTCTAACGTGGTGTATTAAGTGGACTGAAGGCTACTTTAAACAATGTCAGGATTAATCTTACCTTGTTCAATACGATTTCCGGTGCAACGTATTCTGGAGTGCCAGCAAATGTCCACGTCTTGCTATTCGGCGCCAGCTTTTTGGCAAATCCAAAATCAACCTACAAATATATTCAAAGTATGTAATATATAATAAATGTAGTAATCTCAAATAAATATACCCTCCTTTAAGTTGATGTGAATGAGAAACGAGTTTCTGAATATTAAATTTATTTAAACATCGTTGGCACGTGAATTTTATTATAAAAGCCTTTGTAGTTACTTTTGCTCTCTATTTGTTATACTTTGGTATATAGCTTTTTGACTAGCGGCATCATATAGTTTAATAAGCTATTTGTCTATTCTATCGTATTTTGCAATAAAACAGGCCACAGATGTTCCGTCACCCTTTTTTTTTTTTTTTTGCGGATGGAAAATCATCTAATGACGCCTTTCGCTGTGGGTGGAGCGGAAGGGAGTGTCAGACTTTTACTGACTAAAAACCATCCGTGTTCCTTCAGTGCCCTTACGTTCCGGAGCCGCGGTATCTCTTTCGAACAGCCCGCAGCCCCGGCAGGCGTCAGCCCTTGCGGGCCCCTTCACGCTGCTGACAGCTCTTTGAGGCGCGCGTGGAACAAAACGCGCCGTCGACACGGCCTGTCGTCGTTAGACGGACGGACGGCGAGCTACCAATTGCTCGCCGTCCACAGGCCCGCGCCTACGGTGGCCGGGGGCCACGACGTAGCCCCCGACGCCCGGGGCGTCTCCCGCGGCGGCCGGGAAGGAAAGCTGTTGCTCTTTCCTTCTCCCGCTCCGCCACCTCCTTCGCTAGCATCACTGCTTCGCAGAAGGTGGTGACGGCATCCCATTCCGTCTCGCTCCGGACCATGGCTTCGACCAGGGCCGGACGCGAGAGGTCGCCGCCGCCTATCGCCGCTACGAGGACACGGCGGTGCTCCGCCCAAGCAGGGCACACCTTCACGGTGTGCTCCACCGTGTCCTCCGGTCGATCCTCGCAGTGGGAGCACCCGGGCGTTTCCTCCCGCCCGATTCGGTGCAGGAACCTCCCGAACACACCGTGTTCGGTGAGGACCTGCGTCAGGCGGAAGGTGAGGACGCCGTGGCGTCTCTCAAGCCACTCCTCAAAGAGGGGTCTTATCGCCGCTATAGTGGCGTGCCCAGCACGGGGATGCGACAGTCGCTCTCATGTTCCGTCACCCTGAGGACTAAGATGATATCCCTCACAGTATCTCACTCTTTAAACTGGAATACAGCAGTAGGCGCACTGCTTTTGGCGGCAGATATTGGCAAGAGAAATATGAAATAAAATGCACACACTCAACCTTAACGTTTAGTTGGAGAGGTCTCGTCTAATGAAGTCGACGCTACGTCCTCCTTGTGCTCTAATCCAAAGTCCCGAAAATTTTCAGCTCGAGTTACAAAACCGTTTTCAGTGCCTAGAATACTGTAATGAAGTGGACGATATGAATAACAAGCTCGTGGATACTGTACATGCGGTTGGAACTAAGTTCTACAAGACCCGCCGCAGAAGAACACAAAAACTCTCCTATCACACTCTTAATCTCATTGCTGTTAAACGGAAAATAAAGCTGCAGTCTTCAACAGATTTGACAGCATACAGGCAACTGAACAGACAGATCTACAAATGCATGCGGCAGGACTTACGCAACTTCAATACAGCTCGTATTGAAGAAGCGATCGAGCGGAACCAAGGCCCTAAAGACTTTGCCAGAAATCTTTCTGCCAACAATGAAGACCGAGTGTGGCAGCATCGTTTCTGGGACACCTAAGATTTTCAGTGAGATTGAGAGGTTCTATGGGCAGCTGAGTAGCGACCCAAGAGCAAGTCTTATCCGACCATATTCTGATATTATCCCGGACGTCAATCTGAGTGAGATTGGAATGGCTCTCCTGCATCTTAAAAATGGCAAGGTCTCAGGCGAGGATGGAATTACAAAGCTTCTGAAAGTGGGTGGAAAACCGGTACTTGAAGTCCTTCAGAAGCTCTTTAATGCCATTCCATGGTGGGACTACTCCGGTGGCGTGGAGCACAAGTACGGTGATCTTGTTCTTCAAGAAAGGCGACAACGCTCTCTTGAAGAACTACAGGGCGATTTCCCTTCTGAGCCGCCTCTACGTGCTGTTTTCGAGTCTCGTCTACTCGACGACTTCCAGCCTCCCGAACAAGCCGGTTTCCGAAAAGGCTTTATTAACATAGACCACAAACATACCCTTTGGCATATTGTACAGAAGACCGAAGAGTACAATCTGCCACTTTGTCTTATGTATGTGGACTATGAGAAAGCCTGCGATTTCGTCGAAATTTGGGCGATGCTACAGTCCCTTCAGCGGTGTCAAGTTTACTGTCTGTATATCGAGGTGCTGAAGTGTTTGTACAGTTTTTTTTGTTTTTTTTTGGGTTTTTTTTTTAAAACGTTACCTCCACACTAGGATTTTCTCCTGTAACGCAGAGGCAGTTTACAAACACAAATTGCATAAGGACAAACATCCAGACCCGGCACAATTATTTGTAGGTCATACATATACTTGTTCCGTGCGGGATTCGAACCCGCGGCCCCCAGTGCAGCAACTCATTGCTAAACCACTGCGCCAAGGAGCCGTGTTTGTACAGTGGGACTACGATGGCTATCTTAGTACAGAACCAGAGTACGAAACCTATCCAGCTGCAGAGAAGTGTAATACAGGGTAACGTTATATCCCCGAAACTCTTCACCGCTGCATTGGAAAACGTTTTCAAGGTACTGGACTGGAAAGGACACAGTATTAACATCAATGGCGAGTACAATAGTCACCGATTTACCGACGATATAATCCTTATGGCAGAATCGCTGGAGGACCTCCACTACTATGCTCAATGGCTAACCCAACCAATAACCCAACGGATAGGTCCTAAGATGAACATGGACAAAACAAAGATCATGTGTAATGTCCATGTCACATGCCTACATACATGCATGACATATGCCAGGGGTTGTTGTGAGCACCAAGCTCGAAGTTGTTGATGAGTATAGTAGTACCTGGGACAAATAGTCCGACTAGGTAAGTCCAACTTCGACCGAGAGGTCAATCGACGGATTCAACTCGGTTTGGCAGCGTTCAGGAAATTACGTCACATCTTCTTGTCAGATATACGTAAAAACCTGAAAAGGAGATTGTACAACCAATGCGTGTTGCCAGTGATGACTTATGGATCAGAGAGGTAGTACTTCACTGCTGGCCGTATGAGGACGCTCAAGATCACTTAGCGAGTTATCGAGAGAGCTATGCTCGGGATTTCTTTGCATGATAAACTTAGAAAGGAGGATATCTGTATGCTGTATCACCAGAGTGTCCGTCATAGCCCTACGAATTAGTAAGCTGAAGTGGCAATGGGCCGGCCGTATAGCTCGAAGAACCGACGATCGATGAGTAAAAAAGGTTCTCTAGTGACAGCGTCGTGCGCGCGTAGGCGTCATGTATGGCGGGCGAAGTCGATGGATGCAGGTGGCTCAGGACCGTTCTTTGTGGCATTCTTTGAGGGTGTTCAGCACTGGACTTGTGAAGGACTGTAATGATGATGATGTGATGTTAAGATTCATAGTCTGAAATCGGTTGTTACCAATTTTATATAGCCATATTTATCCAACATTAAGTTCTCCGGTTTAAGATCCCTGTAGATAATGTCTTTGGAGTGCAGGTATTGAAAAGCTTCGACCACACAGGCTGCCATAAACCGTGAAATGTGTTCTGGGAAATATCGCTGCTTTTGTAAGATCGTCCACACGTCGCCCCCCAGGACCGGCTCCATTAATAAATAGACAAATTTGCTGTCTTTGAACGTACGATATAATCTGAAATTATAAAAGTAGATTTACGTTAAACGCAAAATTATTTACCATGAAAAATGACTAAGAATGTTAACAAATTTTTTATTTTAACGTATGACTTTGAGAATGACGTTTTAAATGTTTCCATATTATTGTTACGAGCTTGGGGTTCGAGACAATTAAAAACTGCCGATTGAATTACCAAAATTGACACTTTAATTACACAACACTAATTACAATCTAAAACCACACTAATAATAAAACACAATCACTTTAGTTCGCAGTTATTTCGTTTCGAAGTATTCTCTTGTATCGCCAATTCAATACTGCCTCGGTCGTGGTCTATACCGGCGTTATATATAGGGCCTCAGATAGTTTCCAGAACCTTCTACTGTAGCGACATCTAGAATGTTCGAGTACTATCGGTCCCGAAATTTCTGGAAGGATCTTGACTCTCCTAGTTCTGCTACTCGACACTAGATGGCGCTAGTGTAACTAGTGTTGCCATGTACAAGACATTAATAGTGGCGCGCAACATTATCTTACCTTTTGATCATGCAGAAATATAAACGTTATGAATGATAAACAACTACAAAACTATGTTTATTATTTAGGCACATTTTATAGTATTAAGCGGATAGAAGTGGCTAAACTAATATGTTGGACTAAGAGATCCCAATTTGGAGATAGATATTGTAAGCGCCGTGGACTGATTAAAATTTTAAACAACGAAAAAAGTTGCTGTACGATTTTGACAGTAAATTTTAAATTCGTCATAAAAATGTAATTTAAAACCTTAGAGTAATTAAACATAGAGTGATAGTGTCATTCAAAATTCCGTTCAAAGTTGAAGCAACAACACAATGAATGTGTGCATAAGCAGCCTGTAATTACGTTTGTCCACACGCACACAAACAAATGAGTAATGTATGCAAGTTAATGACATTTTCCCAAAATATGGGGAAAATGTAATAGTAGACATAGTGATAGAATTAATATTTAGGTTGCGTTTATAATTGTTTATTAACTATTTGCAAAGAGAAAAATGTAACATTATTTATTTTTGTTAACTTATGTAATATTTAAATTATTAATATACGTAATATCTTGTGTTATATTCACAAATCTAATTATATTATTCTGTCACAAGTGTTATACCTATTTATATAAATATCTGTTATTGATCTTGCACAAAATCTTATATTATTTGTAAATATTAATTTTTATATAATACTCAGTAGCCTTATTCTATGATATATAGAGAAGTGAAAGAAATGGAGGAGGCAAATGCCTACGTCCATTTCTTCCAGTTTTTCCAATCCAGCCCCACTTATACATAACAAGTGAATAGTTGTCAGATAATAATTTTAGCTGTCAGATATTTTTCATTAGTTTACTACTATTTAGTTATTAGTTACTAGTTTATTACTAGCTGTGGCTGTGTTCCGCGCCTTCACCCGCATATTAAATCATACACTGATCTCGATTATTACCATTCTAAGAATCTACGTGATATATTTAATTTAAATCGGTCTCAAAGTAAAGTTTACAACATCCAACTTTCACAGAATGGATATAATAATTAAATACAGAATGGATATAATAATATTAGAAGGAATCACGAGACTTAGAGTGCGGCCAGCTTCAAG
This sequence comes from Parnassius glacialis, assembly GCA_033319125.1. Lineage (NCBI taxonomy): Eukaryota > Metazoa > Arthropoda > Insecta > Lepidoptera > Papilionidae > Parnassius > Parnassius glacialis. The sequence goes on from JAVANC010000016.1 coordinate 23,809,478, forward strand.
TGATTATTATTATTACTTTATTGGATATTATGTTTTGCATTAAAACAAAATAAGATTCGGAAGGAGATAAACTATTCAAAAAAAAATAATCATAGGCTATGTTATTTATCCTAAAATACATACTATAAAAAGGTAAAACAACTGCATATTATCAAAACAAAATAAAATTAAAATTTTTTTTTCGTGGAACCCTAATAGTATTTAGCAAATAAAAATATATATTTATATGTGAATGAGACTACTGGCAGCATGTATGTATTTATTTCAATATGCATATTTTTAAATTATAATAATAAGAAAAACAAGGGTAAAATATTTTACTATGCCTAGCAACATTTTCATTATATTGGCGTCTGTCAAATTTATTATTTATTATTTTGTTGTGATGAATGTTTTTTACAAAAATATAATATGCTAAGCAGTAATTACCCGTGAAATAAGATTTTAAATTTTTTTTAGTGATTAAGTGATGAGCTGTGACAGCCTTTCACAGTACAGTACGTCATTTTTTTGAAAATTTGTGCGAGCTGTTTACAAGACTACGTGGACTCGAATACTAACGCGTCAAAAGTCGTACTTAGCCTTTAAAGGCTAACTTGAAATGGCTTCACTTTGCGTGCGCCCACTGCGGTTCTAAGCCTAATACTTCTATGTTTAAAACTTTTTCTAATTGTCAAATATTTCTGTTTATACAATTTTTCTAATTTTTTTCTTTTTTTAATTAGAAAAGAATAATAAAAACTGCTTTATGCGTGTAAGCGATGAATTTAAAGTCCACATAGTGGTGATGGGGACATTATAACCACCTGTCAACTAAATTATACATGCCATTACAACATAATGTTTTAGTCCTTGACGCCAAAACTCTTTAACCGCTGAATTTTTTCTAAACCGCAAGTGTACAATACAATATTGTACCTACAACTAACCTGCAAATAAATGGACTGTTGCATGTAATCATGATATTTTTCTCGTTGTACGCGTGCTCCTGTTGCTGTTGTTGCACCATATCCACTTTCTTGAGACACTTTAGCGCAAACGTTAGTGAAGACTGTGGCTTATATTGCACTAATTCGACTCGCCCAAACCCTCCCACACCCATGGTGCCTATTATTTCCAAATCCTTAAGTTCCACGTATTCGTACTCTGAAAATAAAATTGGCTACTTAACCAGGTGTACGAGTATAAATAAATATATATTATAAGGGAATGTAAAAATATATCTAAATAAGGAAAAATCAGAAATATTGTAGTTAAAGTGTTAGCTACCGTGTCAGCTACTTTGTACGGAGTATTGCATACAAAACATGAATGATGGCAGTGTAATTATTAAGCGTTATGCGAAATTCTTTTGCTTCAATTTTACATAAACACACTCACGCCTGTCACCCAGAGACAGAGGCCGAGACAATCACTCGACTACCATTTGCCTGGATTCTGACACACCTCTCTTGCCCCCTTTACATCCATATACCTACGCATATGCATGCCCGTCGGTTAAGGGTTCTCTTAATTTAGCTCATCTTTAATATATCGCCAATTTGGTCTATAAACGCCTTACCGACTCTGCCGTTCACTTTGGATCATAAATTTGCTTTGTCACCCTTACGTCGTTCATTTTTTCTACATAATCAAATAACCGAACCATTCCTTTCTAAATCCTGATCACAACATCATCTTGCAAACTACACTTTTCTTTTATCACACTATTTCTCACCCTGTCATTCAGATTCAGCCCTAATATACTCCTTAATGACCGCATTTCTACATCATTTATTCTACCCTCGTGTTTCTCTGTCACACCCAACTTTTACTACCACACATTAAGCTAAGGGACTTCCATAGCGTTATGAGTTGCCATACGTGCCTTTTTTGATACATTCTGACTTCCCACAATAAGGTGAAGAGTCCATAAATTAGTTGAATAGCCACAGGGAAGCTATACAAACCAGTCCGATTAGTCTCCGTTGATTCCGACACAAGTACTAAAATTTCTGTCAATAGATGTTAATGCCTTTATCAACCCAGGTCTCACCCCAATTAGGTGTGTAGTTTTTGCCATAAAATATCTCTGTCCCCTCTGTCATAAGCCTTTTCCAAGTCCATGAGCGCACAAAAATTTTTCAGATTTTTTGTCAAAATCGCCATGATCATGCGCATAGAAAGACCTGATCCATACACTCCGTGCCTTTTCTAATTCCAGCTTGTACATCCCAAAATTTTCTGTCAGTTTTTTCAAAACTCTTTCAATCAGGCTGATGTCACGGTAGTTTTTACACTCCTGCTGTGACCCATTGCCCTCATATATTGGGACTATAACTCACTTTAATTCCCAACATAAATTAAATAAAGTGTACAGCAGACCTGCCCCCTACTCCCTCTTCAGCCCTTAGCATCTCGAGTGATACTCTATCATACCCGGCTGGCTTACTTGCTTTCATGCTTTTCATTATTTCATTTATTATCTCACTACCTCTTTACCTTCTTTCGGAATTTATAGTTCAATTAATTCAAACATCTCGCTCATAAACACGATTTCAAAGTATTCCTAAATTTTATATGGATGGTTGTTAAAACTTTTATATATATTCTGAAGTAAATTCCTCAATTGAATAAAAACATTTGAGATTTTTATTCTCTTGTAACTCATATATGTCAAATGACCTGCACGCAGTACACGCAATTGACCGGCAAACAATGTTCTAACGATTGACCAAGGCCGAAATAAATATCTATTGCAAAACCCAGATAACTAAAAAAATCCGTCAATAAAAATAAAAATAAAAATTATAAATAAAAATGATATATTTCCGTTTCCTAAAGCAGCATTACTAGCGCGAGGGTATCAATGACTTATACAATATTATATATTACTTGCTTAACGACGCTGCGCTCGCCATGATGCATGCACAACGTAATAAGTATTATTAGCATTTTTTATAGAATAAGGATGACAAACGAGCACACAGTCCACCTGATGGTAAGTGTATGCTGTGACTCATAGACATCTACATTTATCTTCTATTAAGATCAAAATTCATTACATTACATACATTGTCACCCCTATGGAATGACTTGTTTCCAGTAAAAAGGGTCTCCGCCTCTCTAAGCTCACCATACGAAACACAATAGCATTATGCTGCTATTTTATGCTTGTATTCTGTGAGAGCGTGGTCCGTCCCGTTCGTGCTACAACCATAATATAGCTGCAGCGTGGCTCTACCACTTCAAGAAGAAGAAGCAACTAAAATCAGCATATTTTTAGTCTATGTCCAGCAGTGGAAAGTGAAAAGGCTAATATTATATCCATGGTAAATTGATTGCCTTACTACGCCAAAAAATTTTTTTTGATGTTTATATACAGAGTAATGGTGGCCTGGACCTGGCTTTGTGGCATTCCTTGAGGGAGGCGTATGTTTAGCAATGGACTTGTGAAGGGCTGTAATGAATGAATGAATTAATGATGACGGCATAATTAGATAATTCAAAACAATTCGCATTAGTATAATAGTAAAGGAGAGTAAATCAACCTGAAAGACTTTACCACTTTTGACTTCGGATGTTTTCTTTTGTTGAGAAGCCCGTGGCACAGCATGACGAATATTTTTTAATTCTTCTAAGTTACCAAGGAGATCAGTAAAAGGCCTGTTAATGATAGAAGTTATTATTGTATTTATAACATATAAATAATGTCTTATCAATCTTTGCAATTACACATAACCAGAGTTCTAAAATAAGTTTACAAAATGTGAATTATGAGTGAGTTGATGTATTATTATTTATTTTTTGCTATTTGTACTTTTGTAGTGACAGACAGCTGTAGCACGAATGTTAATATCGTATGTTTTAGACCATCAAAAACTTTGTTGGTCTGAGATTTATCTAGAGTTAATACCACTAAAGTAACGAACGAAGTTTAGACGCAGGCTCGTGTCTTTCTTAAATTTCACATCTGCTGCAATTTTCGCTTCATTTTCATTATATTTTCATTCTTAGCTTTCCGTATGACTTTTTTTTATAGGATAGGGTGACAAACGAGCACACAGTCCACCTGATGGTAAGTGGTTGCTGTGGCCCATAGACATCTACATTTATCCTCGTTTGCGAATCAAAATGCAGATGCGTTGTCACCCGTGAGGGCTAAGATGGAATGCCTCTTTTCCAGTAAAAAGGGTATCCGGTTCTCTACACTCAACATACGAAACACAGCATCATTAAGCTGCTATTTTACGCTGGTATTCTGTGAGAGCGTGGTCCTTCCCCGGTCGAGCCGACCCATTCGTGCTACAACTATACTATTAATATAGCTGCAACATGGCTCTACCACGTAAACTTATTTTAATAATAAATTATAATTATAACTTTAATTTAATTACAATATCTATTCGCGGAAAACTCTCTCCTAATATTATATTATTATATAATGTTATTTATTATATTTCTTCAAGTGCTAAACTACCACAATGCTAATTGACGAACTACACTACACTATTACACTACGTGTAATGATGAAAAATCCGAAAAAAAGTAGTTATCAAATTTCATAGATTAATTCTGGTGTGCAGCAGTATTGCCAGTGTGAGAATATCAGTTACCAACTTGCTATCAAATCAACAGCCGTTTCGTAAAAAATAAACATGAAAACATTATCACTATGGCAACATGATATAATTAAGAAGAAATCAAACAGTTATCTACGCCTAGCTATCTGCGAAGAGCGGGATTGTAGAACATGAGTGTGTACGCAAGCACAGCTGCACTCTATTCCCTCCCGTTCATAGTAAGATGGGGCAGACATCGGTCACAACCGAAGAAAGATCAGGCACTTGACAAACGACTTTACCTACTTTCCGAGGCACAGGGCTTAAACACCACCAACTTCCTGACTCCAGGCTGCTATTAAGAATTCCTTGAAAAAAATCAATTATCGGTTTTGGTCCGACCTGGGATTGGAACCCAGGACCTTACGGACAGCTGCCGCACTGTCGACGATTAGACTAACGAGGCAGGCTCTGATTCCGCCTAATACATGTTTCTTGAAAGAGAGAGTTCGTCCCCGACCGGCATCAATGAAAGTGGCGTTTTGTACACCGCTTTCATTGATGCCTTAACGAGACGTACAGTTGTAAGGTTGAAACCTTAATTTTCAATTTTTATGTTTCATAAAGAGAAATAAAAGGGAACAACAGCGGCAGTCTCGTACTGGTAAATGGAGTGCAGGGCGGCCTCTCACTGATGGAGTTGCAGCCTATTAAGACATGCAGGAAGTGAAGAGAAGATGAATGCAGGTGACTCAGTACCGTATTTTGTTATATTTCTTAGGGGAGGCCTATGTTCAGCAGTGGACTTTTGATGTGATGTAATAATAATGATGTTTTATAAAAACTAAAGCATATCTGCGTGGATTATTTATATTTATCTGTATACCCTCGTTCTAGTGTGAGGCACTCCACTCCCGGTGGCAGCGCGGTAACGGTTGCAAGGCGTCGGTCTTCGTGCAGCAAAGCCTGTTCGCCGAAGTAGTCACCACGACGAAGAGTGCCCACACGCCGCTCTCCACCTTCACCATCGCGCTTTGTCACAGCGACTGTACCACCCCGGATAATATAGAACTTGTCACCGCGGTCACCCTGACGTACAACAGCCGTGCCCGTCGAAAAGAACTCCTATGTGCATGTATAAAATATAGTTCCATTTCATTTGTGGTAAATAATCCTTTTATATTATAGCGAAATAACATCTCTGTGTTTATGTGACCAACGTTGTAGCTCAGAAGCGAAGAGTCGCCGGCATCAATTGAATTGTTAATTGCAATTTTAAGTGCTGATTAACCACGTGATCGGCGAGGAAGAAAAACATCGAGTGGAAACGTGCATGTCTGAGAAAAAAAAACATTTCGAAGACGTAAAGTCCGCCAATAGCACTTGGGGCAGCGCAGTGGACCGTTGTCCTAAAACCCTCCCAGAAATGAGAGAAGGCCTGTGTCCAACAGTGGGACGTATATAGGCTGTAACTTTACTTTTGCTTTACATCATCAGCTGGAAATGTCCATTGCTGGATATGGTCCTCCTCGATGTTGCGAAGATTTGGTTTATGAGAGTCAAATATATTATATATGAGATATGATGGATTCTCTTACGCTGCGACCACATGGAAATGTCATTATTATTTATAGTGATTTAGTATTTTAGTTTGGAAATAATCTTACATTAAAAATGTATCTTGGCTGATACATAAAAATGTTCATGCCTAATTGGAATGTTAACGCTTATCTCTGACGCAGAGCTAAATTAATTTTACTTTGATGTTTAGATATTTATTGGCAAGAACAAACAAAATTGTTGATAGTGAATCATAATAAACACAACTTAATTTATAACAATAATATATTTTACTATTTGAATGTAAAATTTGATCAGAAATGAATTTATATAAATTATTATCTAAATTGTGTAAAGTTTTACATCAATACTGAAACATTGTTGGTTCTGGGGTTATTTCTAATTCATTATTTATTTCTCCAAACTTCATTATAATTAAAATCTCAAAAGTACAAAATATTGACGATAGTTAAAAGTTCTCTATAAGTTATTATATTAGCTGAATGCGTTTATAAGCTTCGAAAAAATATAAAGCGCTTTTTTAGCTGAGAGCAATAGGCTTACAGCATGTTATATGTACAACGATTGAAAATTAAATACTTTTAGAAAAAGTTAAATTCTTATAAGAGAGAAGTTAGTAAGTGGTGAAGTCACGATACAGCGTATTATGACTGCAGCATGGATGGATCGTCTCGACCGGGGAAGGACCACGCTCGCACAGTACCAGCCAGAAATAGCAGCACAACTTATTGTGTTTCGTATGGTGGGTGATTATTTCGTATGGTGGGTGACGAGAAACCCTTTTTACTGATAACGAGACATTTCATCTCAGTTCTTATGGGTGCCATGGCCTCTGCATTTTGATTCACCATCGTTGATAAATATAGAGCTGTCAATGGGCCACATCCACTTACCATCAGGTGGAATATGTGGTCGGTTGTTACCCTTAGTGTTAAAAAATAAAATAAAATTTGAATTCTACATACCCTTTTCAGGAAGTCAGAAATTTTGGAGAGTTCTATGGGATGAATTTCACGCAGTAAAGGCACGGAAGCTAGGAAGCGGATGTTGTCTTCATGCTCTTGACGGCCGCTTCTAACCATAATTTTTTGGAAAACACGTCGCTCTAACGTCCATACCTTTGCATCAGTTATACCTAAAATTATTGCATCAAATAATATTTCACTATATATTTATACATTATTGTATAAATAATAATATACAATTCAGTATAAGCGTACATGTTACTGTTATGGACGCATTTTTAACCCCCGAAAAATCATAGGGGTGTTCCAAGTTTGTAGTATGTGTATGTGTGTCTGTCTGTCGCGTCATAGCTCCTGAACGGATGAACCGATTTTGATTAAATGTTTTTTCGTTTGAAAGGTGTCTTAATCGAATGTTCTTAGCTATGTTTCAAGAAAATCTGTTCAGCCGTTTAAAGATCATTAGCTCTTCTTTTTTCGGGGGATTTTTAAATTTTTAATTTAAGTTATTTACACAAGTAAAAAATGACAAAAGAGCATAGTCTATCTGCTGGTAAATGGTTGATGTGGTCAATAACCATCCTACAGCAATCAACTTATCATCGTCATATTTTGTAATATAAAATTTATTTAATGTTTAAATTTCTCAGACATGCATGACTCCTCAAAATTCTTACAAAGTGCGCCGACAGGAATCGAACTTGATTCGTTCGTGTAAAAAATTTAAGGCAAATGCTGACCCTGAATTACCTCGCTTAGTTATATAGATATCTAGGTAATTATTTATTAATGTGCTTAACTTTTAGATATGAAATACGGTTGTTATACATAGATTTAAACAAGGGAAAATAAAAAACACAAGCAATTATTTTGATTTACTTATTTACCTTTTTCGGCACTGTAATAATGAAAAGAAAAATCATCTGTTCACTTTGAACTACATCCGAGGTTGATACATTAGATCAACTACATTAAAAACTGATCATCATCATCATCATTACAGCCCTTCACAAGTCCACCGCTGAACATAGGCCTCCCCCAAGTTATGCCACAAAGCACGGCCCTGAACCACCTGCATCTATCGACTTCCTGCACGTCTTATCAGATCGTCACTACATCTAAAAACTGATACTTACACCTAATTGACGCGAAACGTTTTGCTTTGTACAGAATGGCGAGTTCTCCGAAAGCCTCTCCTGGGCCGAAATTTTTCACAACTTGTCCACCTTTGAGAACCTCAAACTGGCCTTGGGCGGAGACGTACAAGTGGCTGCCACTTTCTCCTTCACGAATCATGAGGCTGCCTGCTGGAAACTGTTGCGGGCTCATTGCCTCCAAGACTGCTGTAAGCCTTTCTTCGTCCATTAAGTTCCTCAAAAAGTCATTCGCCAAAATAGCCGATTTTATTTGTGTCAATGATCTAAAATCAAATCGTTTAAAGCTTAAAATAAAATAAGTTTCGTAGTAATTCGGTTAAATCGTTCACATTTAATTAAATGTAATATGTTCTTAATGTATGTAAAATCTTTTACAATTTATTATCCAGTACCGCAGTCATGAGGTGTCGGAGTAAGAGATTTCATTATTCCATTTAGTACCGATCGTGTCGTAAGAAGCTATTATGGGAAATGCAAGAACAATCTTATGACTTCCAATAGCGAGAAGCTGCGACGCCTGGTACTGCCGCTGCGGTCATCAATCCACCGTGACACGTCACGATTTAGACAAATCCTTCCTAAAACGGGAAAGCAGTTAACTTTTACGCGGTAGAGCCATCCTGCAGCTATATTAATAGTATAGTTGTAGCACGAATGGGTCGGCTCGACCAGGGAAGGACCACGCTCTCACAGAATACCAGCGTCAAATAGCAGCTTGACACTACTGTGTTTCGTATGGTGAGTGTAGAGAACCGGAGACCCTTTTTACTGGAAAAGAGGCATTCCATCTTTGTCCTCAGGGGTGACAACGCATCTGCATTTTGATTCTTTATTGATGATAGATGTGAATGTCTATGGGTAACAGCAACCACTTATCATCAGGTGGACTGTATGCTCGTTTGTCACCCTATCCTATAAAAAAAATACATAGTTCATTAAACTTTTACTGTTTTATAGCTGCGTCACAAATAGTTCGGCCAAACCGGGACAGGACCACGTTCGTTGCTGCTGTTTTTATGGCGCCACAGTGGTGGCAACGAGGTGATAGGATTTTATTTCTCTTTTTTTATATATTTTTTTTATATTGTAAGGGTGACAAACGAGCACACAGTCCACCTGATGGTAAGTGGTTGCTGTGGCCCATAGACATCTACATCTATCCTCTATTACAAATCAAAATGTAGATGTGTTGTCACCCGTGAGGACTAAGATGGAATGCTTCATTCTCAGTAAAACAGGCCTCCGGCCACCTGCACTTACCAAGCGAAACGCAAAGGTAAACCTCTACTTCACGCTGGTATTCTGTGAGGTCGTGGTACCACCCCGGTTCGAGCCGGAATGGTACCTGGAGTTACAAATCAAAATACCTATGCATTTTAATTTTGAAAATTTAGATATATTTTGATTTTAAATCGACGATAGATGTAAATAGGTGTCTATGGGCCATGGCATCCACTGATTATCAGATGGACCGGGTGCTCGTTTGTCGCTTGTATAAAAAGTAGTATTTAGTAAAACTGGAGCCCATGCATCCCATTATTAACCACGTGCAATAAAATTTCTTATTGTTGCACACATTATAATTGTTTTGTTCGTTGATTGTATGAGCTGCTGTTTTAAGCTTTTATTTTTTGCATGTATTTGTATAAGCAATTTTGCGGTAAGGAAAATTGGGATTAAATTATTAATCATTAAATAATCCAGAAATAGGAGTGCTTTTTCAACCAAACGCTAACATTGAAGTAGAGGTGGTATTTATTAACGATCAATAAATCTGTTTATTTGGACGTAAATGGATATGACATAAAAAAATTATATCACATCAAAATTCGCCGTAACACTTACTTTTTCATATCCATTTTCGAAACCACAAACTGCAACGTAGCAATTTGTTTCTGATGTTTATATTCCACAAACAATAAGTGATTTATTTTAAATACCTACTTACTTATCATCTTTCTCATGTTTTTCGTATTGCAAGTCTATGCTGTTTCGAGCGTTATCTACGGGTGCTAGTGGCGCGATAACGCCACGTTTGCGGCGCCCTCGCTTTTCCGGGTTACTCTGCATGAGATCCGAAATTGTTTTGCGACCTGCACTGCTCTTCCTGTCACATATCCCATCGCTATCAGAATCTTTACCGAAACTACTTCTTGATTTTTCGCTTTGTATACTAATGTTACTAGATTTCTTATTGGGTAAACTCGGGTCCACAGTAGCCGTAATACTTTTTTTGTAAAGCAGTCCATTTCCATTTGGAACATTTGCTTGCGAGGTGTCAGCAACCGTTTCGGGTATCTTCTGCAATTTTTAGACAGATATTTAAACTATATATTTTATGACCAGCAAATATGTTATTAAAATCACTATTTCGGCAATGACATATATATGACTGAAAACAGAGTTTATAACAGAATTTATCGTGAAAAAAATCATTCTCATCCCTAAATTCCTGAAAGGTTATGCACCACTATAAAGAAAATTGTCGGTGGCGTGAGTGTATCAATCACCTCATTTTGTATGGAGTAGGCTACCATGGGAAAGAACAGGCCTCCGATAGATGGCGGAACACCATCTCGTATATTATACCAGATGCAAAAGGAGCAACGTTAAGGGTGCGCGACATTTAATTCTGCGGTCGCAGTTCGCTTGCCAAGCTTGGCGAATAAGGCGAATCCATCTTGGATGAGTCCGATGAAGCTGTAAAAGCCAATTGGTTAATAGCACTAGCATCGTAAAATATAGATCGGCATCAGTTCTGATCGTTTGTATGTTACAATGTTGCAAATTTTAAGTGTTCAGAATAACAAAATAAATATTCGTTAATATGTCGCCAAAGTCGTAGGTGGCGACCGAACCTTCACTGGAGATTCTTAACGGTAGTTATTGGGAGCACTAAGCTCGAAGTTGTTGACGAATATGTTTACCTGGGAAAAATATTCCGACTAGGTAAGTTCAACTTTGACCGATAGGTTAATCGACAGATTCAACTCGGCTGTGCAGCGCTCGGGAGATTATGACACATCTTCTCGTCAGGCATACCTCAAAACTAACTTGAGTAATCAGTACGTATTGTCAGTGATGACTTATGGATCTAAGACGTGGTCCTTCACTACTGGCATTATGCTTGGCGTTTCTCTGATAGACTTAAAACGAGGATATCAGCAGTAGCACCAGAGTAACCGACGTAGTCCAAAGGATTAGTAAGCTGAAGTGGCAATGAACCGGCCATATAGCTCGAAGAACCGAAAACCGATGGGGAAGAAAGGTTCTCGAAAGGCAGCCTCGTACCGGTAGGCGAAGTGTAGGGCGTCCCCCCACTAGATGGAGTGACGACCTGGTAAGACATGCAGGAAATCAATGGATGCAGATGGCTCGGGAGCGTGCTTTGAGGCATTCCTTGGAGGAGGCCTATGTTCAGCAGTGGACTTTGAAGAGCTGTAATGATGATGATGATAATGATGCTGTCGCCAAAGACCAGTACTAAGGCTCAGTCTGGCCCATTACATAAAGCGTTCACGTGCTGACCTCCGTGAGACTGCTATTGCCCGCTGAACTCACCACCAACAGAGCGATGATCAAGTACACCAGCTCCTGTCTACTGGTCAGCTTGCGCACTAAATTTCATTTTATTTTCAAATTTACCTATTACGAGCTGATGTAGAAGTAGACATTAGGAATACTCAATTCCAAAAAAATTAATGGTGATTTAATTTTAAAACTATAGTCGAAGTATTAGAGACAATGTGTTCAGCGGAGTCCCAACACCTATTATTGCAGGCATGCTCTGGAAGAATTTTTGGGTGTATCGTGCTCGTTTCGTGTCGACTACTACGGCTTGTTGGATTTTCGAGTTCAAAATTTTGTAATATCCTACTTTACGTCCAGTCTACATTTTACATTAATAATATCAGTACCCCACACAACGCCCGTAGATAGTAATATGTAAGTCCTAGCTTCAAACGTATTCTGGCGAACTTGTCATATTTTCTACCGACTTCAAAAAGGAGACGGTACTCAACTCGGCTGTATGTTTTTTTATGTGTGTTACCTTATAACTTTTTACTGGGTGAACCGATTTCGATAATTCTTTTTTATTTGAAAGCTGGTGCTTCACATGTGGTCCCATATAAATTTGATCAAGGTCTGACTAATAGTTTTTCAGTTATTCTTAATAATTTATATTGAAGTCGGCGTTGTACTAAATTTTCAATTTTAAATTATATTAGTTAACAATAACAGATCTATGCAGTCGGCTTCTTTGTTTTAAAAAGTCTGTAATTTGTTGAAGGCTCTACTCAGACGTAGTGGCTTAATCGTTTGGCCGCGGCTGAACGGATTGTGGGCTTGATTCCGATACGCCAAAAGTATTTTTAGTAAAATACATCTACAATATAGGACGACAACATTGTAACTTTTATGAAAAAAAATAGTTTTAGTCATTGGTGAGCACCGGTTCATATTTATACAAAAACATATTCCACTGTCACCACAATCATCATTAGTTTTTTTTAATCTACTGCTATATGAATAATAATAATAATAATAATAATAATTGGTATTTATTTTCTCCCACATATTATGATCAGTACATCACAATAAACTTAGTGACAATAAACTATACAAGTAAATAACAGCTATAAATATTAGTTGAATAAGATCTAGGTGGGAGACTGGTGCCCAAACTAGGTTTCCCTGTGCTATGGGATCACCAGAACATGAAGAACATTTTCAGTATAATGTTAACTTGCAAATTTTTCTTACAAGACTTGCTTATAATATATTCACCACGTTGGCTGCCTGGCACCAAAATAAACCAACGCTGGGATCTAATAACAAAGTCTCGCACTGGTAATCTGCTCCCATCACTTCTCTCTTTGAAATTTATCGACTGCCAGTCTTTGTTGTTCAACCAATGTTTATTGGATGCAGATGAAGATGACCATTGGTGAAAAACTCTGTTACAGTTGGTTCGTAGCATAGCTACGCCGAAGCGTATTGTGGCTGCAGTAATGTGGTCTTCCCCCATTCGAGCAATGGGTTTGCTCAATCGGGGAAAGACCACATTCGCACAGAATCCAGATGCGTAATGTTGCTGTGTTTCGAGATAAGGAGACCCTTTATACTGGTGAAGATAAGTTCCATCTTAGTCCTTAGGGCTAGGATTTTTAAATTCTATATCGAGAATAGGTGTCTGTGGGATCCAGCACCTATTTACCACCAGATGGACTGTGTTCGTTTGTTACCCTTAGATACCTACTATATAAAAAATATTTCCAATTAGAGGAAGGGAGCCCAAAATCGAACACCATCTCTAAAACGGGCACCCCTAAGGGTACTAACGTTTTAAACTACATGTAATCAATTTTTCGCCTTATTTAAATTAATTATTTATTAATGGAACTTTGAAAATGCTATTATTTACTCCTGCTATGCTTTTAAATGTGTAAGAACGTGTTTTATTCCTGGTAGAGCCATGCTGCAACTATAGTATAGTTAAACTATAATATAGTATAGTTGTAGCACGAATGGGTCGGCTCGACCGGGGAAGGACAACGCTTTCACAGAATACCAGCGTAAAATAGCAACTTAAAGCTGCTGTGTTTCGTATGGTGAGTGTAGAGAACCGGAGACCCTTTTTATTGGAAATGGGGCATTGCATCTTAGTCCTTACGGGTGACAACGCATCTGCATTTTGATTCGCAAACGTGGATAGATTTAGATGTCTATGAGCCGTAACAACCACTTACCATCAGGTGGACTGTGTGCTCGTTTGTCACCCTATACTATAAAAAAAGAACGGTATTGTTACTTAATATCCACTTTGTAGATGGTTCATAAACCTTAAAGAAAAATTATAAACTTTTTAGGATGAAAGCACAAGGAAAAAAGCAGCTCAGCAGGATACAGTATTATAGAAGGCGGTAACAGCTACAGAACTATAATAATGAAGAGCTGGAGTTGTTAGAATACGTTTTCCAAATGTGTTACTTATTTTTTGGGTTATCATAGGAAAAAAATCTCAAATTTCTTTCGAGTTTGTAGAAAAAATACTAATTATCTCACCCATTCAAGGTTAGTGCTGCCGGATCCAGCTGATTAAAATAATTTATCGGCTGGATCCGGCACCTTAACCTTAACTTAAGGATCAAGGACAACACCCATCGCTAGAAGCTTTAATAAGTCTCAAGTCTTTTTTTTGATTTACTAGAGCTTGAGAAACAAATGAAACGTAGCGATGCTACTCATTTGTGTATAATATGGTTGAAACGGGATTGCAAACATCTTACAACAAGCGGCCACGAGTCCTAACAAAAGTTGAAAAATGGCAAGTTGGTCTAACAGCCAGCAGTGAACGAGGAAGGAAAATAACAAAGTTGTAATGCTACAGGATCGTTTCTAACATTTATGATATTGAAGCCGGAAAAGAATGAATTCTCTGCTTTTAAATAGAGCCTCCCCAGACTCACGGCACCTGTACTGACAATAATTGAATCAGGATTTTTGCAATGTGTTAGATTCTTTGGCAAAACGGTTAAATGTCCATGATTATTTGACGAAAATATAGTGTGCTCGCAAAATCGCAATGCCCGCTGTGTAACCATTTTGCCTACTTCAGGTCACCCTCCGGTCACAGTAAATATATTTTATACTGTGCTCCGGTCAAAGCGGGCATTCGTTAAGGTTTTGTAATTTGTTTCAAGGTTTTATTGTGAAGAATAATATTGGGAATATTTTACTGTACTATTAACCAATGATGAATTTGCTACCCGATATAGCAATTAGAGTTGTTGGAATATGATGTTTCTTACCTGCTTTTTTGGCCCCCCTTACGCTAAAACCCATGTAAACTCTAAATATTATTTAAAAACTTTTGTATTTCAAATCCTTGCTATGATATTATACGTTTAATAGACAATTAAATTCTAAATTCAAATATTTCATGACATTCTATCGTTTGATCTTCAATTTATTTTTACATGTTCTAGTATTTGAGTTAATCATGACCTCAAAAAAGCCGATCCTTACCAAACAACCATCAAATTAGCGTCATGGTTTCTCTTCAGTTTACCCTAATTATCTGTACATTTCTGCCTTTTTTGAGGGAAAATTATTCATGACTTTGCGATTAGCGATGGAACTCTAGGGTTCTGGATTCTACAAAGGAAAAAATGGTAGAGGTGCTGTGTTTCGTATAGTGAATGTAGAAAACCGGAGGTCTTTTTTACTGGAAAAGAGGCATTATATCTTAGTCCTCAGGGATGACAAATGATAATGTATATAAAGGGGCGATAAATGGGGTGGTGGACTTTATGCTTTTTGTCCCTTAATTTATAAAAATAAAGCTTCTTGAGAACAAAATTTCTTTCCTTGTAGGGAATAAAATACACCTCCGATCTGGTACTGCACCAGATGTTTAGAACTATTGACGCTGTTGCCAGTCGCCAGTTTGAGTATTTTATGACAGGCGAAAATGAGATGGTTGAATCTTTTAATAATGATTTCTTATATTTACGCGAATACTACACATTTAAATAAAACTAATTTTACGGATTTTATAGCGTATATTAACTTATTTTATATTCCCGACGTTTCGAGCACTTTACAGCACCCATGGTCACGGGGGGGACTGAGGTGTATGACGTCCCAATGTCATAGTTAACCACGGCTACCTCCAGATTAAAAATTATTAATTTTTGTTCCGATCCACGCAGTATGAACTTACAGTATCAAAATGAACAGTATAATTCTAAAATACAAGAACTTTTGTCGGATGCAAGTACTTATAAAAAGGTTAAAAATGACCCAACAAATAACACACTCAAAACAACTAGTGATCTCATAAAGAAACACTCCGAAAGATTAAATCTAGACGTAAAATCGATAATACCTACGTTTGCCAAACCACCGAAATTGTATGGGTTACCAAAAATACACAAGCCCAATGCTCCACTACGTCCTATAGTGAGCCAAATCGATTCACCAACTTACAAATTGGCTCAACACTTAGCGAATATACTCTCACCGCTCAGGGGACATACAAGAGCACACACAAAGGATTCCTACCATTTTGTCAGCGAGATTAAATACCTACATCTGGCAGACAATGAAACTATGGTCAGTTTTGATGTGCAGTCTCTGTTCACATGCTTACCTGTTGAAGACTGCATCTCGATTGTTACTAGAAGGCTAGAGCAAAACAACATGCCCGTAGAATATGCAGTATTACTTAGACACTGCCTTACATCTGGCTACCTATTGTGGAAGGAGGAGTTCTACAAGCAAGTAGATGGAGTGGCGATGGGCTCACCTGTATCTCCCATTGTTGCCGATATATTCATGGAGGACTTTGAGGAGAAAGCCCTGCGTACTTCTCCCGTAAACCCAAGATTCTACAAGCGGTACGTAGACGACACTTTCACAATTCTCCCTTTAGATAAAGTAACTGCATTTCTAGACCATCTTAACTCCTTAAATTCTAAAATTCATTTCACAATGGAGTTAGAGGCAAACAATTCTTTAGCTTTTCTAGATGTGTTAGTAATTCGGAATCCTGATAACACCTTGAGCCACACTGTGTATAGAAAAAAGACCCATACAGATAGATATTTAAACGGTGATTCTCACCACCATCCTTCACAGTTAGCTACCGTGGGTAAATCTTTGTTTCAGAGAGCACGAGGGATCTGTGACAGTAAACACCTGGCCGCCGAGCTCCAACACGTCAAGCAAGTTTTGCACGACAATAAGCTTCGGGTCCCGCGCCTACGTCACAGTGAACGAGTGAAGCCGGCCACAGTCGAGCGAGTGCCTGCTGTACTGCCATATGTCAGAGGTGTCACTGACAAGATTGGCTACATCTTGAAGCAGGCTTCCATTAAAACATATTTCAAGCCGCCGAAGAAGATTAGTCAGTTTTTACCATCAGTCAAGTGTAATATTCCTCTGCAAGATGCAGGAGTGTACAAGCTTGATTGTGAATGTGGTCTCTCTTATATAGGACAAACTAAAAGATCTATAAAAACCCGTGTTAAAGAACACATAGCTGATGTGAAGAATAGACGCTCCGGGAAGTCTGCAGTCTGTGAACACGTACAGGATCGCCCCCGTCACTACATTAGATTTGATAGACCACAAATCCTCGCTAAAGAACACCGATTCCTTCCAAGGATGATTCGCGAGGCTATTGAAATCAAGAAACATCCTAATTTCAATAGAGAAGAAGGCTGGGTGCTACCATCTGCTTGGGATCCCATAATTAATAAAATTAAATCCCAACCCAAGCATACAACTGCAAGACTTCATGATACTGTAAGTTCATACTGCGTGGATCGGAACAAAAATTAATAATTTTTAATCTGGAGGTAGCCGTGGTTAACTATGACATTGGGACGTCATACACCTCAGTCCCCCCCGTGACCATGGGTGCTGTAAAGTGCTCGAAACGTCGGGAATATAAAATAAGTTAATATACGCGATAAAATCCGTAAAATTAGTTTTATTTAAATGAATCTTTTAAGTTAAGAGTCACAGTACTCACTTACCAATATGTAGACAGTGTGCCACTTCTCACTTTACCTAGGCCTAAAGGAGTTAGTTTTTCAAAAATATCTAGATCAGCAGTGGCTCCTGAAGAACGGTGATAAGGCTAATGATCTGTGCTTACACATCTGTAGTAGGTGTCCTTGGGGTAGGTAGCTTTGAGGTCACAATGCAATCTTAAATACGTACTAGTAAGTAAAATAATTATATATTTTGATAGCTGTAGTAGTGTATAAATAACAAATAAGAAAACAGTACCTAACATATTATGGTGTTATTACAGTATGCAATTCGTTTGTCAATATTAGTTGAGGGTTTAAATATCATTTCACCTAGTCGTTATCATTAGGTAAGTATATTATATACTATACTTATATACCTCTCACATTTAATGCATATCTTAGCACGCTCAAATAAATTTGGATAACATTTTGTTTTATTTTTGAGTTGTAAGTGAAAGGTATTTGCCATAGTTGCCACGCTTGGCGAGCGGGTTGGCAAGCGCAGTTTTCTTTTATAGCCTCGTACCAGTAGGCGAAGTGTAGGGCGACCCCCCACGAGATGGAGTGACGACCTGGTAAGACATGCAGGAAGTCGATGGATCCAGGTGGCTCAGGACCGTGCTTTGTGGCATTCCTTGGGGGAGGCCTATGTTCAGCAGTGGACTTATGAAAGGCTGTAATGATGATGATGATGATGATGAAGTGAAAGAGACGATTATGATAAATGCCCGAAAAATCGTATCGCTTCCGGTAGATGGATTTTTCGTCTAACGTAAAATACTCAGAAGGGCGAAGGTCAGCAGTGTCAAACGTGCGAAACGTCTGTTATTGCGATATTCAATCCGCCTATCAAGCGTGACGATAAATTCAATCCCTGCAAAAGGGAGGCACATGTGGTCTTTTTCGGGCTGATGATGAAGATATTTTTAATTAGACTAGGTACTGCTTTATAAAGCCTTTTCAAGGCTCACCACCCTGGCGGGTTAGTCAGTCGATACCCTTATACTGCTAATGCTGCTGCCATTAAATGCGCGTGAAATGTATCCCCAACTGACATTTTCAAATGAATATATTTCCATTACCCTTTACCCATTATTAGTAACCGTGTAGTGGTGGGTATATCATGCTTACAATGAGCATATTGTGTATATATACAGCTTACGTCAAACCGTCTAATTTTGCCCGCTATGCCAATTTTAAGCGCAATCGCACAATTAAAAATGTTTTAAATATATGTAGATTATTTTTCTGGCAGCACTAGGAATGGTTTTTGTCTTTGACTACACTCAGTTGCTTGTCAGAACCAGTCAAAGTGCTCGTGTGTTTTGATGCGGATCAATTTAGCCACAGTGTTTCTTGGTATACTGCTCTATGGCAAAGACAAATGTTTGTTTAAATTAATAGAATCAGGCGTTACTTTGCGGAAGTCTATTATATTAAAGTTGGTAAAAAATTACTTCGCGTACATCCGCTCGATAAAATAAAATGATGGGTCTTACCTAGTTTGAAGAGTACCTCCCGCCCTCCCTCAATTGCGTGCACTATCACCGTCGCCATTAATCCCAGCACCACTACACTAGGAAAAACACACCACTGACAACAATACGACACATGTTTCGCCTCTACACGAGGGAGTAGTGGTGCTGGGATTAGTGGTGACGGTGATAGTGCACGCAATTGAGGGAGGGAGGGAGGTACTCTTCAAACTAGGTAAGACACATCATTTTATTTTATCGAGCGGATGTACGCGAAGTAATTTTGTACCAACTTTAATTAAAATGTGTGTTTTTCTTGTTACATGGTTTAGAAAGTGGTTTCTAGAATATTTTTCTTATGTATTCTTTCATGTTAGTATCTTAAATCGAGAATGATGACAGTGGGCAAAATAAGCCGCATAAATTGCGTTTCCCGGTTGTCAGTTTTGCCCATCCAAAAAAGTGTACAGGGTTGTCACTTTCTTATTACCCGACTGCCTAAGAAGAAGAGATATGTTTGTGAGTTCATATGTAACCTGCTGTAGCCTAAACAGCTTGTCGATTTTAATGTGTGAGGTGTCAATTTGCCTCAATGTTCAAAATGTCTACATGTTGGCTACATGATGTGGTTATATTAATGTGTTAATTGAAAAAAAAAATTACAGATTTATTTTAAATTTATTTATAGTTATATATAAGATTTAATTAAAGACTGTGGATATAGGTAGGTACTTACATCTATTTAATTAAATAAAAGGTTTTTGCTAAGTAGATTTTTATTTATTTTCCTAACTGTGCCCACCAGATTTTGTCAACCCTAACACCTACAAATTGCTTAATATGAAAACAAATGGATATTGGAGGCTAAATTTGCTCAAATGTTTTATGGTGAATCTATTGTGCAAAAGCAATTGGAACCGTGATAGAACGTCAGCTTTGCCCTTAAACTTATATTAGTTCTTTGACAAGAATGCCATAGGAGCTATAGTACAAACATGGACGAAAATAAAGGTAAATTTGCCAGTCATCGAAATTTCAAATTGATTGAAATTGTATGTAAATAAGACTATTTACAATCGTAACGCAATTCCATAATCGACTAGGCCATCCTTAAAAATTGAGAAGTATACTATACCATATAATTTATTTAAGAAAATCAACATAATTGTAAAAAGCGGGCAAAATTGGACGGTTTGACGGTATATCTAACTTATTTAAGTGTGAGTGTTATTCTCTACATTTATATATTACATATAAATAATGTTTTATTTTGTATATAATGAAATGAAACAATTTTAATTACATTCTGTTAAGAATAACACATACACACACACATGGTGCAATCTATACGAAACAACCAATGTCAATGGAAATACATAACATCTATAATTAATTACAGATAACGCGGCTTTTGTTTCAATCGTACTTGTCATACATATTCGCGTAGATTTTTGCTTATCACAAAAATTTAATTTATCAGCTACCTTGATTTTAAATTCCAAGTCAAAAACATTTCACTAACTCAGTTTCAAATATTTGCCATACTTTTAATAAAAGTAATAATTATTCTCAAATGACTCCTAGTCTTCCATTCGGTATTGTTTAAATGTAAGTGTAAACATTTACGTAAGTATAGGTACATGGGGCGTAATAGGAAATGAATTCAACTTTATATTGCTTAATTTTTCTTCTTGTGCCAACTTCTATATTCAGTAAAAAAAAACATGGACGTCGACCTATTGACGGACGAGTTTTCTACAGAGTAGTGACTTCAAAAAAGAGACGATATTCAATTCGACTGTATGTTTTTTTTTGTGTTACCTCATAACTTTTTTCTGGGTGAACCGATTTCGATGATTCTTTTTTCATTTGAAAGCTGGTGCTTCCCATGTGGTCCCACATAAATTTACCCACAAAAAAATTGGTCAAGGCTTGACCAATAGCTTTTGAGTTATTCTTAATAATTTATATTTAAGTCAGTTGTACAAAATTTTTAATTTGAAATTATATGACGAAAACCCATCAAAAAAAACCCTCAACTCAAATTTCACACACTCGTGGTAGGATACCAACCTGCTGCTAATTCGCCAAGTGAGTGAACTCCAAAAGCTATTGCTGTGTTAAACGTAATTTGACTAATAAAACGCATGCAATTATCATTTAGAGAATAATAGAGGACATTAGAGAATACACAGAGTTGCATCAATATATCTTCTTCACCTAGCAATATGACACTGGTTATAATTACATTTACTCGCTTTATGTGACCCATATTAAGAATTCTACAGAGGCCTAAGAACTGTGTATGGTAAATTAGTTATCTTAATTTAACGTGTTGTTATTATCTCATAAATACCTTCATTTTCTTGTTTATAATAAGTACCAACACTATATTTCAAGCAGTAAAATATCAGATTTAAAATTTTTTTCGTAGTTTGATTCAAGTAAAAATAGTGTCTTATCAATGTCGTAGGTGCCTACTCCCTCCAAATGATTTCACAACACAATGTCCACAGTACTTGCGTTGAACATAATTCCTTATTTATTATCCAGTATTAATGAGATTTTTTTTAATATGTAGTTTTACTAATTATTTAATGTCCTTTTATTCGTGTAATTGAAGCAAAGATAATGATTTACCGCACGCTATGCCACAGCTGTGAACAAAGGACGTCTGTGACGACTTAAAATGTTGAATTATACTTACGCTAATTGTTTCGCGTTTCTGACCTCCAGCGTCGTCTCTCGCAACATTCGTGAGATTAAACCCACCTCTCGAAGACCACCTGAACGGTGGACACAGAACCATTTTACCGCTTACTTATCAGTATACCAGATAAAAACATCACAGTTAATCGTTAGCAAGTTAATGGTGCGGTGCACTCACGGCGTAAACTTCGACTACGCAGTCTGCGCACGAGCAGCCCTTATCACAACGCTAGATAATCTCACTATAACGATTGTTTTAATTCTTGTATTTTAAATAACGATTAGCATTTATCATCAAGGAGGTTTGCAATCTTATCGTGCAAATAACATTATCATCCAATCAAAACTATTCTTACCGCAGCCATGCAGCAGTAACATCAGCATGTCGAATTACCACAGCGCCGTGTCGAATCCAGAAGCCAGACATCGATAACACATGTTCAATTTCATTATTTTGCTAATGGTATTTAATACAAACAGAAGTGAAAATTCAAGGAAGAAACATCTAATCAAACAGCAAGCATAATAAAAATTCATGCAAAAATTATACTAAGAGGATTATAGTCATAGAAACACAAATTAATCCATACTATAATTTATTAATAACGTAAATGAGTACACAATGCCAAAGGCTTTAAATGATTTACTTCATTCAATATTTCCCATTTCAAAAAAATATATTTACATTTAAAAGAGAAAATCAGCTCTGCAATCTAATTTAAAATCGCCACACGAAAAAAGGAAATTTCATTCATTATTCACTTTATCACAAATCACATGAAAGAGCTCGCTGTGCACTTGGCTCAAACTTTTATTTTCGTAAACATAAATCTGCACGATTCCCGAGAGCCGATTAACTGCATTCGTTAACAACAAAACGTGCAGTGACTTTATAAAAAAGTGTCGAACGGAAGACATTCATTATGTAACAAACGTGGCCTATTTAGACAATCAATTCTCATTTTATAAACATTTACTTTTAACATTATACGTACAACATACAAATACGGAAATTGAGCATGGTGTAGTTTTAAAAATACTGGTCGGCCCGCGTCAGCACTAAACTAGCGCCGCCCAGTAGCGGCTCGCAGATCGACGACGTGCGCGCCCTTTGGCCTAGTGTAACGCATACTTCAGTCGATCGTCGAAACAGGGTAAATTCAAGGAGCGAGGTAGAACGAGTCACACCGGATAACTAATCGATCAACTGAGCGATCTAGATTATATATAACTGGTCCTGGAAGCATCTGGTTGAACGAATTGGCTATTTGCGTGAAGTCGTACTACCTACTGCTTTAATATTTGAGTATTAAATAAAACTTTCTTAAAACTTGGAATTTACGCCGCAGGTTACAAATATAATTGTATTTGTATAATTATTTTAATTATTTTTATAATTGTATTGTAACTGTGTTTTATTTTTGCGAGTGAGACATTCGTCAATTGGCCAATATTTAACTGTTTGATGTTTTAAAGAATAAATAAAATGTAGCAATCGACAATCGGTATGCGTTACGGCATTACCTTTTTGTTTCATAGACATGCCGTAAAGGAAAATTCCGTGCAACGCTATGTTAGGGGAAGTGAGGGGAGGGGTACACGACTACTACAGACAACTGGGGCACACAGGCATAAACAACGACCCTGCTAATTAATATTCCGAGTATTTTACTACACTAACTGAACAGCGTCGACGTGTGCAATTTACGAACAAGTGATACTTAACTCACGCTACATTAACAATATAGACCCGAGGGTACAAATGATACGCATACATGCGGCGTCGACTCCGCCGATAACACTATATACAGTTGTGGCTTCGTAAACAAATCATTGGCAGCCTCGGTATTGCCAGCACGGGCCGGCCCCGCTAGCAACACTACTGATCTCAATTTTATTATTATGCGCATTAACTATAACAACTGGTTTACTACCCTACTGACGACAGGCAAATTTTGATTTAATAAGCCTTGGATTGTAAAATTTGTGCACAGCGTAAAGAAACGAGAATAGTATGAAAATTTAATTTAACATCTCATAAAAACCGAGAAACAAATTGCGTTACAAAATACATAATATTATCCTTAACTTAATGATTATTATATTTATAACACATTGATCTTGATGATTTCTTTTCAAAATCTTATTGTAGCACACTAACCATTTTGTCAGATATGTCATTTAAATTCAGATTTTTCTCCAAGTAACAACAGTTTGGCTTAATTTATGAAATTTCTATAAAAACATAAACTTAATGTATTTCATTTGATTTTTTTTATAATTTCATTAAAATCGCCTATAAAACATTTTTAAATGACGTAATAAAAATAATTAGTTTTCGATTCATGAGTAGAAGTAACCGAGACGATTTTTGAGACGTAGCTCTTATTAGGCTAAAATACTAGTTAAACTATCTGCTTCTCGCACTAACTAGTTCATCACGAACAATCTAAATAAAACGACATAAAATGCTCGTTCAAAATACGCCTCGTTTACCCGTGTCGTAAAATAGATGGTTTAAGTTGCGAAAATCACTTCAAGTTTGTGACTCAGTTTCATTAAAAGAGTAGTTAAAACTTAAAGACGAATCATCAAATTAAATCACATGTACTTTACTTTATGTACTTAGGTATAAAAACTTGCATTAAAAAATCGGTAGAAGCTAAACAACTAGAAATTCTTAAAATTATACATCCACATTACATGAGTATTTAGCGATAAAGCACAAAATTATTGATCGAAGAAGCTGCAACATGACTACTGTTACGTTTAATATTAATTGTAACTTAAATTAACAAGCCAGTGGCACTAAAAGATGAGTGAAATAACTCATAAAATCAGATATATGACACGAGAAAGCTTAAAAATAGAACATACGGTAGGACTTACAACAAAATCAAATTCATACATGAGCCCCACATTCTGCGACATCACATGAAACCTTTACGAGGAAAGCACCTTTTCATTAAATATAATTGTGCGAATAACGACTAGAAAAAATCTACAAGACAAGAAATGTCATGAATTTGTTGAAATGCCCACACGGCGTAGATTGGACAAACATATTGGCCGATACACGTTGATTCCGTAAATAATTAAAGCTCTTGTTGTAGATGGCGTCCCATTGTCCGCGATGCATTCTTGTTACATCAAGGGAACATTAACACATTCATCAATAACACCTTTATATTGATATGTTAGCAACAATTCACACATGAACTCGGCTAATAAAACTGTATAAAAGCTTCTACGTAAAGGTCCGAAGAGCGGCAGACAACGCTAAATATAACTTAAATATATCAGCAGTAAATAAAAAATATCGTTAAAAGATTCCTGGATACGGAAAATAACAGTACCACAAGACTGGGCTACGTTTTTACTGGTTCAGATCTGTTTTTTTTTTAATATTGTTTAATAAGCGATTATGGCAAATAAAGATAATTATAAATTAATAAAATGATTCAAATGTAAACAGGCTTGGTTATAGAAGAAACTATTAGAATTCCTTAAACGATCTATGTACGTCTTATAGACTTTTTTAAGTTTTTCCATTTGAAAGACTATTAAATCTATTGAGAGAGGACGAAACGACATGCAAATATTCCGAACAACGCTTGAATCGATGGGTTTTGTGCTTTGGTATAAACGTTGAGCGAATTCATAGATGTTACGATACTTTACAATTCTAATGCGAATGTTAGATCTAACTTTACGACGCCTAAAGGGTTGGACCCGTACGCATATTTGTTCGATAAAATGAAGTTATCAGACAACGCTGCTAGATTAGACACCGTTTAGGGTCTTAATAATAAAACATAATTACAAGGAGAAATCTCAGTGATATGTACGAACACCATGGAGTGAACTCTTATACACTACATCTAAAGCATTATATGTCTACGATTCAATAAAAATTAGACAATTTAAACCTAGCGACCGAACATTCGTTTTTAAAATGAGACTGAAAAGATTGTGTTGGGAAGTAGCGAGCTGTACTCAGCGTGTACTGAAATAAATGCTTATTTATAGCACTCGGCTTGGAGCGGGTCTATAGCAGCTCGCAAGCCAGAACATTATATCGGATATTATATATTTGAAAGCCGAGTAGCGACGTACTCGACATAACACAAAATAGCAACGAAGCCTATAATTATTACAAAATGTATAGTACGTAGGTAACTTCTCGACGAACGTATTTTTTTTTAATAACAACCAAACAAATGGCACTGCGTTGTATTCGCACCATGCTACTGGTTATTCAATAATCTAACAACAGCTTAGTACATTTAGAGTACCTATGTATTAAATATAGTTTTAAAACTGCGTTCACCTCCTATTTACAAAATATTTTTGTATAAGAGAGATGATGTATAAAAAACATTGTTACTGTGACGAGTATCGGTACGCCTGTTGAGCGACGGGAAGTATAATGTACGTTAAAAATACTATAGATTTTCTCTATTACTACAAAAGTTGCTCTTGGATTGATTCCCGCGTATCGCACAAGGCAAAGCACAATAATTACATTTTCCTATCAGAGGATGTTTGTTCATTAATAAAATGTGTTCCACTTTCAATATTTACAATTCCTACATGATATGCAAGTGCAAAGCTCACTAAATATAGTTACGTGAAATAACTTCTATTGTCAATCGTATGTATGTGACATCTAAACTAGACAACACCGTACATTCGTACACCAACAACATGTAGGCGTCGATAACATTCATCCACATGTTAGTAGTAAAATAGTAATTCTTATAAACATCTAAATAGAATGAATGCGTTTCAGTTACATAGCTGCTCGCACTTGTATATGCAATTAACCAACAATTTTACAATAGAGTATAACTTAGTGTACTATAACAGTTAGAAATTTTAATGACTTTGGTATTCATAAGTTCGTGAGCCCGCCGAGTATATACGTGTCGGAATACGGCAATACGCGGGGTACATCTTACCCCGTTCCGCTTCAACAATGTTATCCAAGCTTACTTAAATAGTAACTGGCTAGCACTAACTGACACCTATAATTACGTTTGTACGTTTACAAAGAGAGTTCATTGTCATGTTATGTAAAGATGACGAAGGTTCCGTATTCGAGTAATAAAATTATTATAGTCGTTCCACTGGCTTAGTATGGCGCAAATCTGTTGTAGCCACTTCTGTACACTGCCGTCTGTAAATAAATCAAATATTTTAGAAAAACTCTTGAGAATTGAAGACAATTAGGAAAAGTGCATTTACTCTTACCCCATAGCCTGTGACCGGTCCGATGCCATGACCTAAATATGGATCCGCATATTCTCTGCCGTACCTAGAATAAAAATATTAATATTAATAATAACCACAATGTCTATGCATATATTAATACGTTAAGGAAAAACTTTGTGCACCCTTTTAAGCATATTGCGCGCACGGAGGTGTATGAGATTTGGCATTTTGGCAAGTTTATATGGAGTGGGAGTCTAAAATTTATATATTTATACAACATGTGTTAAATATACATTTAATTAGTAATACCTAGTGGTATTACTAAGGAGTATTACTAGTGTAATATATTAATTAGTAATATTAATTATGTACATGACATTATTGTTATAAAATCAAAACAAAATTATTTGTACACCGAAAATGTCAAATTGAAGACATCCTGTCATTATCATTTATCTTATTGTTATTATAAACGTAAACATAAAGACAGTAGTAGACATTTCAAGAAGGGATATAATATGTACCAACTGTTATTAGGTTAAGACAAAGAGGAAAAGCTCCTTTAGTTCTGTAGCAAGTATGGGCGTGCCACATGGACACATTATGTGCCCGTTTTAATTTTTTATGTTTATTATTGATCTAACGCACATAGTTTCAATTCTAACTAAAATTTCTTCGTATCCTGAAAGCCGATAAACAACAGTGGATGCAGTATTGTAAGTTAAAACAGTGAGAGATTGGTGTACTCTTTTTAGGCGGAAGAGGAGCCTTTTATTTCTAGTAAAATAATGGTATGGCATCTGTCCTTAACATTGTATCTTACAATACCTTCGGATTTTATAGCATAAATGTTAAGCAAGTTACATTAGCAAGAGTAAGTTGAAATGAGCGCAGCCTATTCATTATAGAATTTGGCGCAGTGGTTGAAATCGAAGGTATTTTTAATAGGTGGTAGGATTCTTTTCCGTTTGGATAGGTATCCATTCTTTTACCATATCTTTCTTCAGACAGCAAGGTCTGCACTGCTGTGAACCAGTCTAAATTATTTAGACAGCTATTATAATTACAGGCTATGAGGTATACCATTTTAGTACTCGGAGGTGACAACGCATCTGGTACCTTCTTTATTTGAAGTTGGTTGCAGATGTCCATGGGCTGCACGGGCCACTTACCATCTGGTGGATTGTAAGTTCGTTTATCACTTTAATTTTATATAAAAAATAGTGGAAACAGATGCGAGCGTGAGCGATAGAACTTTAATGTTGCCATGATTAAAAACGTCCAGGAGATCATTAGCAGTTTACTAATGAGTTGAACTCTTTTTTTTACGATAATATGAAAGGCATGTTATTGAATTAGATTGTTCATTGGCTACATTTTTACTTAGTTTCTACAGTTGTGTACCGAATGTCGGCACGCTTTCTTTATGCTGAACAAACATGTACGCAGCGGAGATGGGAGAGGGGAAGAGGGAGGCAGGTCTTATTCATAAGATGATGGTTAATACGCACGTGGCGAGCGGGGCGAGCGTGGGCGCGGGCGCGGCGCTGACGGCGGCGGCGGCGGCGCGCGCGGCGGCGCCGTAGTTGGCGGCCGCGGCCGCCGCCGCCGCGTGCTGCGCCGACGTCAGCGGCGACTTCAGCAGCGGCGCCGCGGCCGCGGCCGCTGCCGCTGCCGCCTGCCCGTATAACTAAAATATAATCTTATAGCCTGCAATTCTCTCCACTCTTTATATAAATTTTCATTTTTTATATAGTGAAAAAATGATGGTAAAATATTTTGTAGGTAACTTGGAGCATTTACGTATAGTATTTTTTTCTCACAATGCCGATTAGTCTTACTTATGTAGGTGCACTAGAACGTTTTAGTGTGCGTAAGCACGAGAATCAAAAATTTTAATCGAGTAAAGATCGTCTAATTTAAAATTGCACGCACCTTTCTCGTATTTTTAGTAGATTTTATCATGGTAAATGTAGTAAAATGATAAAATCTCACAAAACACCATCTAAACATAATTGACAAGTGAAGCTGGCTGCCTGGATCGCTCGCTAAGACGAGACTAGGCCGAAACGCATATAATATCTTATTTACTTTTAGTATTTGTACTGATTTTAAAGATAACATGTGTGGAGTGGGCTAAACCCACGCTGACCTTTTTATACTTGTAGAAAATAAACAACGTTGTAAACGATAAATATATATATTTTTTTACTTATTTATTTTCAATTACGATGGGCTGGCTAACGCTACCCACAGTTGCGAATACGCATGTTTTTTTTTTACTATTATAAGCCAACGCTTAACTACAATCCCACCTAATAGTAAGTGGTGATGTAGCCTGGTAAAGCGCACCGACTTAACATAAGCCTATTCACTTTTGCCTTCTCATGTCTACACATCACAAATACAAGTAAGACTCGGTCACCTTTGTGAGATAAAACATCTATATCATATAACAGCTCCGATTCGAGCACAAGATTAATATGTGAGTACGACAAGACAACTACAACTTGAAATGTAACTTGGATATTATGTAATTCATTATTACTTTTACTATTTATTTTTTTAATCAGTATAAATGCCTTGCACACGACTATGATGTAGTCGTTTTTTAAACGATATAAAGAATGTTTCAAGCACATAAACGCTTAACGACATTATGTTACCAAAATTAAATGCCCTTACGGTCAGCACTTTGAACTGGTGCACCATAAAAGAAAGTTACCTCGATGATTACAAATTAGAATGCATCTGATGAGGAGACGAACATTCAGATTAAGCAAAATTATTTATAGTCCCATATATATGCTCCGGTACCTTTTTACGAAATGAACAATCAATTCAACGTTACGCATTTATGGGGTGTTCTAATTTACTTAAACTTTTACAAGAAATCTTGTTTGTCATCAAATTGGTAACTTCCAAAGGACCAACGAAAAAGGATTTTTCAACACAAAAAGTCGACTACATTATTCAAATTACATTTAAATAAGAAGAGTTCAACCATCTTTTTGTATAATTTTTCTGTGTATGCACTAGGTCAGCTTATCAATGTATTGTGCTAATACTTTATTACAAAAATAGCCAACGTACGAGTAGGGCATTAACAGGAAGGCGGGTACAATCGATCAAGCTGGCCACAATGTTGTGTTCAACAATTTTTTTTTATAATTGGAAGGTTAAAATAAATATTTAATTAAATATACAGGGTTATTTTGCAGTAACCGGCCAAATTTGCCGAGAAGGTTCAGAATAAGTAATATAGGCAAATGATGAAGAAAAGTTATTTAAAAGAATCTCATACATTATGTCCTTTTTAACATTTAAATAGAAAATTTTGGAATAATTTCAAATAAAAGTAGAAGCCGTATTTACTCATATTTTCAAAAACTGCAATAACGGTATATAATTATTTATATAATTGAACTTAAGATTAAAATTTGGCTACTCTTTGCATAATAACCCTGTATAGTTTCAAAAATGATATCTGAACCCATACAAGTTTAAACCACTGAAAGTGTACTAACGTAATCAGAAATAATTTGAAACCTAACAACATAAAAATACTTTTAAGTGTTTCATAATTATGGTTAATTGTAATACCTTTGAACAATGAACCCACAAAGGCACCATTAGTAATAAATTTTGATCTAAACGTACTTGTATATCAGTGATTAAAGAATTTTAAGTATATGAAAGTAAGTAAAAAATTAGCAAAATGGTTTGTTATTATGTCTTACCAAGTGAAGCAACCGTTGTCGTCACAGAATGCGTGAAATTATGATTCACACAAATACGTAGTACATGTACTTGGCAAAACTCGATCAGATTTATTAATATTATAAGAAATTCTTTAGCCAGAAAAGCTAATACACACAAACGAAAACTAGTTTACAAAAAAAAAAACAGTAAGATCTGCGTGGCGTGTCATTTACATACATAATCATGCAGCGTTCCTCGTACATATCCTAGATATTATGATGTCGTTAATGTAGTCCTGCAGCAAATTTCAAATAATACTCAACGTTTGTTGTTGCGACAAATGTCCTAGGGCGGAATATTTGATGGTCATGCATTAAAAACTAAATATTATGAAGGAAGTAATGGTACAAACTACATTAGAATGATAGAACTCTCTTACGATCTACAGATACGATGTTAGTAGGTATACTCGGAGAATAATGATTGGGTCTCGTGTTGTGGGCTCAATGTTCTACTCAGAGCGTGATGGCGGCCAATCGAGTCAGTTCACAGCTTGCGCCTATACTAAATTACCCACCACAGTTCTAACTGATTGGAATGAAATTACAAAGCGCTTTGGTTGCCGGGCAGCGGCCGTGTACCACCTGTTACCACAAACAACAGTGCACCTTGCATTGCGGTGTCTTATCGGGAGCCAAACGGATAAATAAAAGAGCAACCAAGTCCCAGCACACACTCCACAACGACTTTTTGAAACTTGTAGGTACTAGCGCAGTGAAACATGAATTAGAAAGCGATAGTAAACAGATAATAGTCACATTTCGAAACCGAGCTGAAAACACGTGGTGATTTACCTCGACTGCGGGCTTCGCGGCCTGCAACAACACACGGACGGTCACCTACGCTTCGTTTTATCTTTTACACATTTAACTCAAATAAATATGGATTTTAAAACAACAGAAATATACATATATGGTTAAATAAGCGTGAAGTATTTTAAAAATGCATTTACCTGTAGTCTATAATTGGAATCCGCCGTCGCCGCCGCCGCTAGGAAGGGGTCGTAATACACACTGCAAAACGAATTATTTAATTATAACATTTACACTTTAAACAATAACGAAAATTAAATAACTTGTTCGATCTTAATCGGCGTCGATTTCAATTAATTATGAAAGTTACTAATATATTAATATCATCATCCATTCACGATAATATAATTTATTTCTTCCTTTACCTTTTACCGAGAGCCAATAGTTTAACAAGTATTACGTAAAAAGCCTTAAGATTTCACATAACATTATTGTGACCAACTTGAGTTGGAGACCCGCCTATTCAACAATACCTATTTATTCGGCTTCATAGTTAAAGTTAAAGTTAAGTTATAAGTCGGTGTCGACGTCGTAAGTTGCTAGCAATAATATTATTGTAAGCGACTGTGAGTGAGCAAATTTTGCAAGTTTATTAACTACCACGCTGCAAATTATGCCTTACTCACTAGCAACAATCAAATCAAAGTGATTTATGTTACTAGAGTGCTGTATTTTATAGTTGACTTCTTTATAATTTTGTGATAGTTAAAATAAATGAATCACATAATAATGTGATACTATTTTCCAATATGAACAATATTTTATAAGTTTGTTGCTTTAACTTAAAGCGAAAATTTAATTTCTTAAAATATTTTTATAAAGTTTTTTTTACTCACGGTGAAGTAATTTGCTT
The DNA here is from genome assembly GCA_033319125.1 of Parnassius glacialis. NCBI lineage: Eukaryota > Metazoa > Arthropoda > Insecta > Lepidoptera > Papilionidae > Parnassius > Parnassius glacialis. The sequence continues at coordinate 23,842,092 of JAVANC010000016.1, forward strand.
ATTGCAAATATTAAAAAATAATAGGTACGCGTATGTTACATAGTAATAAACTATACTAATAGCAAACTTTATAGGGTATCTAGTGAAGAGACTACGGAAAGAATTTTTACAATTTACATCTAAAAATACTATTATACTTATAATTATTTGATAGCGAGCGTTGGCCCAGGATTTTAAACACATGCGATGCTTGTGCAACATTAGTACAAAATACCTACGAAAACGCTAAGTTATTTAACAGACAACAGATATTAGTGTGAGTAGCGTACACTGAACTTTGTTCAATATAGTAATAATTATACAGTGCGGATATGTTAATCTAATTAGAAAGAAAAAAAATGTTAACTTCATACCAGCAGATTTGCGGAATAGTAGGACTTATACAGGTTGGGATATTGAGGGAGATTAGCATTGGGTGTGCTGCGTCTCCTGTTTGAATGATTGAAATCATTTAATTAGTGATTATGAAATGTACAAATAATAAGTAATACCTCAATGAAATTTGCTTTTCGTGTTAATTAGATATGTAACCGCATTGAAATTATGCAATAAGATGGATGTAATTACGAGTATTAAATTCATGATATTGGAATAGCTACGCAGAAATTCCAAGGTTTTGTTTAATAGACATTAATATATTTTATATTATATTGATAAAGCTATATTAAATATTTTTTGAAATAGATTTACATGTTTTTATTTAAAATTATGCAGAAAAAGTTTATTCTAACAGGAGTGGTTTTTAGGAGTGGGAGCGAATGGCACTTTTCAAAAGCGTACGGCCACAGCGTCGTGCCGGGATATAGTAACACTGTATTAACTAATATGAACCTTTTATTCTTTCACACGGTTCGGTAGTGACTGTTGCAAGTGAAAAGGGTATATAAACAAAAATGAAGGAGTACAGAGGTTTACTCATAGCATAGCATAACGCATCATTTCAATGACATCCATATAGTCGAAACATTTTGTAATTAATCTCTTGGACATTTGCTGCTAAATACAGGGTGGGGCAGCATAACTTCCTTATTTGTAATGCGCGCCATTCGGTCAGGTGACATCGTAGTGGAGCGCTAGTGGTCTCGTTCGAGAGGGGGGGCTATAAAGTTTAGTCGAGACAGCTCAGTCGCCATAATGCGTTGGTACAGTGAGGAGCGTGCGTTTGCTGTTGAGGCTTACTTTTCGCGCGGATGTTCTGTGATTGCAACTCAGCGCGCCTTTCGAAATCGCTTTAATTTAGCCCCGTTGGCCCCTGTTCCAGACCGAAAATCAATTGTTATGTGGGTCACTACGTTTAGACAAACTGCAAGTGTGACAAAACGAAGAACTGGAGTCCCTCGGCCCATTAGATCACCTGAGAACATTGATGCAGTCAGAGCTTCAATGTTGCGATCACCACGGCGTTCTGCGCGCAAACATGCATCTACCCTTGGACTTTCCAGTCGTTCTGTGCGGAGAATTCTCCATGAAGACTTAGATTTCCATCCATACAAGATGGCGACTGTACAGGAACTGTCAAAACGTGACTACGATTCTCGCAGGAACGCATGTGAGATTCTTCTGGATGTCGTTCCTGAGGACGCTATTGTTTTTTTTAGTGATGAAGCACATTTTCACTTGTGTGGATCCGTGAACAAACAAAACATGCGCTACTGGGCTGACACCAATCCTCGAGAATTGCATGAAAGGCCTTTGCATTCACCTAAGGTCACAGTGTGGTGTGCAATTTCCTCAGCTGCAATTATTGGTCCCTGGTTCTTTGAGGAAAATGAAGTCACAGTAACAGTGAATTCGGGCCGGTATGTAAACATGTTACAGGAATTCTTTTTACCCTGGCTGAATGCGTTGGACTTGGGAGACATTTGGTTCCAACAAGACGGTGCAACGGCACATACTGCAAGAGCATCGATGGCTGTTTTGAGAGAACACTTCCCAGAACGCCTTATCTCAATCAGGGGCGATTTGCAGTGGCCGGCCCGATCTCCCGATTTGTCCCCTTGTGACTTTTTTCTATGGGGTTTTTTGAAATCCCGTGTTTATGTGAACCGTCCAAGGACCCTACAAGATTTAAAGAACAACATCCAGGAAGAAATTGCCAACATAACGCCTGCTCTGCTTCAAAGAGTTATGACAAACACCAGAAATCGGTATACTCAATGTATAGAGAATAAGGGACGTCATCTACCTGATTTGATCTTCAAAACGAAATAAAACAAAACTTTAAGTATGTACTTACATTGTAAAAACCAAATAAAATTTTTCCGATTCATACAATGTGTTTTATTAGGTTTTAAAAAAAGGAAGTTATGCTGCCCCACCCTGTATGTCCGATTTGGTTTAGGATTCTCATCTGAAATTTCTTTTCCCTGCCGGGACAGAATAAAAGGATGTATCATCCCATCTCATGTTGTGGATCTCATATGAGATGCCAAGTGTGGTGTATCTTAAAATTTCTTTAGAATGTCAAACCCACATTGTAAGGGAATATTGTAAATTTTTGAGGAAATATTATAGTTTTTTAAGTTTAGTCAGTGCCATTCATTATTTTCGGCTGCATCACCATCTACTACCAGGTGGGATAGTACTGGATTATAATATAAAAGTCAATGGCTAGCAGTGAGCTATTTACGGGCTGATAGCTGAGGTAGTGGTATGTGGCGATGATGTGGTGGTGTGAGTTTTGTGCAGTAGTTCATTTTGTGTAGTAGATGTGCGGAGGCGGAGGGGGCGGAGGGGAGGCGGTGAGGAGGGAATGGTCCGCACGCGTCGCGGAGTGCGGCGGCGTGGTGCGCGTGGTGCGCGGTGTGCGCGGGTGCGGTGCGTACTCACGGCGCGTACGCGTGCAGCTGCGAGGCGTAGGCGCGCGGCAGCAGGTGCGCGAGCGCGTGCGGGGCGTGCGGGGCGTGTGGGGCGTGCGGCGCGGCGTCGCGCGGCGCGCGGGCGCGCAGCACGGCTACATGCAAACAACAGCGGCATGCGGTTACCTGCGTCGCTGCGCGGCGCGCGGCGCCAGCACGAGCGGCGGCGCGGGCGTGGCGGCCGGCGCCGCGCCCAGCCACGGCCACGTCACGCCGGACACCCGCAGCCCTGCGCACACACCGCGCCTCAAACATCGCGGCCCACACCGAGGCTCGCAGCGCGACTGCGTTTTGCGATCCCAAAATCCGACTCTACCCAAATGTTTTCTCCAATATTCCAGCGTTTAAACAAAATATTCGAAATTTCCTTGACATCAGGACTATCAATTATAAAATTTAGACAAAACCTCTAAGTTTCTGATTGTCGAAGTTTACGCAATATCAACAATAACGCATAATTATCCACATGTTTAGCAAACTTACCTAAGTGTCGTTGAAGTGGAAACGCCACTTATTAACAATAACGCAATCCAAAGTTTCGTTAAAGCAGCTTTCAGTTGCAAAATTTACGTAAAATTATTATTCCGATCAAACTTTATGCAAAGTTCAGCTAAAAATATCCTCAAAGTTACGTCAATATGGCGACCACCAAAGTTTTAAAGTTGTCCCAGTTATACCCAGAATCTAACTATAATGGCATCAAATATAGTATAATTTCAAATGAAATCAGAAACAATTTAAGTAAAAATGACGGATGTCTTACGATCAAATTTAAAAAAAAACCTGAATAAATTTCGAAACAATTTATGAGAAATATTAAAATATCGCTAATTTGATATATTTTTTATTTAATTTATACAATGGATTAGCGTGAAATGTTACTTAGATGTATCAAACAACCACACCTGTACGAAACTAATCTTTAGCATAAACTATATCAATTATTAGAACTATTTCAATGCACACTAAAACTAGGCACAAGAGAGAACGGTGAGCTAAAAGTATGGAAATTTGGAATAGGGCAACGGACCCAAAGGGCCAGCAGCTGGCCGACTTCATGGAGAAAGAGGGACTCTTTATGATGAAATCTTTCTTCCAGAAGCGGCCCCACAGGAAATGGACCTGGTCGAGCACCGACGGTTCGACTAAAAATGAGATTAACTTCATTATGACGACCAAACGATAACTGTTCGTAGCGATCACCGAATGGTTAGAGGCACACTGAACCTAAACGTTAAGTTGAAGAGGTCTCGTCTAATGAAGTCAACGCTCCGTCCCCCTCGTGCTCTGTTCCGAAGTCCCGAAACCTTCCAGCTCGAGTTACAAAACCGTTATCAGTGCCTAGAAGACTGCAATGAAGTGGACGATATGAATGACAAGCTCGTGGAAATTGTCCATGCGGTCGGAGCTAAGTTCTGCAAGACTGGCCGCAGAAGAACACAAAAACTCTCCGATTACACACTTAATCTCATGGCTGTTAGACGGGAGATGAAGCTACATTCTTCGACAGATTTGACAGCATACAGGCAACTGAACAAACATATCTCCAAATGCATGCGGCGGGACTTACGCAACTTCAATACAGCTTGTATTGAAGAAGCGATCGAGCGGACCCAAGGCTCCAAAGTCTTTGCCAGAAATCTGTCTGCCAGAAAGAGCCAACTGTCAAAACTGAAGACCAAGTGTGGCAGCATCGTTTCTGGGACACCTGAGATTTTGAGTGAGATTGAGAGGTTATATGGGCAGCTGTACAAGTAATCGTTGGAGCCACACGCAAATGTGAGTAACGATCCAAGAGCGAGTCTTATCCGACACTATTCCTAAGATATCCTGGACGTCAGTCTGAGCGAGATTAGAATGGCTCTCCAGCACCTTAAAAACGGCAGGACCCCAGATGAGGATGGAATTACAACGGAGCTTCTGAAAACGGGTAGAAAACCCGTACTTAAAGTCCTTCAGAAGCTCTTTAATTCTTTCCTCCATGGTGGCACTACTCCAGAGGCGTGGAGCAGAAGTGCGGTGGTCTTGTTTTTCAAGAAAGGTGACAACGCTCTCTTGAAGAACTACAGACCGATTTCCCTTCTAAGCCGCATTTACGTGCTGTTTTCGAGTCATTACGAATGGTTTCGCACGCAGAATTGACGACTTCCAGCCTCCCATACAAGCCGGTTTCCGAAAAGGCTTTAGTACCATGGACCACATACACACCCTTCGGCAAATTGTACAGAAGACAGAGGAGTATAATCTGCCACTTTGCCTTGCGTATGTGGACTATGAGAAAGCCTTTGATTCCGTCGAAATTTGGGCTGCGATGCAGTCCCTTCAGCGATGCCAAGTTGACTGTAGGTATATCGAAGTGCTGAAGTGTTTGTACAGTAGAGCTACGATGGCTATCCGAGTACAGAATCATAGTACGAAACCTATCCAACTGCAGAGAGATGTAAGACAGGGTGACGCTATATCCCCGAAACTCTTCACTGCTGCATTGGAAGACGTTTTCAAGCTACTGGACTGGAAAGGATGCGGTATTAACATCAATGGCGAGTAAATCACTCACCTTCGATTTGCCGACGATATAGTCCTAATGGCAGAATCGCTGGAGGACCTAAGCATTATGCTCAACGACCTCAATAGTGTTTCCCAACGGATAGGTCTTAAGATGAACATGTACAAAACAAAAATCATATTTAACGTCCATGTCACACCTATGCCGGTAGTTGTTGGGAGCACTAAGCTCGAAGTTGTTGACGAGTATGTTTACCTGGGACTAATAGTCCGACTAGGTAAGTCCAACTTCGACCGTGAGGTCAATCGACGGATTCAACTCGGCTGGGCTGCGTTCGGGACACTACGACATATCTTCTCGTTAGACATACCTCAAAACCTGAAAACGAAATTTTACAACCATTGCGTGTTGCCAGTGATGACTTACGGATCTGAGACGTGGTCCTACACTGCTAGCTGTATGAGGAAGTTCGAGGTCGCTCAGCGAGCTATGGAGTGGGCTATGCTCGGGGTTTCTCTGCGTGATAAACTTAGAAATGAGGATATCCGCAGTAGAACCAGAGTAACCGACATAGCCCAACGGATTAGTAAGCTGTAGTGGCAATGGGCCGACCATATAGCTCAAAGAACCGGCAACCGATGGGGAAGAAAGGTTCTCGAGTGGCAGCCTCGTACCGGTAGGCGAAATGTAGGGCGACCCCCCACTAAATGGAGTGACGACCTGGTAAGATATGCAGGAAATCGATGGTAGCAGGTGGCTCAGGACCGTGCTTTGTGGCATTCCTTGGGGAAGGCCTGTGTTCAGCAGTGGACTGTGAAGGGCTGTAATAATGATGATGATGATGATGATATCTATCTATCCTATAGCTGCCCATACAATATTCTGTCTATCTATAAACAGCATTTTGTGGTTGGTTTGTGATTTCGTGTATTATCAATGAACACACAGTCACGGGATGGTAAGTGGGTGCTACAGCCCATAGGACTCATCTAGCCTGTATTAAATATAAATATGTAAAATACTTTATTATCTATTTCATCATACTTTATTACCATCTAGAACTAAAATGAACCGGCTCGTTACCAGTAAAATAAATAGAGCTGCGATCCTCGTCACTCACAAAACGAAGCACAACAGCATAATGCTATCTATGTATTTGCACCGTTGTGGCTGCTCCGCGACGATAAGCAAATATAAAAAAAGTTTTTATTATTTTTGTAAAAAAGTGATTCTTTTGTTTTTAATAATTAAAGAAAGGCATAAATTATATTTCTATTATATTTAAAATCCATAGACAATTTGATATTACATAATTTAAAATTAAAAATTTAGTACAGCCGACTTCAATTATAAGTTATAAAGAATAACTCAAAAACTATTGGTCTGACCTTGATCTAATTCATATGGGACCACATGAGAAGTACCAGCTTTCAAATAAAAAAAGAATCATCGAAAATAGTGTTGATTTACATCAAAATGTGCAAGAAATAAACAACAATATAGCGTTTTATGAAGAAATGTAAGTAGGATGCGATAATTTATCTGTATGCGATGAGTGGAAAATAGTGATTTTCTGTGTTGTTTATATTATTTCTGATTTTATTAAAAATGCACTAAAATACACAATTTATGCCAAACGAACTATTTCTTAAATTTCGTTGACGTGGCGAATGTCAATTGCAAAGTTTACGCAAATATGACACTTCTGGAATAAAAGTATTGTTACAATTCTTAAATGTCAATCGTAATGTTCATAAACAAAATGTTTTAAATTTTTTTGAACGTTTTATTTAAAAGCAAACTGTGCAAAGCACAGACCTCTAGATGTTCTACAAGCAAAGTAGTTATGAAAAATACTTTTTTTCTCGAAAACGATAATACTTACTTCGTATTTTCTTTATTTACTTATTTACAACAGTAATCTATGAAAATGCAATATTAATGAAATAAATACATCTTTTTTCCTAAAGTTACTTGAATCTTCTAGAGCCGTATAATGCCACAAAATAGAGCTGCGAATCCGAGGTTGGTATAAATTAAAAATAGTGTTCGTACCACACAAACATTAATCACAAAGAGACGGCGATCTATGTTACTATAATTACTATGCGCTAAAATGCATATCAATTTACGTGACAATTACAGTTGAACTTATTCACATCGAGAGTTCGAGAGTAACAAGGCCGTGCCACATTACAGCATGACTGAAATCACAAGTATCAAAATAGTCGGATGCTCACCACCGTGCGATCGATTAAATACATTCCTACTTTCTGTTCTAAAGAAGCATGTCCGTTAGAATAATTTACAATGCCTTAAAATCATGTCGTGACATACATTATCAACGTCTCATCGAGCAGAAGTAACTAATAAACCATATATAGTCCCACCACATAATTAAGGAAAATTCATGCTCGAATGAATGTTATGTAATTAATGTAAACGCAGAAGCTGTCAATATTTTGAAGTTACAAAGAGCATAAAAATAATGTCTCACCTTCCGGCCATTGGACGCACACTGAAACAAAAAGGAATTAAATATTAAAAAAAGGACGAACAAATTTTTCATAAACAATTTTCTAGACTAGCACATAAAAACAGGCCTAGAGGTCATTCTCCGCTACAGAGTAGAAATATTGATAGTGCAAGACTGAAGTTGCATTCTTCTAGCAGACGTCAAGATAATTTTTTTTGTATAGACAAAGAGGAATAATAACGTAGCAAGCTGTCTAAATTTGGTGTTATCCGAGAGTTTTTTTTAGGCAAACAATACCGGAGACAGCCTTTGTAAATTATATTTTATATAGCAGAATAAAATACCCTTAAGTTTAAATCTATACAGCGTAAAATAGCGCCTCATGCGTTAGCGTGCTGATATAAAAAAAAATAGCTCTAAGTTCGTTAAAATTAAAATAAATGATGCAACTAAATTCACAGAAAACTAAAGAGTCCAACTTAGAAATAAAGTTTAACATAATATATAGTATAAATTCTTGATTTTCATTTTGTTGTTTTCCGAAAATGAGATGTAAAACCAGCCGTTAAAAATGAACGTTCTCATGATTGCAGCTATCTCGCGCTATTCCGTGCGCGTGGTAGGTCAGGCTCGGACGCAGACTGTCTCCGGCGTTGACAGTGGATTCGTTCTCTAAATAGCATTCACCTACATGCATTCCGACAAAATATCTAGCGAACATGTAACAAGTGAATACATTAACATGGACAACACCGATCTTTAGTATGCCAGCTCTCTCACCCAATGTGGGAACTGATCCATTTCTAGCCAGTATAACTGGATGGATTAAAAGAGAAAATCCCAAGATGCATTATATAAGACAAAACATGTTTATAACTTATTAAAACAAGTTTAAATACTTTATTTGTTTAATGTGACATGTTAGTGAGCAATTAATCACAATTAATCATAACAGTATTTATTTAAATCGAAACTGTCTGTAAGACAGAATTGTGTACTCACCGTTGGGGACCGTTGGTGGTTTCTTTGTTTGTACTCTCGCAGTAGCATTATTAACCTAATGGAAGTAAGCAAAATGTTAAAATATGTTAAAGAAAGAGTTTAATGACTTCATAGGATATGAAGATAAATAAAACAAAATCAATGAAAATATTTCGATAATTCCATTTAGTCGAGTTTTAGAACTTGTATTAGGTATATTGTTATCGGACGCAAACAGTCCTGGGTTGAATTCCTATTAAAATTTCTTTATTATTCATCTACAATAAAACATACCCCTGTGACTATTATAACCTTTAAAATCACATACAACTCGATAATTTTTAAAAATGATGGTAATTTGAAGGGTGGATCTCACTCAAAACGAGACAAATTTGATACGGTTGTAGCAAATCGGTAAAAATCAGACATTTAATGCCGTCGTGGGGTTCGCTTTTATATTAAAAATTTTAAGTGTTACATAATTAATATGCTATTAAATTTCAGGTATGGTTGTGATGAAAAGATTAATTATCGTCAGACATTCAGCACTTAAAATTAAAATGATAATAATCTCGGGTTCTTAAAACCAAACATCAGATATTCAATTAATTAACAATGAAATCGAATTAAAATAATGTAACTTAAAATGCGTTTGCTGTCTTACCTCGTTCAGTACTGAGACGGTACGTTCGTTCTACATTTCTCTGTGAGACAGTCTCTCAATCGATCGGCATTTTAAATGACCGTCTAGAGAGTAAAGGGATAAAATAAATAAGGTTTGTTTGTTTGTGGATTAGATGAGAGGGGAGGGCGGCATACTTAGTGCTAATATGCGGGCCGGCGCGGCTGGGCGCGCTCTAGCATGGCAGTAACTACAGAGCAGAGGAGCGCAGGTTGCGGTGGCGTGGGCGGGATGTTAAAGTTACATAGTGCTACGGATGGTAATCATTGAGTCATGCACACCTCTATCTTTCTGCCCTCAACCACGGTGCCGTGAAGACGCTCTCGTGCTCGCTCCGCATCACCACTATTTGCGAATGTTACAAAACCGAATCCCTGCATGCAAGACAGACAAAACATGCATTAAAAACAGCGTCGCTCAAAAAACAACGTGCAACAAAAATTAACATTTATGCATTGCATATTCTTTATTTAAATATGGTAGTGAAATATCGATAGGATTTTCGTCTCCGTTACGTTGGTAGTTTGAGCGTACTCTAGCTGAATGGGTACACATAAGCGTTTGGGTATCAGTATATTTAATGTCTCTCGACCTAGCAGTCTGTACTATTAGAAATCAACGTATGTATCATATAATGTAGGAATCCGCCTCGAAGATTATTCGATTGACACTACTGTTATCAAAGACGTATGAAATGTTAGCTGCAATTTGTTCTATCAGTCATCGACATGCAGGTAACTAAATTAATCTATTTTCAGCTAAGCAAATGTCTTTAAAACAAAAACAAAAATGATTTTTCATATGGACTTCCTCAAGGTTTTTAGTCGGCATAATCTTTACGTATTTTAGAAAAAAAAAATCAGTCTTTTTAAATATCAATGGTGAACGTGGTTTTTGTCTATATACTACCACCAACCTAAGGGTTTGAAATAAATTATTGTGCATAAACTATACAGTGCCAAAAATTAAAACAACCTATTCTTTTCAAAGCAATTTCGCTGTCGCTAATTTATAAATATATATTATCAATTTGACTTAGACGACCATGATAACCGATCGTCTAAAACTGATATTAAATATAAGAAACTATTATTATTAAATATTCATCCAGCTAAATCAGTTTTATACTCATTCGTGCTAAGGTAAAAAGTAAACTACTATTAAAACATGGTGATAACCCATAGATACAAAAAGCAGCTAGCACAGCACACAATACAGTGGAAGAGACGAGTTGTGAAAGTGGCAAACAAGTTGCTGATTGTACGAAACGCTTACACTTATAAAAGCATGACAGCTCTATTATCACAATTATTACCATTCTGGGTGCACATATTTAATAAAAACGTAAAAATAAACAATAATGTGGGCCAAGAGAAAGAGAGAAAGAAACAACAGGCCGCGTGATTATTAATGAAATATGTGGAGACGCAAGTAAATAACGATACTGTTAACATAAGACGCAAATCGTCCATAAGTCGCGACATATCACGTATAATAAAGAGTCTCATTGTCGACAAATCGATCCAGCAGACGGGGAAGACATGTAGATAATGCCATTCTCGAGATTAAGCCAAACTATGTGATGCACCAAAATTACTTCTAGGAAATGTAACTCATCATTTTATTAACACAGAAAGTAATTAGGGTCAGCGAAGTATACATGCCCAAAACTAATGAAACATTATATCCCCTTGTTAGGAAGCGCATGACTGAGAAAACTAGGATTACAAAAAAATTACATTTTCAATCTAATAGATCAGTTTTCGGAATGACGCATCACCCAAACTACACACATAGAAAAGATTAATCTAGTCATAAACAAAAGCAATAGACACGTATAAAGTTACGTTCCTTCCATTTTAAATACAACTAAGAAGAGCAAGCGGTGCAGTTTGGACGACAGTAAAATATTTATTAGTTTAGATGAATAATAGAGCTGTCCTGAAAATGTGACTTAGAAAATCAGCTGTTTTAGTGACGATGCATTACTTTCTAATATTGCATATCCCAATGTGAGGCATTGAAGAAAAAATAATTCGGAGCTATTATATCAAAAGAGTAAAATACATTTTAGACATGAGCGGGCATGGACTACTGTAGGGTCGGTCACCAAACTGACACAAGGAAAGCGGTAAACACGAATAAGCGGTCAATCCAATCAATTTTTGTATAAGTCACTTTATCTCTCTTATTTATTGCACATTAATTTATATGAACTGAGATTTTACAGTGAGTTGTTTTTTGAGTATAATTAAATTGTGAAAATTGATTAATGTTGCTCTGGAGAGTAATACCGATGACTTGCTTTCTTGTAATAAATCTTTAATTTTAGAACAGAAATTTTCAAAAGAGTAATGTTGAAAAAAATGGATGTACATTTAAAAGCATGTCAGAGGTACAAATAAAATTTTAACGGTTCAGTCACTTTTTCAAAATGAGATTACATTATCACTAAAATTATTGTTTAATGGTAATATACAATGCAATTAGAAATACTGCACCAAACATTAATACCAAGAATATGCTATGAGATAGAAAGTATATTTTAAACACAATTATAATCATTTTAGTCTAAGCCCTTTTGCCTCGAGACTTGAAGAAAGTTAATATTAATAAAAGGCATATATCTTACAGAGAAAGAGTACATTTGAAGTAAAAATATTAAATTTAATTAATTCCTTTAGTTTGGGCAGTAATAGTAATTGTTAGTAAAACTTCTTAGCTATTGCAATTCGTTTTTAATTTATCCAATGCTAAAATCATATGTCAATGGGTAGCAAATAAAATATAGTATAACATCATAGTAGCAATAGCTACGAAGGAAGGGTAATATCTGTGAATTATAGGAATTACACACGTGTAGGGAAAAATGTAATCGCTGAAAGCAGAAACTTAAATACTTCAAAAATCATAAAACAAAATGCCTTTTAGATTGATAAGAGACACTAGGATTTTCTCCTGTATTGTGGAGGCAGTTTACATACATAAATTGCACAAAAACAAACATACAGACCAATTATTTGTAGGCCATACAAATACATTTTCCGTGCGGGATTCGAACCCGCAGCAGTCAGCACCAAAACTCAATGCTAAGCCACTGCACCACGAGGCCGCCATTAAAAAAATTGATAAAAATATAATACGAATTCAATAAGTAACATAGAGTTGTTTTATACGATTCCCAACAAATTAAGTGGAACTTGAAAGTATTCCAATTAAACATGAAATCACATTATATCTACATTGTCGCAAGTATATAGAAAAAAAAATTTAACGTGCATGCAATAATAAATTTAAAAAATATTCTACTCTTAACAAAGGAGAATTTGTATTACAGTGTACTTTATATTACAATAATTCCTATAATTCACAAAAATAAATGAAGCAATAAACATTCCCTTATTAACATTTTTTTCTACTACTTTATAATATATAAAAATTATAATTATAAATTCTTTATTAACATTTGAAATCGAACCTCATTACGTTAATTATTTTATTTGATTAAATATTTATATTTTACGATAAGCTTCGTCTAATAATAGCAGACTTTAGTAAGTCATAAAAGTTCGTAAACGGTTCACGGCTCGTATGTTTATTGCTTCGTAAGATACATGGTCTCTTTATAAAAATCGTAAAAGTGGCCACAATGAGATCCACGTTATTAACGTGGATTTCAGGGTCACTTTTTATAACAAGAGAGGAGATAGAGTGAACCGTGCTTACCTTCGAGCCGCGTTCATTGAAGATAATTTCTACATCAAGTATCGTTCCATATTGCTGAAATGTAAAACATCGGCAATTAATGAAGTATAGATCGGAGTTTGCAAGCTCAGTGACGTGAAGGGGGTCATGCCGTGCATTAAAAAAAAGTAGTGGTATACGTACGCCGAACATATTTCTTAAGTCGGGATCTCTGAAGCGGAAGGGTATGTTGGAGACGTGTAGTCTCTTCGGCTGGGAGGCTTGTGAGACGGGCACGAGGCTCTTGTCGGAGGCGGCGTTAGCGGTGGCGGCCGCGGCGGCGGCGGCGGCGTGCGCGGCGACCGCCTGCTGCGCCGCCGCGGCCGCTTGCTGCGCCACCACCGCCGCCGCCACGCTCACAGGCGTGCTCTCCTCTGTTGACTCGCCCTCGCTCTGCTGTGGATCGTGTACAGATAATAATCAGTCACATTGATGCTCTTCTGGACGATTTCGATCACGATGACAACTTACAAATATTGTCTGACAACACACACACTCGTCCTAATCTGATCGATGTAACGCCATAAGCTGGGAAGACAGCTAGGATACAGTGTTAGAAACACGGGGACAATCGTAGCACCCCTAGGACCCAGAAACCCACAGCACACTGTAACGTCTTAAAACAATTTATATTTTGTGAACTACGCAACCTCCTTTCTGTCAAGGTCAAGGTCACTGTTACCGGTCTGAATGTTTTAGGTGTAGCAAATTTTAAATAGTGCCCCAGATGTCCTTAATGAATAACATTAATCAACAATGATTTCGTGATAAAAACGCTAAATAATGCAAATACGTTAACTCTACAACTACTAAATATTCTTAGTAGGCTTACGCCTATTGATTGTGAAAGATGATGTTTATAATGTTTTCATGCAGAACATTTGAATATAAAATGTTTCTAAAATGCGTTGGCTGCTGAAAACTATTAATATGAAGACTTTTACTCAGAGGCAGACGCAATAAATTAATGATGGTAAGAAACTAGAAATATGTAAGAGCACACATATTTTAGTTGAAAATATTTGCTTTTTGATTCTGAAAACTATTTTGGTCTGAGAAGGCCAAATCAAAATTTTAAATATTACGCAGTTATTTCAATATATTAAAAGTGTATCTTAAACACTAAGATAGCAACCATTCCACAATCACTTTGTAATGTATTTTAATCCTCGGCGAGCGAGCTTTGCTCAGCGCTAGAAAAATGTTTCTAGGGATGACATTAGGCAAACGATATAATTGTGGAAATATCGTTTTAAATTAGGAAGAGTTATGTTTCATTAGGAATGATAAATACCTTCATTGAAATTGAATGATAAATAACTTTCAAATAAATTTGTTAGTACGATACGCGCGTCACCCACTGTAAGTTAATTGTTCTATGCTTATAAGCTTATATAATCTTCGCGCAAGGACAAGTAATAAGTTGAAAAAGTTTTTAGAAGAAAGTTATAACTTTATTCGCAGACACTGACGAACACACATTAGTTATAAGGAAAGTAAATCGTACTTAATAAATATAATTTAAATAATGATATAAAAGCACTTACCACCGAGTTATTGTTTTGATTTTCTATGGAATTCTGTGTGTGCGGTTGTGGGGGAGGTTGCGGTGAGAAATTGGCAGGCGGAAGCGGAGCCGGTGGCGGTGGGCCTTCGCTTTTAACCAGTTGAGCCTGCTGCGGTGCTGTGGGTCCACCTGTTTCGGCCTTCACGCCGGCTAACGCGTCGCCGTTGGCCGCATACTGAGCCGCCGCTGCCGCAGCCGCCGCCGCCGCAGGGAACGGGTTCGCCATGCCCGTCCCCACCATGTGCTGGAGAAATTAAAAGTAACAATTTTATGCAAAAAGCAAACATTTATACATATTATAACGTTACTAAGCATTGCGCTGTTAGGTTTAATAAAATAATTCCTTATAAAATGCTCTTCATAAAAAATACCAATATCTATAGCATATATAAAATTTGAGCAATAGATAATATTAAGCAAAATTTAATTTTCTTTCATCTAATGGAAAATAGTTTCAACAATTAATTTCATTAACGTCAAAGTCGTTACTTGATATTATAAAATGCGTTTATTAAATGACAGAGATATTTTTCAGTATATTATTCAAAATGGTACGACTTATACTAAGGCAATGCTTAAACAATAATTTCAAGCATGTATACATGCATTTGTGCATATGTCGTGAGAATAGAATAATTGATCATAATATCATAAAGGTGATAATTTTGTGAAATGGCGGCATTTCATGAAATATTTCACTGATTGTTGACCACATCATGATATGGGATGACCAAATCAATATATAGAGATCGTTTGACGATAAAAACTAAACACAAGGCTTCAAACATTGTATAGTCTTAACGTAAAATAGTTTCATCTAATATTCCTGTAGCAGCGCTGATATCGTATTTTTAATATAGTATGTGCCATATCGATTGAGAAAAACGGACAATGACCTCAGATATGAGCCGAGTGTCAAAAGGCGTAACTTACAAAATCTCAATTTAGATGTGATAACAATATTTAAATATTGATATTATTCCCACTTCTAGGTCAGCACATATGTTTTGTTTTTTTGTTTCTTAAATAATATTGTCTGTGGTTCCTATAAACATAGTAAAATCTTACGGTACATCGCGAAAAATGTGTTATATTTTATATTTCAATTTATGGTAAGTAACGCAGCAATTCATTTAATAACAGTTTCATATTAAAAAAATATTTGAAGCAATATAATCACCATATTGAGCTTTTGCAAATTCATCCCTTTAAAATAAACAAAACGCGCGTTACGTCAGTTCGTTCTAAAAGAAACGTGACAATGGCAGCCAGAGATGCGTCACCTTTTTTGGGCCGGTCCGCCATTTTGTTTTCATTCGTGTTCGGATAGCGCTTGCGTGTGTACGTCTCGGGTAATTCATAGCATTCATTGCATTGTTTTAGTTGAGTTTTTACTGTTAAATTTGTTATATCGTTAAGTTTTTGTTTTTTGAATCTGTTATATTAGTTTTACTGTGACGGTCGTTACTAAATCGACATGAGTTCAGGAGAATTTGGTGAAGGACCCGGTCCTTCAACATCAAGTGGAAAGAGACGTCGCCGACCCATAATAAACGTAGCAGGTACGTACAAATAGGTACAAATGCGACGACGTAGCCTTTCTATTTCTTAAAGCGCTCTTTTTATGTGACCATGTGGTATTTATTTTCTAAAACAATATGTATTTATGTGATGTAGTACTATGGTAGTATATTTTTGTCATTTATTTACAGGCCCATCTTCTGGAGCACCTTTAACGTCACCAGTAAAAAAGAGAAAACCTACCACTTTGTCGGTCGGGGAACAAGAGATTATCATTAATGTATACAAATATGTCAAAAACACCTGGCCCGAAGACGTGTATCCTTCAAACGTTAATATGGTAGAAAAGGTTTCGGAGATCTCAGGAGTCAGCAAGAGCACTATATATCGCGTATTAAGCGTGTATAGAGATTCCCATAAAATACCAGAAAAGGGAATAATTAATAAAAGAAAAAAGTCTGTAATTGACAAGTTGGACGATTTTGATAAATCGGCTATAAGAGCGAAAGTGCATCAGTTCTTTCTTGCAGGAGAATTACCGACTTTAGACAAAATTTTGCTCAGTATAAATCAAGATGACCAGTTGCCAAACTTGAGCAAAACTTCCCTGCGACGTGTGTTGCGCCATTTAAAATTCAAATATATAAAGAGAAACAGAAAAAGTGGTCTAATAGATCGCCCAGAGATAGTTCTGTGGCGTACCAGATATTTGAGAGAAATACAAATATTAAGAAACGAGGGACGTAACATTTTTTACCTTGACGAAACATGGATTAACGCAGGTCATACTATGGGAAAGGTATGGGAAGACACCACAATTGAATCTTCTCGTCAATCACGGTTAGAAGGCTACTCTACTGGCGCGAAAGCCCCTTCGGGTAAAGGAAAGCGATTAATAGTTGTACACGTTGGCAATGAAAATGGCTTTTTGGAGGGATGTGATTGGGTATTTGAATCATCATCTACTGGTGACTACCATGAGAGTATGGACGCTCTCCATTTCGAGGACTGGTTTAGAAAAGTAATAGAAAAACTGCAAAGCGGCGATGTCATAGTTATGGATAACGCTAGTTACCACTCCAGACGTTTAGAAAAAACCCCAACAACGTCTTGGCGGAAACAAAATATGCAGGAATGGCTAGAATCTAAACAGATCGCATACGTGCCCTCGGACACAAAGACCCACTTAATGGAAAAAATAAAGGCAGTTAAAGATAACTATCGAAGTTACGTCACCGACGAGATGGCAAAAGAAAAAAGCATCACAGTGGTAAGGTTACCTCCTTATCACTGTGAGCTTAACCCCATTGAACTTGTGTGGGCAGATGTGAAAGGGTACGTTGCACGAAAAAATACAACTTTCAAGTTAAAAGATGTTAAAAATTTACTTAAAGATGGTTTAACTCAAATCACGCCAGATAAATGGAAAAACTGTGTTCAGCATGTCCTTAAGGTTGAACAAAAAATGCGTGGCATGGATGATAGAATTGACCAAACTGCAGATCGCTTTATAATTAATGTTACAGATAGTTCATCAAGTGAAGATACGAGTGATGATTGCACCGAATAAAAATAAAGTTCTTATATAATATTAAAAATAAAGTTTTATCTTTTGCATAAGTACGTACTTATTCGGTGTCGTTATCACTCGAATCTTTATATGTGTTATAAATTAATGTTTTTTGTTGTTAAATGAATAAAGTACTTTATAACAATAGATGATTTTTCTTCTACAGCGATCTTTCACATAACTTTTTAATAATAGTTAATAAATATATATTATATCAATCATTATAAAAAAATCATTATAAATAAAGAAAGTACTACATATAAAATGTGCCTATATATTGAAGGTTTGTAACCCCTGGTTAAACGACCGAAAGGTCATTGTCCGTTTTTCTCAATCGATTTGGCACATACTATAGTCTTCATCACTTTATGTCTTTTATATATTATAACTATATATGCATACATATTGTATATAGAGCGGCGGTGACGTCCCGAAGCCATGAGAATAGTTGTGTTGGCCGGGCATTTATGACCAATTCTACGATCTAGCTAAGACGTACTATATGTACTTTGAAAAAAAAAATCAACTGTAAGAGTAAGCATACGTAATGTTAAACAGCGAAACCGCCATAAGGACACACCAAGTAGCATTACGACTGCATTCAGATAAATCGTGGTGATGACATATAACATTAATTAAATACATTATGTATTAAGATTTGATTGGACACATAACACATGCTAGCGCTAGCATTCCGTTTCAGGGCCGCGGAGCCATACTAATTTCGTTATAATAAATACGGTCACTAGCGGTTGACGTTTCTGGGCTGCTTGCTATTCGAAATATTGACAGCGAGCGTGTGCCAAAACTCCCACTGTACCTTAGAAGCGCCACGTACTCATCGTTATAACTGTTATTATTATGGGGGGTATTTAAATAGGTTTCTCATCTGGCTGGGCTACACAAATATATAACTGTAAATAGTAGACAACTAATTTCCACAAGAATATCGACAAAAATGAGTATGAGGTTGGCCTAAAAAGTCGAAACAGTGGAAAGAAGCTCTGTTCTCCGGGAACAATAGAAAACTAAGCTGTGAATGGGCTCTGCGGAACTAATCTGACTTTATGAGGACTGCACTAATATTTTGTTGTTTGTTCTTTTGTATCGTTTATGCAACGAACAGTGCAGTATGTGCATATATTTATTAAAATTTTAAAAATACATAATATGTAGTGGTTTATGATGTAACCCTGATAACTTAAGTTAGTGTTGAGTGAGAATACTTAATGCCTTAACTATAGATAGAGTACTTGACCTAATGTCTACAAAATCTTACAAATTTGCCCATAATTAAAAGTTAAGTAGAGAAATATTTATGTAGGTTACTGTTATTGGTATTTATTTAGCAGCACGTTGCGTTGTATTATGACTGCAGCGTAAATAGGTCAGCTCGACTGGGAAATGAGAATATCAACATGAAATAGCAGCAAATTGCTGCTGTGTTTCGTATGGTGGGTACCGAGAACCGGACATCCTTTTTACTGGTAAAGAGGCAATCTATGTTCTCAGGGGTGACGTCGAATCTGTACTTTATCTATTCTTAATCGGGGATAGATGTCTAGATGTCTATAGGCCGTAGGTATCCACTTAACATCGGGTAGACTGCGTTCATTTTTCACCCTTCCTTCTATAGAAAAGGAAAAACACTTTCACAATAGGCCAAATTTTTTAAGTCAATTTTACACCGTAAATTTTATTCAATAAAAGTAATATCGTTTAATACTATTATTAAGTGGCGAAGCTTGCGAAGACACTTATTGATTTCACGATGTCTGTCCGTCTGTCCCACGATTATCTCGAGAACGGTTTCGAATTTTCAAATTCTGTTTTCAGCAATCGATTACTGATCACCCAGGCATCTGAACCTCCTATTTTGAAACTGATTGCTCAACGGCAACCGTTAGAAACCGCTACAAAGCTGATTGCTTCGCCACTTTGCTATGCTGTTAGCTTGCTAGGTTTATTATTCCTTTAGATCGTTTTATTATTACCATTTTAAATAGATATACAGCTTTAACTGTAACACAAAGAAGTACCCGCAGATTACTCAAAACGGACAATATCAGAAATATTTAACCGCTGTGAATTAGTTTGCACATTTAGTAATAACATTAGCATTATAGAAGATAAATCAATGAGTCTCGTTTGAAAATTGGTAATCTAATAATACATATCATATAAATACCCAGAATTCAATTTAACAATTTATTTACTTTCTGGTGTAGGTATATACACCAAACGATTACCGAAACCATCACACCCATCCTATCCCGTGAACGTTATCAAAGTCGTCAGTCAGTAGGAACACTTAGAGTTCTCATTAGTTTCGAATAGTCACTCAAAAATTGTTAATTTTTATTTCACGAAGCTGCAGCTCAATTACGTAAATCGTACTCGAGATATAGCCTCTACGATGTATGATAAATTATAAAACCTAAAACCATGGACATGCAAAGCATGTAACGCGCTTCTCAATATTGAGAGGAGGATGTAGGAACAAAGGTCATATTATAATTTACACATTTTTTTAAAAATTATGTATAAAACATGAAATTTTAAAATTGTTTTTAATATTTATCTTTATATGCATATATTTAAAATAATCGTTGGTGCGTCTGTTGGTGATTTTGTAACTTACGTTAACGTATAATAAAATATTATTTTCTGAACTAATCAAATTAAGGTTATACTTATTTTATTTGATCTAATTTGTATGCTAGGATTCGATAAGTGACGGAGTAGTCAATTTCTTAATTTATTCTATATTTTTGGAACAAATTGCATACCCTACAGGAAAGGGTAGACAAACATCTGCGGGGCTGCTAGTAAAGTAATCAAATCACAATAAATATTTAAAAAACAAAATGATCTTAAAGTCGATTCGTAAACTGGTTTCAACACACGAGGTTTTTTTTTATATATTATACTAAGCCAGCGCTTAGCTACAATCCCACCTGATGGTAAGTAGTGATGTAGCCTAAGATGGTGAAGCGCACTGACTTAACAAACGCCTATTTACTCTTGCCTTGAAGACACCCACACACGAGATAAAGAGACAATTGTGTTCATGATTGTCTCTTTAGAATAAGGAAGACAAGCGAGCACGCTGTCCACCAGATGGTAAGTGGATGCTATGACCCATAGACATCTATATATAGCCACGATTAAGAATTAAAATGCAGATGCATTATAGCACCTGAGGACAGAGATGTGATAAAAAGGGGCTCCGGTCCTGTTCACTCACCATATGAAACATAGTTTAGCTGCTATTTTATGCCGTAAGCGTGACTGCTTATTATGTGGTCCCGGGACTAATCCCGAGTCGAGCCAAAACAAGTTATTGGGTTTTTCTCTCAAGAAATTTTCAATAGTAGCCCGAAGTCAGGAAGTTTGCGCTTTTTGTCTGCTTGTTTGTTTGGCTGCTTTCACCCCCGTGTCTCAAAAAGCACGTAAATCCATTGGTATTGCGCCTGATATATCTCCGGTCTTCTCAAGTTATCGTCTCATCGGACTATGAGAGCGATATAACAGATATAGAGAGTGCACCAGTGCCTAGCACACACTCATGCACTATAATCTCCTGTCCTGCGTAGATTGCTATTCTCTGTTCTCTAGAACATTAGTCAAAAGATCATAACGAAGAGTTCTAGTTAACGATAGCATAAGTAATGAAACTATAAGCAGTACAAGACGCTGAAGAGAGACGTGGTAGAGCCATGCTGCAGCTATATTACTAGCATTTAAATAAAACTAATTTTACGGATTTTATCGCGTATATTAACTTATTTTATATTCCCGACGTTTCGAGCACTTTACAGCACCCATGGTCACGGGGGGGGGGGGACACCATGGGTGCTGTAAAGTGCTCGAAACGTCAGGAATATAAAATAAGTTAATATACGCGATAAAATCCGTAAAATTAGTTTTATTTAAATGTGTAGTGTTCGCGTAAATATAAGAAATCATTATATTACTAGCAGTTGTATCACTAAAGGGGCGGCTCGAGCGGGGAAGGACCACGCTCTAACAGAATACCAGCGTAAA
Source organism: Parnassius glacialis (assembly GCA_033319125.1). NCBI lineage: Eukaryota > Metazoa > Arthropoda > Insecta > Lepidoptera > Papilionidae > Parnassius > Parnassius glacialis. The sequence goes on from JAVANC010000016.1 coordinate 23,864,044, forward strand.
ATAGTAGCTTTCTGCTGTGTTTTGTATGGTCAGTTTAGAGAACCGGAGACCCTTTTACTTGAAACGAGGTATTACATCTTTGTGTTCACGGGTGACAACGCATCTGCATTTTGATTCATAGTCGAGGATAGATGTAGATGTTTATTGGGCAACAACCACTTACCGTCACGTGGACTGTGTGCTCATTTATCACCCTTATCCTATATAAAATGGACAGTGTTAAAATTCTAATCTAAATGTGTCGTACGCCACGCCAATAAAAAGTTTTATAAGCGTTATAAATAATTTTTGCACTACTTTTGAACAGTGGTAGAGCCACGCGGCAGCTTTTGCTGTCGCACGGATGGGCCGGCTCGAACCGGGGTGGTACCACGACCTCACAAAATACCAGCGTGAAGTAGAAGTTTACTTCTGCGTTTCGCTTGGTGAGTGCAGGTGGCCGGAGGCACTTTTTACTGGAAATGAGGCATTCCATCTTAGTCCTCACGGGTGACAACGCATATGCATTTTGATTTGTAATAGAGGATAGATGTAGATGTCAATGGGCCGCAGCAACCACTTACCATCAGGTGGACTGTGTGCTCGTTTGTCACCCTTATCATATTAAAAAAAACTCATTTTAAGTATTGCACATGTCTTTAAAGGACATTGCTAAAACTCGCCTAAGAACCAACATATATTTGACAATTACCAAAATTCATATCCTTAATTACGCATTAGATAACATCCATTAGGTAGTAACGGACACTTCTGAATTGTGAAATCAAAATAAAAAGGACTTTTTCGATTTCGAACTTTGTACCTATTTTTTAATACTTATGTGCAGCGTTTATGGTCTCCTGTGATTTGGCCAATCGACAATACCTTCACTCACATATTTCAAAAGTTGTCATAAACTCAAATATATTATGAAAACGTTTATATTTTAAAATATATCTCAGATTAATATATGTCACAAGGTACTGGGGTACAGTGAAATCATCTGTTTTCATTTAAAATAGATTCACGAATTCACGTCAGACGTGAGATCGTTTTGGTTTCGTTTGAAAAAATACATTTCTGCAAATATTTTCGGAATCTAAGTGCACTGTGCAGTTGGTATTGTTATGCGATAAGTTTTTATAAATTACGAGTCGTCTTGAACAACGGATATCGATACTCTTCTTTAGGGACCTACCTGGCTTGAATCACAGACTTTAACCAAATGAGACTGTATAAGTTGTATTTATTTGATATGAATAAAATAAATACCTTATTACAACCTGAGTTTTATTTACCGTATAAATGCTAGGCCTAAAACTGAACTGTTTACATTAGCAATAACATAATGTTTCATAAAAATAAAACATAACCTCAAAGTCTCTATGATAACTGTTAATATCTAAGTTTTCAGAAGTGTCCGTCAGGAGTTATTGTTCTTACATACAATTATGTGTAATATCGGACTTAAAAAGGTATTTTTTTCCACTGTTGGTTCTTAGGCGAACATTGTATGGACGCAGAACAATGCCCTTTGATATTTCAGACATTTCGATTTCCTCACGACATTTACAAGCACTAGACAAGTACTTGCAGTACCTGATTAAATTGGCAATTAACAATTTTATTGATGAACATTATACGAAAAATATAATTAAGTAGTTTCTTAGAAAACGATTTTCGACCTTCAATTTAAAGTTCAGAGAAGCTTTACATAGGATACAATTCAACAATTCCCGACATCGTTTTTCATCTATTATTACTTTAGGGTATCTATTTACTAGTATTTTAGAGATGATTGCTATTCATGTAGGCGTGATACATTTAGAACAAAGGTTAAACGTTTATCTATAATAATATATTGTTCATAGTACCAAACAGGTTTTTATGAATTACACATACAATAAAACCAAAATATTTATATACCTTTTGATTTTTATAATATTCAAGAGATAAAAATCGTTAAGGAAAGCGGTAAAAATTGAATTGTTTTTATGTAATAAATTGCGTATCGTTCAAACACACGGCAATTTGATAGAATCGTTACTTTGCGGAAATTCAATGATTCAAAATGAGAAAATAAATCAATGTGATTAATCACTACTTTAGAGCAAAGTTGGATATACCTGTGTTAGATATTGTGGTATTTAGATGTAGGTTGTACGTGGTAGAGCCATGCTGCAGCTATCTTAGTTGTATAGTTGTAGTAAGAATGGGTCGGCTCGACCGGGGAAGGACCACGCTCTCACAGAATACCAGCGTAAAATAGCAGCTTGATGCGCTGTATTTTGTATGGTTAGTGTAGAGAATCGGAGACCCTTTTTACTGGAAACGAGACATTCTATCTTAGTCCTCACGGCTGACAACGCATCTGCATCTTGATTCGTAATCGAGGATAGATGTAAATGTCTATGAGCCACAGCAACCACTTACCATAAGGTGGACTGTGTGCTCACTTGTTACCTTTATTCTATAAAAAGCAAAGATTAGTACATACATACATACATATAATCACGCCTCTTTCCCGTAGGGGTAGGCAGAGACCACTTCTTTCCACTTGCTACGATCCTTACATACTTGTTTCGCTTCGTCCACTTTCATTATTCCCTTCATACATGCTCTACGGTTTAGGGTACTCTTGACCTGGCCTTTTTTCAAGACGTCCTTGATTTGCTCTAGAAATGTCCGCCTAGGTCTACCCCTTCCAACACTTTCATTCACACTCGCCTTATACACTTCTTTTGTCAATCGTTCTTCATTCATTCTCTCGACATGGCCAAACCATCTCAGCATACCTTTCTCAATTTTTGTCACTACATCTTCTTTCAGACCACAACGTTTCCTTATCTCACTATTTCTTATCCTGTCACTCAGTTTAACTCCTATCATACTTCTTAATGCTCTCATCTCAACTGCATTTACACAAAGATTAGTAGTGTTGGGTATATTGGTTTGTGGTAAAAAGCGTGTGGAGCACACTATTTTATTTTTCTAAAAAAATTTAATCAACAATATCTTTTATTTATTTGAAATAAAAAATGGTAACCTAAGGATTTCAGTGAACTTAGACGTGAGTTGATAAAACATCGAAACGAGTAAAATATCTTTATTTGCTTGGTATGAGAAAAATATAACACAACCACTTATTTAATTTAGGTTAGAACTCGTCGGGAACAAATTTAATTGAGAGCGCGAACGCCATCCCCCGTCTCGGTGACGCTACACTCATGCTGACGCGACGTAGCCTTGGGAACCGTAGTTACTACTTTAGGTTTATGATTAAGAAAGGCCCTTACATTCAACTAAATAAATTATACACCTAACTAATGTGTTTATGTGAGATTTATAGTAAAATATTAAGATTCTATACAACTCGTGTTAATCAAGTAGGTATATGTACTTATAACTTCGTAATTCATATATAGTGTAATGAGAAATAATGACCTAGAAAGTTGGCCACAGGTAATCTTATTTAACTCATGATTTTGTTTTCTTTCGGAATCCACTGCTAGATATATATAAAAATTACGTGTCACGTTGTTTGTCCGCGATGGACTCCTAAACTACTGAACTGATTTCAATGAAACTTTGCACACTGTGTGCATTTTGTTCCAACTTGAGAGATAGGATAGTTTTTATCCCGATAAATGCCCCTCAAAAATCTTTATTGCGAATTTAAGGATTTTTATAGGATGGGTCGTCGGAAAGGGAAGAACAACGTCTGCTTGACGAGCTAGTATATATATATATATATATATATATTCCAACACAATACTTAAAATTGAAAATTAAAATGTTATGTAACCTCATCAGATCACTGACGATTACTTGTGTGCTGTGGAAGTTAAGGTGATTACCATGGCTCAATCAAGTGCGTACCTTCAAGGCAAGGATGAACAAATTTTTGTTTAACATCTTTTTTTTTACATTGCATTTTTAATGGGGTTAGCAGTAAAGCAGTGACTAAAAATTTGCAATTTAATTTAGTCAAATGTCGAGAAATGTGTTCCACTATGAACACAAACCTGGAACGTACGGGGGGAGACTCAGTATTCATAATGAATATTAAATACGGTGATTATAGTTAAAAAACAATATCTTTCTACATAGTCTCCTAACAAGTCAATGCATTTAGTCCATCTTTATTCTAAACCCAGAATTTCCTTAGAAAAAAATCTTTATCTTGATCCTCCAAAAAAAGCCTCAACAGCGTCCCATCACTTTGCTATCGTCTGCAAATTTCTTGCTTCGAAGGTGTTCCTTGAGTTGATTACATATATAGAAGTCACTGGGAGACAGATCTGGCGAATAGGGCAGGTGTTCGAGCAGTTCAACTCCCGCTCGCAGCCATCGCAATTGCGGCTTTGTGAGCCGGAGCGTTGTCTTAAGCCGGCTACTGGCCTGCCTGCCGCAGGGGCAATCTAGGAAGCACAGCGATCGGAGCAATATCGAAGGTCGCAGGGCCGACTTAAAAAATTGCCCCTGCTTGCCTACACACATCACAATTAAGGAGGCATTTAAGGGTCATCCTCACTCCTACACCCTAGATTGCCCCTGCGGCAGGCAGGTCAGTAGCCACCTTTAGTGAAACAGCACTCCAGCTCGCAGATTGCAGTTTGCGACCGCAATCTTCTTATTTGACCTGCGTAGTAAGAGCTTGAAATAGTGGCTCCCTTTTCCAAATATTCAATATAATAATTCCTTCAGCGTCCCAAAAAACGGCCACCATAACCTTTCCCGCCGAACTTGACACTGAATTTCTTCGGCGTCGGTGAGGAGGCCCGTTTTCAAACCATTGATTGTTGTTTGGTTTCAGGATTCTAATTCCATGGATCGTCCATGGTCACGAAACGTGACAAAAAAAATCCTGATCTGCTTGGAACCTTTTGAGATTCACCCTCAAAATGTCGACTCGTTTTTTTTCTTTTGATCGTCGATTAACATTTTCGGTACCCAACGCGCAGAGATGTTTTTCATATGCGATTCGTTCGCAAGGATTCTTTGAACACTGCCATATTACGAGATCCCTGTGACTTTAGCTATATGCCTGATGGTCACTTCGCAATGTTTCCACCACGTCGCTGTGTCTCTGGTTGACATTCTTTTAAACAAAGTTACTTGATATCCGCTCTAATTTTGTTTTCTCCATTTTGATGTTATCTCTTCGATGATTCGTATTCAAATGAAAGTACCCTCCCAGGAATCGTAGCCTATTTATATGATTTTTTATTCTGATCTAATGGGTAAATAAGCAAGAAAAAAATTAACAGTGGTAGAGCCACGCGGCAGCTTTTGCTGTCACACGGATGGGCCGGCTCGAACCGGGGTGGTACCACGACCTCACAGAAAACCAGCGTGAAGTAGAGGTTTACCTCTGCGTTTCGCTTGGAGAGTGCAGGTGGCCGGAGACCCTTTTTACTGGAAATGAGGCATTCCATCTTAGTCCTCACGGGTGACAACGCATCTACATTTTGACTTGTAATTGAGGATAGATGTAGATGTCTATAGGCCGCAGCAACCACTTACCATCAGGTGGACTGTGTGCTCGTTTGTCATCCTTATCCTATAAAAAAAAAATTTTTTTTGGGATTTGCACTGGAAATAACTGACTGTCATTACTTTTGGATCGCCCCTCTTATATAGAAATTTTTATTGCGAGATATCTTGTACCGAATAGAAAAAGTACGTTTAACGTCGGAGTTCCAGCGTTTAGTCAGGATACGACCAAATTAGGATGTGACTATTGAGCGCAATTACTGCTAGTGCTCGGCTATGCCGCGCCGCAACTATTCGTAGCATGTGTGTCGCAAATCGCAAATATAAAATAACTTTACGGTCGACCCAAATATAATAATTTCGTACTATGACTATTAATTATTGTAACACACACACATACATAAATTTTAATCGCATAATCCTAGTTATGTTCGATTGTAAATTATGTGTCATTTTACATACGTTGTAAGATGATGAGCCTTTTGGAGAAGATGCCAACGAGCATACAATTCAGAATTGCGTTAGTAAGCTTCAGCGCAGTGTTGGTAGATAGATAGTAGTAATTTTCTCGCCATTCTGTCCGTGCCCATTGGATATGTCGTATAGTATTCTATCTATCAACCGGGAGGGCCTAGTCCAGCAGTAAGCAAAGCAAGACTTACCGCATGCTTGCCAAGTAGTAATTTTACTTTACCGTGTCCTTGGAAACTGAACATATTCCAAAAATAAATTCTATTTCTAGCAATCACACTTGACGATTTGATGGATAAATCACATTGAATTGGTAGAAGACTGAAGAGTACATACGTATCTGCAACAGTGCGTCGAAATTAAGGGGAATCTACAGTCCCTTCAGCGGTGCTCGATCGACTGTCGGTGTATCGAAGTGCTGTAGTGTTTGTACAGTAAGAGCTACGATAACTATTCGAGTACAGAACTAGAATACAAAACCTATACAAACTCAGAGAGGTGTTAGACAGGGTGACATTATAGTTTTCCCCGAAATTCTTTTTTTTTATAGAATAAGGGTGACAAACGAGCACATAGTCCACCTGATAGTAAGTAGTTGCTGTGGCCCATGGACATCTACATCCATCCTCAACTACGAATCATGCAGATGCGTTGTCACTCGTAAGGACTAAGATAGAATGCTTCGTTTCCAGTAAATGGGGTCTGCGATTCTCTACACCCACCATACGAAACACGGCAGTGTTAAGCTGCCATTTTACGCTGGTATTCTGTGAGAACGTGGTCTTTCCCCGGTCGAACCGACCCAATCGTGCTACAACTATACTACTGCTGCTATAGCTGTGCAGCATGGTTCTACTCGTACCACGTAAAAAAAATCATCGCCTTTTTGGAAGAATATTGCATGCCGTAACCGCGTCGGTATGTTCTACTAGGCCCTAAAAATTAAGATTCCAACGTTTTGTCGCATGAAATCGTATCTAGCAATCATATTGTACATATAAGTAATATAAAAAGCACATTGTCAGAAAGATAAATGATTGTTGAACTTATTAATATTTTTTTTAAGCTACTCTCACTCAATTTTACTTGTTGACAGTATTATAGTCATTATATAAATATTGAGAAGATTGCAGAATGCTCTATCATGCTCAGTAGTGTCTCCCAAAGAATGAATAGGTCGAATGATGAACATAGACAAGCGAAAGATCACGTGTAAAGTCCACGACATACGTATGCCGGTAGTTGGGAACACTATGCTCGAAGTTGTTGACGAGTATGTTTACTTAGGACACATTGTTAAACTAGGTAAGTCCAACTTCGACCAAGGGGTCATTCGACGGATCCAACTGGACTGAGCAGCGATCAGGAAATTACGACACATCTCCTCGTCACATAGGTTACTCCTGAAAATCTAAAAACAAGAGTGTGCATTTTCCATGAATGAAATATTAATGGTCTTTTCACAGCTGGCCGTATGAGGAAGCGTAACGTCTAAAAGAACATGTGTGAGTGTCGTGGAACACTCGGTTGGAACAAAGTTCCTTTCGCAGTATATTATTATTGATAAACGAATTATATTATTGATTAACAATTACGAATAAATTAATTACTAGCGTCTATTCAAATGAAGTATCTTATAAAATAATATTTCCTTCATGGCAAGATAAGAAAAACCACGACGGAGATGGATATAATTCCATCTCGCTCGCACTATAGAAAGGGGGTCGCGAGTCACGATGGAAAAATCTTACAATTTTTCTCGCCTAGCCTCCATTCTTACCGTACTATTAGGAACTTCGTTCCAATAAGTCCGTATAAATAAGTACTACAAAAAGGAAAATGTTGAGATATAATATATCATATATCCAATTTTTAATATTATGTATAAAAAATGAGATTTTAAAGGAAAATCGGATTTGATGATAAGATTTTCACAGATTTTCGAACCCGAATAAATAGGATATCCTAATACGGATACTTACACGATTCGTACAAGAATAGAATATAACAGACACTTAAACCAGTTAGTTAGGTGAGTCGACTTAGGTACTGGAGGCGGCGCGGCGCGTTGATTCACCGTCGTCGCTAGCGGCAGATTATGATTATCCTTGCCTATTAAATTTTCATAACACGCCTGCTCCTAAATTAATCTGTTATCAAGCCTAACAGGAAGTTGTTATTCCACGTCTTCATCATAAACGTGTTAACTACCCCGTTTATGTTCTGCTCGTGTACATAAGGGTTATACACAGAATGTGTTGAAAGGAACACAATGGTAACTTTATGGAGTTATTTGTCATTGCTACTAATAAAATAACTAAAGTCAATCTAAAACCTTAAAAAGCCTTTAAATTATTTTACATTTTTCAATACGTGACCCTTTTAGGTGGAGTTAGCAATATCAAAACCCCAAGATAACAAACACTACAACTATAGAGCTGTTTAAATAGCCAATAAAAATTTCATATCCTTTTTTTCTACTCTTAGTGTTGAAATATTTTATTCAAATTTGAACCAGATCCGGAAATATCGTGTTACATATTATATAGAAATAATAATTATACAATAAAATACAGTCGAATTGAGAACCAATTTCTCCTTTGTAGTTGGTTTAAACACAAAGTAAATTCAGTAAAAAAAACACGTAAATTGTATAATCTCAGCATGCACTGGCGGGAACCTGGCGAATGGAACCAATGCAATGATGATTGATATATTGCTAAAACACTTTTTGTTAAGCTATATATTTAATATTTTTTTTTTAGTTTATCATCAGCAAATAACTCTTTTGTCTTATCGACTCAATTACTATAAGTTTTATCACAGTTTTTAATTTTAACTGCTCAAATATTGTGAGCAAGAAAACAAGGCAACCGTAATTCGGGCGCTAGCTGTAAATCAGTGCTTTGCTTCCTTGTGTTCAATACACGCTTCAGTGCGCCTACCAAGGCGTGTATTGCCTATTTTTACCATTGCAGTGCACACACGTCCATGCACAAATTGCGTCTGGCAAATGTTAGTTTTATTTGTTTCTATATTTACCTTATCTTTGAATAGTATGTGTGGATTCTGTACGGATATAAATAAAAGATTAATCAGTCTATCGAAATGAGTTTACCACATACTTAAGTAAAAGTTTACCACATACTTCAAAGTAGGTACTTTAGTACTCAGTGATCTCATACATACATACCAGGCGTGCGGGAGCATACGAACGCCCGAAATATAGGAACTTAAAGGAGGGTAAATTTAGAAAAAATGCATTATATAAAATAAACTAGATGGCGCCAACAGTAGCGTTATTTAGATTTAAGATAGCCAAAAACTATTTATTTTATGTTTTCCGTAAAAAAAAATCGTCGTTTAAAAGAAAACTTCAAGTTTTAGGATAAAATAGAACATAGATCCCTCCTGACATTGCTCTCTATCTGCTCGTAGTTTTATCATAACCGGTTCAGCCATTCCAAAGAGACAGACAAAAAATTTAAAAATAATTGTTTTAATGGCATGAAAATAACCCCCCTGTTCTTTTTAGAAGCCTGTTATTTTAATATTACAGAAAGACACGTCAAATGTATTTATATGAATAAATTTTACTGTTATATATTTCATTCACTGATGGTTAGTCAACAAAAGTTGCAACTTAGGTACCAATAAAGGACATTGTAAAAGTTTGTCGTCGTCTGCTATACTCGGTGTGCGATTGTGGCCCCTTGCCCTACACTCATACCCCAGTTTGCACCCAATGAAGCTCCTCATTTCTTGTTTTCCTGTTGACTCCGATTACTTACAAAACTAGGTCCCTCCGTACAATTATAGGCATAGTCTCAGTACATTTTTATTTTAATAATCTATAAAGTACTCGTATTTTTCCGCATAGTTAACCCAACAACCACATTTCGGAGTTCCTCGTTAAAATAAATTGATTAATAACTACCTTATTGTAAATTATAACAATATTTGTTAAATAAAAAGTATTAAAACACTTAAAAGAAAAGAAATTATTTTATAATTGTAAAATAATTTTTATAAAACTGACATACCTTTTTCCAAAGTACTAAAAGTTTGTCAAATATATAATATACAACACACGCGTGTTGTGCCGTCTGATGTTTTTACAAATATGAATGTGTTAGTGTGTGTAGTACTACACTCATATACGCGATGAATAATTTTCAAATGATTAAAAATGATGCCTGTGATGAGACCCGCTTAAAGTAAATTACAGGAAAATAAAGCATTGAAAATACACAGGGAGGTTTTCAAAGCAAAGTAATAACTCCGATGTCTACGAAGTGAATACGAACATTTTTCGTGAATAGCACAATTTTACTCTTATTGTGTTGATTTACAATAGGTTGTTTTGTGAAAAATACGTTCTAAGACAGTTTTTTTGAAAAAGGGCGGGTTGGGGCGGCACCGCTGCCTACTGATACCGATTGTCAATAGAAACGTCGGGGTTGGAGAGTGCCCCAAGCACATTAATAATCTTGACGGAGTGTCGGTTAAATATACGCTCTTTAACACCTGCACCTATTTATTTTCCTTTCCCTTTCAAATGAAAATTCAATAAATAATGTTCCTTAATGGTCTTTTCAATGTACCAAGGTTTGGTGTTAAAGTATATTTAAGTTTTTAAAAGTATAACTATTACAACTAAAACGTAGCTTTGACGATACTAACATATTATATTTACGAGTATATTTAGTTTTCGACGAAATGTGATTCCAATGTTTATGTAGATGTATACAGGTCCGAAATCTATACAAATAAATAAAACTGAAGTGTCTGTTTGGAATGTCAAAATAACAGCTTTTTTACTTAATGCGTATGAAAGTACATACGGAACTCAGGGTTGAGCAGTATTTGAGTTACTTGTAATTAAAATACGTATTTAAAATACAAATACGTATTTGGTATTTCAATTACTTCCTAAAAATGTAATTTGTAATTGGTATTTTAAATACCTGACGCCGAGATATTTTGTAGTTAATATTTCCAATATAAAATAAAAAATGGCTTCCAAATACATTTGAACATTTAGTGATGATGAATTTTGATCTAGACGTGTAGAAAGATTGTTTTCCTGACAGCCATATTATACATAGCCATTCATTCCTCTTCATACCGCAGATTTTTGGACCTCTTCCCGTAATTTACCTTCGTACAAATTAAAATTTCAAATTTAAGTTATTTCCATGAAAAGTCTTATATCATATTTATTTTAGGATATACTAATATACATTCCGATACGTATCCTTTTGGTCTTCACTTACTCGTAGGCCTTACAGACACGTAAAATTATAAAATGGTCATAAAATTGCTAAATTGCTGTACTACAAAGTGAATAGAATAGAATGATTTTATTCAATATAGATTATTAAATAATACTTATTGAACGTATTTTTTTATTTACCACTTGTTCGGAAAATACCTCTGTTCTGGGAAGAGCCAGCAAGAAACCCAGCGGGACTTTTTTTAAAACATATTTCACTTGACAATAATTTTGTTTGTATAATTTTTAAATGAATTTTAATATATCCATCATGGTGGCGATCACCTCATTCCCAGGGGTTATTTTCATTCATGTATTCTTTATTGTGTGTTCTTTATTATGTATTCTATATTATAAGAACCCTTTTTGTAAAATAATTCTGTAATAAAATATTTGAACTTGTTTACTTACAAATTTTGTACATTTTCTGGGATTTTGTTGTAAAAGCGTATACAATGCGTCATAAATGATTTAGGTACTACTTCTGTGGAGTATAGTAACTGGTATTACAAGCTATGTTTGTTTCCAATGCTTAAAGTATGAATGTCTTTACCCGTATCAAAGCTAGTCATGTTTTTATGTATATGCATTACATTTTCATAAAGCTATTGTGATCCCAAAGTTAATATGTTTACTTCTTTAAACTTTTCCCTACGCGACTTTGAACCCATAATATTGTTTATATATTATGGCTTCAATATCAGTCACATTATACCCCATAGCAAAATTCCATAAGACTTTACGCTATGTAAATAACTAAAATAAAGTAATCTAGCTGTCTCAACATTGGTGAGATTTCTAATTTTTCTTACAGCATACACAACACACATTAATCGACTGTCGTTTAAGTTTGCAAATTAAAGAGGTATCATCAGCAAATAACATTATATCGAGATTGTCTCCTATAAGATAAGGTAAATAAACAAAGCTAGCGAACAGTCCTGCAGGTCTACCACGCCGGAGTGTGTGAGTATTGTTGTGATTATAAGCGAGTATGGACAACTAAACTTCGACTAAGCTATTTAAAATCCTAACAAAGACCACAAATATATTTGAGACACGGTTAAAACCCTATGATCTGATATATAACATACTCTCTGTGAAATAGTTTACTTGGGTCGTGTGTTTACGTTAAAAGTTTGGCCGTTGAAAGCTTAAGTAAGTCTTTAATGAAACGAAGTAAAATTAGATGTATAAAGCGTTTCTATCGTTAGAGAAAAGTTACAATGACCATTAAACATGTGGTGCGCCGCAGCCCCAGTCGTATCCGGTAGACTGGGACGGTCGCGTAAACAAACCAGACTTTTTATAGAGTCAGTTCTGCTATCTGCCAAGTATATAGACGTTTGCGTCACTTATGACTATCTGTTAATTATCAATTGTATTTATAAACAGTCTGCCGTAATATTAAGACGTAAACATCATTCACCAATCACCACGTACTAATTATGTTAAACGGAACTATAGACTAGAAATTTTCATTCATTGTTTACATCGAATCAAAAGTCTACTGAACATAGGCCCATAGATTGTCCCATAGGGGGGATACTTGCCGTACAGTAGCGGCGTAAGAGATTCCACTACCCCACTGGTGGTGATAAGCGAGACTATTCATCGTCCTGTGTGATCGAGTGCACTCAATGCTTGCGCACACATTCATGCACTATAATCCTGTCCTACGCAGATGACTAGATCTCCTTTAAGACTTGTCGCCGTGGCCTAAATTCGGCTTGGAGAACATTATAAGTGTTAAATCAAATCAAATTACATTAAAAACGACTTTATAAAACATACATCTAGGACATACAGTTAAAAACATAAGGCCGGAGGTCGCACATGTTTATTCATAACGTTATCTTATTGCTTGTCTACAATTTCAAGAAACATGCTAGTGACATTAACAGCAGGAAAAATAAAAGAATATCGGTTAATTTCAAAAATAAACCTTCTATATTATATGATAAACATAAGAGCGCATCACACCACTCGGAGCTCACGATGACGAAACATTTGACTTGCGCGCAGCCAGTATTTTCAATTAGGTAATTATATCAAGAACAATTAAACGCAATTGATCTCAACTGAACCACGTCCAGCGAAAGAGTGAGACGGCGATAAAAAACATGTCACGATGTCGTGTCACATAATAAGGCAATTCTTATTGAAAACAACGAAATAACGAACGCAATTTAGTATCTATAAATAATAACCCTCTCAGAAATAAGAAGGAAGGTATTTAAGCTATAACTCTAACTTTTTTAATGTCTCTTTGTCAAATAGTACTGCTGGCAGACACACTTCACGGTTTCGGAATTTAAGCAATTTCCTAAAGGTCTAAATTGACAATAGAATAATCATTTAAATAAAATTCAGCAGTTATTAACATTATATGTTTATATGTAGTCCCGCTACTGGGCTTAGGAGTCAAAAAAAGTTTAAGCTAGAGTTTTTAGAGCTTCTTAATATTCATATTAATCTATAAAAGATATAATGCCGTTAATGACGAAGTAATTAGAAATATACAATCGCTAATATTTGTGTTTAAATACAAATAAATCTTGAGTTATTGTAACTGTGTGATAAGCTGGCCAAGGGGACTGTCATTTCGGTCCATAAAAGGTTCAAATGTGATAACAACGCAAGTTCAACGACTACTTAATTTATGGTTATGGTAATTTATATAAATATGTTTACTTATTGCTATGTATCTAATAAATAAAACATATGAACGTAGTTGGGTACGAATTTTATATTATATATCCTTTTGTATATCAAGACAAAGATTTTTGGTAGATGATTAAGCGTTTCGTGTTTATTTACGTTACCGTCATTAGCAATCCTACGTACTTACTACTTGTACGCCCCATTGATTCCCCCATTTCTGAGATGGTTACAGAGAAGGATTGAAATTGACGCATTGCTTCGATGCGGGTCGGCGGACTTCACACATGTCTCGAAATATTTTATGATCGTCATGGATGAGGAGATAAAAAAATGTAGAACATGTTTGTAGTATTAGTGTATAATATGTAGTATTAGTGTATAAGTTTAAATGTAAAACTTACAATAAGAATTTTTACAAGTCAATATGGAAGACTGTCAGTGTATTTGCGACTTTAAATTATTACATATTATTATGTATCTACTTGCCATTTATTTGTAAACGTATAAGGTTCTAAAATTGTTGTTTTGTTATAAGAACAGAAAAGGCGCATTTGACTTATTAAAAAAAATATTTCACACATTATTCATTACCGTATTCGTTATATCGTTCTCATCTTGCTATATAAACACAAAATTATATTGGCAATAACAACTAACCTTTGAAGAGGACGAACTCTTCACGAAAACAATGTAAAGTCTGGCAATAATTTTGCACTGGGACCCATCAAAGTAATATAGGCGGCTTTCCAAAGCTTGAGAGCGCATTATACTGGCTACTCAGGCCTGTGTTGCCGTCAGGCTCTGTTATTTTAATTTCTCTCAATTTGAATTGCAGCCGGGGAATTTAAGTCGGGACTGGGATTTGCTCTTTAGTCGTATTCAGTAGGATTTCTTCTGGGGCGTGTTATTTTATATATTAATATTCAACAGTTTGCAACGGCTGCGATACGTGACTAGGGGTGTATTTACAGTACTTAACTGAGCGCGGAGCCTCAGCCTCCGTAGCTCTACGGCGCGGTGGCCCGAAAGTGCAAACTACGCCCGCCCTCCACGTCATGCATATGGATAACCTTGTCTACATAAGACCACAAGTTTCATTATTTTATTACTACTTTAACTATAGCTAAGGCATTAAAACAATTGAATTAGGTCAGATGGCTCGTGAATTCTAAGCAGAATTTATGAAAATAACAAGTGGAAAAATAAAATTTCTCTGATGAAGATATATTTTTTTTTATCAAACAAAGATTATTTGAAATTTTATTAGATATTAAATAAATTACAACCGCACTAATAGTCTACTGTAGAAATAGAAACGCAAACAATAAGTTACCATAATAATTATACGAGGTTAAATCAAGCGGTATTCAATTTAGTTACATTTTGTGGTGTGCCTTAAACATACATTTGACATGCGATCACGACCGATATCAATGCGATTTCGAATATGGCAACAAGGCCATTCCTGTAGACGTCACAGTATAGTCAATAAGCGCGCCACAATAGAGACAGAAAGGCATTGAGTACTGGCTCGTAAATGGCTGGAATAACCGTCTTCCGGGCCCCGCTAGCGGACGCTCCACGCATCGCTTATAATGGCGGAGCAAATTTAAACGCCGGGTTAACGCTCGCGCTTTGCGCTGTGGTACTAATTTCCCACAACCACAAACTACTTCTTCACAACTTTGCATTATACATAAAAGAGTACACGCATGTTTTCTGCATTAGGTATTTTAGAAACTAGTTACTACTTAACGCGAAATGTAATTAATTAAAATATTATGTTATTAATTTTTACCTACCATTATCAACAAAACAGAGCGATGACGAAAAAAATAAATATTTTCACAGATAAGTTTAAAAGTTTTATCGAAAATTCTTTCGAATCCATTTCTAAGTACTTGGTAAACAAATTAATGAAGTTGGTCTTGAATGGGCACAGATATGAGTAATTGTAATGTTTGTATTCTTAATTTATAATTTCTTTTAATTTTAACTTCTCAATGCAATTGCTAGGTAGTATAAATCACCGTGTATTGCTAGTGTAAAAATATACACTACCAAATATTGAAGAAGCTAAAGAAACTGAAGATGGACAGTACGATCCTGATAACAACTTAAAATAATAAAAAAAACTGCAGTTGCCAACCCGCCTGCCAAGCGTGGCAACGATGACATAATTCTCTCTATGACGCAATAGTAATTGATGGGAGAGTTCTATGTTCAACAGTGGTATTTTATAGGCTATCATGGATGGATAAATCACTAAGTAGTTAATTATTATAAAAAATTATATGCAAATGTTTGTATAAATAAAATTTTATATAGCCGATTTCAATATTAAGCCGTGTGGTAGTTGCGGCTCCAATCTATTACCCCATACCATATCGTGGTTGTCGTAAAAGGCGATGTCTGCTGATCCGCACGTCAAGTGCAGCGATTAGACCAAATTCGCAATATTAACTGAAAGGCTCGAAGAAATTAAGTTGAAGTAAATTCATTGGATAACTTTGATCAGTGTCTAAATGGAAATAACTACGGACATAAACGCTTTCCAATATAAAAATGGTGGTAACATGTAATTAATTGTTGGTGAAGTGGATGGTGAATAGCACGCGAGCGTTTTTGCAAATATTTTCACAATTAATGCGTTAAGTGTTGCGACCTACTGTTATTCACACGAATTGCAACTCCTTATTTTACGAATATATGGATGGATGAATACATCATGAATGGTAAAGGTGCGGCCCAATCAACCGAGTTGCATCAGTCGTAATTTATTGAGTTATTGACGAAGGTACACTTTTACAGTGTCGTTAAAGTAACTGAAAATAATATGTTAGAATTTTCATTACATACATATTAAATGCATTGATTGGTCTATTGGTCGTAAGAGCGGCTGTTGTTCATGAGGTTCCGGGTCGGAATCCCGGGTCGGACAAAAAAATTACAATTTTTGGGTATTATACAGCAGCCTGGAATCAGGAAGTTGCCTCGGAATGCACGTGAAACCATTCTGCGCCTGATGTCTCACTGGTTGAGTCAGATTGCCGTCCCATCGAACTATGAGAGTGAGGGAATAAACACCTCTGTTTGCGCATACATTCGGGCAATATATTCCTGTCCTGCGCAGATGGCTAGTCTTCGATGAGACTGGCTGCCGTGACCGAAATTTGGTCTGGAAAACATTAAATATTATGTGCATACATTGTTGTCGTAAAGAATACGCAATATAGTCGTTCTTATTATGTTTTAATAGCTCTTCTTTATTTTATACAGTGATCATCAGTAAAACAAGTCAAACACATCAAGTAAAACTGACTATGTACAATATGTAGGCTGTAACAAATTTTAACAGATTCAACTACATCGAGATTGTTTTTTTTAAAACGAACACTAAATACTTTATCTTGGGAGCGTTTTACATAATACATATATTGCTTTTGAACAAACACACAAGCCCAGAGCAATTATTGGTAAACTATGCAATAACTAGTACTGAATAGGAATCCAGTTCGCAGCGCCGCCGCCAAAGGTTTGACCACTGCGCTACTAAGCTGTAATTTTAGTGTTATATCTCGCCTCGTAATCTGAATGTATAATCAAATGTAAGGACTCCAATAGATGGAGTAACAATTTGGTAAGAGATGCAGTAAGTCGATGGATGCAGGTGGCTCTGCTTTTTGCTCTCAACTTGGGGAAGGCCTGTGTTCAGCATTATATAGGTGATGGGTTGTAATGATGATGATGATCTTAGATCATAGTAAAATAAAAGTAGGTACGAGTATATTTAAATAATAAAAATATATCTTGATGTATATTTTATATAAGGTAATTGGTTTCTCGGAAACGGCCCAAGTATTTGGATGACATTTTATATTTAGATGTTTTATTTTCCATGTATCTACTGAGATATGTATACTCTGAGAATTTTTGTTGTATCGACTTTGTCAAGTAAATATTAATTCAAAACGTCAAATATTTGTGAACAAAATATAGCATTAACGATGAAATAATATTTAATCAGCATAACATACATTTGTTAATTTGTTTAAACATGCTAATATCAAATAAAAATTTAAATAGGCCATCATTTAATAAGGAAGTATTATTTTGAAGTAAAATGCATTACACGAACAAATACATTTCAATAAACTTTATTTAATAAATGGGAAATGTGACTTTACTCTTCGTTTAGGGTATTAGCGCGAGAATTCATTACACCATTTTGTCGCAAGGTGGCATAAGAGCCATGTATGAGAATAGACGAAAATACTTTATGCCCTCTTATAGATTGTGGATGATATAAGTACCTATGTTGTATATCACAAATACAAAATACTTTCACCAGCGACAGCAAGCAGAATCAAATAAGCAAGGCGTATGATGCTGCGGTCGCTATGGGGCCAAGCATGGCCATTACGACGCATCATTTCCACTGTTACAGGTGATTAAAAAAGAATATGGAATAACATACAATGATGGAATATCAAACTTGAGTTTACATCAACAGTGGATGCTAGAGTTATAAATCATTATAACAGCTCCTCACAAGTAAACCGCAGAACATAAATTTCCCCCTCGGAATGTCACAATATGTGTTATAAATGTGTGTACACAGATAAATAATATTATTTAGTTTAATACATAGATAAAATAAAACATCTATAAATGTATCAGTTTCGTAAGAAATACTCTTCTTTTTTTATTTGTAGCATAAAAGTCACTAATAATACCAAGTAATTAAAAAAATTAAATCATAAAGATAAAAAATAGAGTTTAAGCTTACTGACCTTCCTCAATACCAACACTAAAATAAATAAAAACGCCCCTCCTATTGTTAAGGTGATCGTAAAAACTTATCCATACCGCTATGTTTGAATTCTTCGTATCACATCCATTTCCTGCTACTTTTTTGTTAAGATGTGTTATTATTATAAATATTATTTTAAATGTGTTATCATAACTTTAATAATTATTGCTGTCACGTAAACTTTTGAAACGATTAAAATTATTGCCAAAAATTAAATTATTAAACACGCCAAGCATAATATAGCGCAGCCTAGTTGATTGCTCTATTAGTCATTTAATTACATTCAATTGAATGCCTAAAGAAAGCGCTGACCAATGTTCAGCCATCAGGTTAAGCAAGATTATTATACTTTGTGTGGGAGGTAATGATTTATTTTTATAAATATAACTGATTCTACTAGATTATTCACAAGGCAATGGTTTCTGTTGTAAGTATTAAAAATATTTTTAAAGTTGAAAAGCACCTTCATAATAGGTAAAGTTACATCAGCTGATAAGTGCCTTGCTGAATCAGTGACGTAGCATTATGAAATGACTGTTAGCACCGCAGTTGCAGACAAAGGAACTAATTTTGGCCAGACTTGGCGTCTCTTGATTATTTAAACAGCCCAGATATGAAAAATGCTAGACGCGTTGTTGTAGGTATTTGTACTCAAAGAAGAAACATTAAGTTGAATTGCAGGAGTTTTTAACTAACGGCCTAGTAGACCAATTAGCTGGCTGATTAAACTATCGGGCCGCGAAAACATGTATATAGTTACGTATGTATATTATACACATAGAGGCACGTAGAAATATATTTATATAGCAGCTAAATACACCGATCAATATTTTGTATATACATACGTAAGTACAAGAAATTCATAGCGCTGGTCGAGGAATGCCGGCGTATGGACAAACTCCATCGGGGTTTGTGACACCATTACAGAATATGTAAGGCAAAATTGAACAGTATAGAGGTACTTATTTTATATTAAAAAAGTAAATAACATAGATATGCTAAGGGATGTAGTGTTAAGATTAAGACTAATTTAACAACAGAAATTATTATTAAAATATTAAAAGTTAAACTTCAAAAACACAAGTACACACGTAGGAAGTTATACTTCTTAAGCTTAATAAAACAAAAATAACCACCTTTAATATAGTTATCATTTCCCACGAAATCTTGAGATACAGTTACCCAATGAAGTTGTCGCTTTGAGGTGTCAGTGTGCACGCGCATCGTAACAATTTTATGGTATCGTTTTTAGCTGTCGGTGTGCGCGGGTATAATATTTTTTCCCAAACGCCCCAAAAGAAGTATAACTTCTAAATAATATCTACTTTTTCTCTTCAAAAACTAAAATAAAATAATTCTCACATAATAGCATTTTTATGCCTAGAATTAGGATGACAAACGGGTACACAGGCCATCGGATAGTAAGTGGATGCTTCGGCCCATAGATTTCACATCTATCCTCAATAAAATATTAAAATTCGGATGAATTATCACTTATTAGCCGTAAGGATTAAGATGAAATGCCTCGTTTCCAGTAAAAGGGCTCTCCGGTTCTCTTCACTCACCAAACGAAACACAGCAGCATAAAGCTGCTATTTTACGCAGGTATTTTGTGAGAGCGTGGTCCTTCCCCCGTCGACCCGACCCATTCGAGCTACAATAATAATACAACTGTAGTATGACTCTACCACGTACAAAAGTAAGTCGGTGGTAAGCTTTTTAAGTCGATGCTAGGACATAGTGTATTGAATAATAGAAAACCCAGGTTTCAGAAACTATTAGAAATTATTTTATTCTTTTTTGTTTTTGAAGTCGATTACGTTGAAAATATAATTTTGAGTGGACTAAGAAATGCCACAATTAAGGAAACAACTAGAATGTCTTATAAATTGTTATATTTTTATATGGGACCACCCCTGTAATTATCGGGGGTGGTCCTGTTTAATAAAAGAAGAATTATCAAAATCGCTTCAGCCCTCCTTGACAAATTGGTGAACACATAAAGACATACGCGTCGAATATAGAACTTCCTCGTTTTTTGAACCTGGTTGAAATGCATAAAATGTAATGTTAGCTGACAATAACGAACAAAAGTGTAACAATACAGTGAAACGCTAGACACAACAATTAATAATATAGTTTTTGCAAGCTTTAAATATTTTTTAAAAGCTTTTAGACCAAATTCCCAGCCCGCAACAATAACTTTTTGTAATTTCCCGTATTTCAGTGAAAGCCGCACTGATATCCAAAATTAAAATTAAAAACGCATTGACAATAAAATAAATTGATTTTAACAAAACTTCAGATTCTTATATTGTCATCCGCTTTTGAGCTATGTTCAAAATTTCAAGTCTTTAGCTCATCAAATTTTCATTACTTAGTCATTTAAAATTAATTACTAAATTCGACCCCGAACAGACATACCTACTCGATTTAATAAAAACTTTTTAAAAATCAACCTTTACTTGCAAATTTCCTTAATAAGTACCTATTTTATTATCAATATTCGTGATTTTTTTAACATTATAGAGGTACTCACGCACGCAAAAATTCGAATTTTCAGCCCGATACAGAACATTACTTATACTCACACTTATATACACTATCTAAGGAACATGAGTGTCTCCGAAAAACGTTACCGTTTGAACCACACAAGAGATAATGGTTGATATTACCCCGTTCTTAGTTGACATTGTTGGTTTCACGAACGGTAGAGAATTAACGAGGGTAAAAAAGTAAAACGAGTGTGTGACCTGCTATTCATTGAAGCGTTTAATTAATAGCGTATTAATCAGAAGAAAGCAGAGCGCTGGATCACAGGAGAACGGCTCGGGCGAGGCTGTCCCTTTGAAAATGCACTCGAAGTGCACTACTCATCAACCAGCGAGTTTTATGGGTCGACGGACTCGATAATTAACTCATTTATTACTCCCCTTTTACTGTACAATTTCCATTGGTTACTAAGTATGAAATTTTATAATAATACTACTAAATGATAGAATTAGTATTTTAAGGTTAAGTTTAATTATTAAAAAAAAATAACTTAAGTGTAATATTATTTCCAAGGTCCAAGTTGACATTCTACAATCGTAAACGCCGAACGAAAACTATAAAAATGAATGAAATCGAAACGATAAGTCACATGAATGTCACGTAGTTTTTATAGTTTTCAATTATAGATGTCAACTTGGCTAACTGTGCAGAATATAGTTAATTTTTCAAAAAATGGCAGATACTGTCCTATATTTTTCAATTTAAAGATATATATACCTAAACTGAATATGATAACAAATATGGCTAGCATTATGGTATTATTGCAAGGCAAATGTAATGCAAATCTGATGTATTAGGAACTGATGCGCACGTTCTGACCGGCACCTCTGGACAAACAAAGATAGCTAATGCTATTATGTAATATATATACGAGTATTGAATGAATATGTACAGTTAAAGTATCAAAATCATTTTCCTCTGTAAACGTTCCACTACAGGGACAGTCTTCCTCTCTGATTATTAAGTGGTTGATTAAACTCGTTTAAACAATCATGTTAAATTGTATTTATTAACCTTATAGCAACAAATATTTAATCCACAGACACCTTGTCAGTCCTGAGGATTAAGAGGAAATACGCTTCAACCTTTTAGTAATGCTGGCAAAAGAGTGGTAGCGACCTAGGCGATACCCTGGGCAGAAGGACACCCGTTACAGTTAGTGCCTACAAAAGTACACTGCTGTGAACATAGGTCTCCCCGATAGTTTGCGTCATGGGGGGGTGTTGTATTTAGAATAGTTGCCTCACTTCGCAAACGGATTGACAAGCACAATTTATTTTTAAATTTTAGTCGTTAATAGGAAGGCGCTGCTACCGATCTCCTGATTTGTTTCCCTCTGTCGCTTCTTGCGACACCCACGGGATGATATGGGGTACAGGATATTCTTGCATCGCCACTAACGATCCAAAGACACCCGTACACCTTATTATCTGATACATACGAGTATATTCCTTTATCGTGTATATACACGTGCTCAACACAGAAATTAAAATTGCCACTTATGGTTCCATCCTGCCGCTACCAGTACAAGTACTATTATTAGGACCCAGAACTTTTCAAGTATGCGCGAAATGGCACACTTCTTGAAAAGTTTGCCTCCCTTCATACTCATTTTGCTGCTCCCATTTACTAGTGTAATTTAGGTTCAGTTTTGGAATAACCAAAACTTTGTACAAACTGTTTAAGCATGCAAGACGCTATCGCTTTTTTTTTAGAGAAGATGGCAAACGAACATGCGGTTCACCTGATGATAACCGCCTACCGCCGGCCATTAACAACTGCAACACCAGGGGAATCGCAGGTGCGTTGCTGGCCTTTTCAAACAGAGTAGGCTCTTTCTCTTTTTATCGTGTGAACGTTGTGCTGCGCACCATGTTTGCGCTAATTTTTTGCACAAATTGTTTGCGCATGCTAGTATTTTGATAACACTACGATAACTTTGATACCAACGAGGTAAATTAAATTCATTTTACATTATTTTTACAAATTGGCAATGTAATAAAAATATGTACTGCATCAAGGTGAAATCTATCTGCCAGAAAGAGCCAACTACCGCAACTGTAGACAGATCACAAGTACACCTGAGATTTCGAGTGAGATTGAAAGGTTCTATGGGCAGCTGTGCACGCCATCATTGAAGCTCCATGCAAGTGTGAGTAACGATACAAGAACAAGTCCTATCCGACACCATTCTGATGACATCCCGGACGTCAGTCTGAGCGAGATTAGAATGGAAGAATATCCTGCACCAGGCGAGGATGGAATTACAACCGAGCTACTGAAAGTGGGTGGAAAACCAGTACTTGAAGCCCTTTAGAAGCTTCTTTAATTCCGTCCTCCATGGTGGCATTACTCCGAATGTGGTTCCATCAAATACGACGATAAAAAGACAGCTACTACGATTGTTTTAAAAAACAATAACGATAATTAGTTTGTTTAGATATAAGAATACTTTTATTCCTTTTTACTGGAAACGAGGAATTCCATCGTAATCCTCGGGGATGCACAACGTATCTGCATTTTGATTCTTAATAAAATATACATCACAGCATCCACTTACCATCAGGTGGACTGTATGCTCGTTTGTCACGTTAATTCCATAACGACATTTCCTAAAATTTTCAGTGTCACCCACGTAAAAACCTTGAGAACTAACGGTGGTATTTCTTGTGTTAAAATTATAGTATCATGAGAGCAGTGGCGCGCAGTGAACGTACAGAGAGGAACCAACTAATTTTAACCCGCTTAGTTAACTGGCTATCCTCGAAGGAATCAATCACCCTAATTCGTCCTGTGAGTTACGTAAGAGGATACTATTGGAAATGTGAAAAAAATCTTATGGCTTCCGATGGATGGCGGTATAACCATCGTTTACACCGGACGGATAATACCCAGACCGGCGTATGGCAGCAGCATCAAAGGTTCGAGACGTCTGTTACTGCGATCGTCAATGCGCTTGCAAAGTGTGACGATTAAGGAAAATCCCCCCTACAAGAGGGGAGGTTGTCTTCCAGTTGAGTTTAACGAGCTGAAGAAGAAAAAAGACGATAATTACAGTAAGGAATATTATCATACTATATGATTGTACACATTAACGCTGTTGTCCGTATTGAATGAAAAAATGAGCAAAATTTCTCTCGTTGGCATGGCGGTAACTCGGGCATAAAAGTCACGCTTTGCAGAGTAACGTGAAAACACAGACTATTAAGTTAATTTATTACTTTTACACTTCAAGCAATAATGCTGAAGACTGTCTGATCAATTATCATATTTATATAGGTGGCGCATGATTACTTTGAAATAGTGTCAAACGCAATGAAAGCGCATAAACGATCGCCGGGATATTCGGGTCAAACCACTTTTTGCGAAACTGCCCATCATGCAGTGGACATAGCGAGATATAAGAAAATTACTATCGCATAGAACTGGTCCTAGCGCCTATGACGTTACGCCGCGTATCGCTGTGAGCTTTCTTCAATATAAGTTTCGAAATATTAACACCGGTATTTGAGCGTCTGGTGTCCTTCTGTTCAGGCAACGCACATTAATCTTTGGGTTAGGAGTTGGTTTATATTAGTTGCGACCGTTGTTTACGTGTTGACGTAAATGCCAAAGTGACGGATTTAGGTTAATAATATAGTATATTAATTGGGGAGCCACGGTCGTCGTTGTCAATTCGGTATTTAATCCTTGGTGACAGGCCGGGCCGGCGCATGACCGCATCTCCGAGACCATCAACTACGGGGAATATTGATCTTATTTGAGGTTGATTAGCTCGGACGTTGGCAGCGCGCTAATAATATCCCGGTTCTGGCATTGATCCAGGAGAGGCCTTAATGGTACTTGGAATTACGAACTTTTAAAGGTTACTACACACTTTCGTAGAGTCGGATCGATGACACAAATAAGATTGACAAGGTTTTTTTTGTTTGGTAATATATAGTAATAATATTTGGACCTAAACTTATCGCATTTGTACGTAGGCATCACTGAAAATGTTGCAGTCATGAATATTTGACGTTTAAAAATGTAAATTTTCATCTAAGCAATGCAATATTTTCTGACGGAATATAAATTGTCAATTATTTTTATAACTTATAAATTAATCACCACTCACACTGAAGATAAGTTTAAATCAAAAAGAGATCGTTCAATTTTTATGATTTTCAAATTTTCTTTCCCTGAAATGTTGCCGTGCTCGCTTTCAAAATACATTTGTGCTTAAAGCACCGCATTTAAGCACTTCCGACAGTCATCTGAATGTTGATACGCTGAATTTTATCGTGGTCGCTTTTCTTTGATAAGATTAAAGACAAACCCAAGTATTTGTACATTTATTAAGTTAGGAAGTTTACTTCTAGGTTCTTCATGGACATTTTTTTTCTAGTTCCCCTGACAGTAGGAGATCAGGGACTTTGTTCATCAGTAGGTGTTTCTCTTTTCACCCCTTATGTTTTCTTTTCTTTTATCTTTTTATATTTTAATACTACGTACATTTCATTCTATTTACATTTAATCTTACATTTACCTTATCATTACTCTTCATGGACATTAGACTCGAAACGAATTTGAACGAATGTTGCTCATTGGTATTTAAACGCTGTGAATTATAAAAAACCAGCGATCCCGCACGGGTGATTTCTAGATTTCGACAACAGCGCTATCTACTGGGTCCAATTGTAAATATAAACCATACATGGACCCACGCCAACACACAAAAAAATTCATTAAAATCGGTCAAGCCAGCAGTCGAGTTTTAGCGAGACTAACATTTGATTTTTACATTATTATAGAGAAAAACGCTGCATGTTTGGTATAGCGGTCCGGCGGCGCGGCGTATGAGACGGCGTACATCACCCATACATAGGCGGCGGTATAACCATCTTGTTTATGTAGCCAGCACGGCTACCATGGGCTGGGGACAAAAAATTTATCCCCCGATTATATCCACTGACAAGAGATAAAATTATCTTGTCCTTATACCAAAGCACGACAACGAGGACAAGTATATCCCCGTTTGACATAACGAAAAGACATATATTCCCCGTCCGTAGCATGGAGCCAAATGAAAGATAAAAAATTATGCTTCTTTGACATTTGAAAGGGACAATTTTATCCTAGTTCGTTGGACGTGGGATTAAGTTTATATACATACGAAAAACCTATCTAAGTCTTAGTCTATCTCCCATTGTATCTACTGTGGATATTATATCCACCGGTGCGTCCATGCTCGAAGGGTGGATTAAAACTAAGCGTAAATAAACATTTTATCCTTTCTCCGGGGATAAAATTATCTCTTGCCCATGCTAGTCCTACAGGTGTATAATACCTAGACCGGCGACGGGCAGCAGGATCGTGATTGTCAATCTGCCAAGCGTTACTATTTAGACAAATCCTTCCTACAATGAGAGTCCTATGTCCAGCAGTGAACTTTGACTGGCTGTTGAAGAAGAAGAATTGTTAAATACCGATGCTTTTATCTTGTGTTATAATACTAAAAAATTTACTAAATGACGAAGCTTTTTTTTTCTAAAAGGTCGTCGCAGTGTTAATGAATTTTAGTAGGTTTTTTGTTTTATTAGAATAGAATAGAATATTTTTTATTCAATATTGATTATTACATAATACTTATTGAAAGTCATTTTTTATTTACCACTGGTTCGGAAAACACCCCAGTCCTCGGAAGAACCAGCAAGAAACCCAGCGGGACTTTTTTTTCAAACATATTTCCGAGGAGAGAGAGAGAGAGAGAGAGAGAGAGGAGAGGGTTGTAAAACATCTTCACGATACAGGAGAAAATCTAAGAGTGGGGGTAAAGTATTTTAAGAAAAAAAATGGCGAAAAAAATCATGTAACTAATGTACGAGTACCTTGACTTATTTGTCGTAGACACTAGCAATAGCGATGATTGCGCGGCGACTATACAAAATCAAATTCATAAGCTCCACAACTACGTTTAGTGCAACTACCCGTTCACCTAACCATTTCGAGCCAACGAGGTCGCGGTCTTTTTTTACAAATTTAACATATTTGGTAATGAGCGTAATTACTTTAACTATTCTGAGAGCGTTATAAGGCAAAGATGCGTCTGCCGCGATGCCCCGATGCGTGTTAGAAGCTCACAGAAATGAGAGGAGGCTTGTACCCAGCGGTAGGTGGAATACATGATGTAACTTTACTTTTGAGACGTTTTTGTGTATATAGTATATATGTCACAGTCAAGACTCATAACCAAACTAACTAACCAACCAACCTTAAAAAAAATTTTGCATTCAAGTGGTTTTGACCGGTTATGAGTTTTGACTGTAATCTATACATACATTAGCACGGCTATAATAAAACTTTAAATAATTCCGAATTGCTAAACAACTAAGCTAAAATTAACAGTTGATTTTGTATAATATTCAAATGTTTAAATTCGTACATTAATCATATTATAACTATACGGAGTTTAGAGTATTGTTAGGGTAACAACTTTACACGTGTTAGAGCCTCGTTGCAGCTGTATTATAATTCTAGCACGAATAGATCAGATGCTCGACCAAGGAAGAACCACGTTCTTACAGGGTACCGGCGTAAGGTAGTAGATCCTGTTTCGTATAATGAGTAAAGAGAACCGGGGTTCTTTTTTACTGGAAACGAGGCATTCATTAGTGATCAGCGGTTACAACGCATCTAATGTAATTCTCATAGCATAACATACATTTACCATCATGTGGACTGTGTGCTCGTATGTCACCTTTATTCTATAAAAATATACACAGTGGTGGGTTTAATGGTGGATGCGATATTGCACGTAATTGTGGAAGGTTATACAGTAGAACGCCGACTATCTGAACGCCGATTAACCGAATCGCCAATTATCCGAATCGGTACTAAGCTTAATATAAAAAATTAAAACCGAGTACTGTAAGTAAGTAATGTAATTTTTGTTTTGTTTTGTGGTACAAGTTAGAACTCGCTGGAGTCCAGATATATTTCAACTGTAGGTACGTATGGTAGAACTGTGTTTGTTAAACTTAATAAAGTTTATATTATGTGTGACAGTTCGTTTTTCTTTATTACGTTGTACCAGTCTATGTCCGATTGTCCGAATCAACCCGGGTCCCAATTAATTCGGATAATCGGCGTTCTACTGTAATATTATTTTGAACGCGCATCTTAACAAATTATTTTCTTAAAATTTGTGTAATGAGCTGCCTCAAATGAACGCCGTACTCCACTAAGTGATGGAAGATACACGGGTTCTTCAGTTGTCGGCGGATTTGTTGTCGGTTGCCACGCTTGACAGGCGGGTGGATTGACAATCTCATTATTCACGGTCGGTCGCGTGTGACGCTGCTATTTGCTGCCGCCCATTCGCATTTTACTTCTTGCTTATTCCAAATAGTTATACCGCCATATGAAGGATTTTAATAATAATAATAAATCTTAACCTTAATAATCTTCTGAGATAAAGATATCGTGAAGTGGCTATAGGAATGCGGTATTAGAATAACCACTACCCCATGTCGTCCCATAGGAGGCGATAGATGGAGACTGAAACAGGATATGGTCAGCAACATTTTCCTATGAAGGGCTCAAATAAAAACTGCGTTTACTAACCCGTCATAAATATGGCAAATATACTCCCTACAAGGCAATCTATTGGGGAGGCCTATGTTCAGAAGTTGGCTATTATAGGTTGTAAGGGAATAATAATAGAAACATAGATAAGCATCTCAGCGAAATAAATATAATATGAAATAAATAACAGAGACGTCGTCATACCACACCCAATGTCTGGTAAATCGCGGCTTTTATTTCCAAATGACATCCATATCCTAGGTTTGCCACTAAAATATCTGATTTAAATGCAATACACATAGTCGTATATAACGAAGAACAACCTGCCGAGCAACAGAACACCTCTGTGTGTACACATAGCAGAGTTGAAAATAGCTTATAGCCATGAATCAATAAGAAATCGTTTGCATGCGAAGCAGACGCGGGCTGGAAGTAGTCAGCGCCTCGCCCATCATACACAAATAAATGTATGTACACGTTCTCTCGTCTGCGTACCTGCTACAGTCGTAATTAAAAAAGAAACTATAATGTGCGAATCACACCAGCAAGGTGCAATAATTATTATATTATAATAATATTGTGTAAAAATAAAAAGCGTTAAGTTATAGCCAATGTACCGCCACATATGCCTTACAAAAATGAATAGCGGCGCAAGTGGAGCGCATTTATGAAAAAATTATTGGGTAAATTAGGTCGATTCTCACCAGAGTTAGCAGGTTTGCAGGTAGAAATCACTCTGAAACTGCGTTATTTATTAATAATGATAATATTTTGCCAATGATACATTTATATATTACAACGAAATCAAACGTCAAAATCAAGCAACCACGATTCCCACCAGTCATACAATCAAATGTTTTTTTATAGGATTAGGGTGACAAACGAGCACACAGTCAACGTGATGGTAAGTGGTTGCTGCGGCCCATAGACATCTACATCTATCCTCTATTACAATTCAAAATGCAGATGCGTTGTCACCCGTGAGGACTAAGATGCAATGCCTCATTTCCAGTAAAAAGGGCCTCCGGCCACCTGCACTCACCAAGCGAAACGCAGAGGTAAACCTCTACTTCACGCTGGTATTCTGTGAGGTCGTGGTACCACCCCGGTTCGAGCCGGCCCATCCGTGCGACAGCAAAAGCTGCCGCGTGGCTCTACCACTGTTGAAAAATTGAAGGTCACTTACAGCTTTGCAGGTGCAGAAGAAAATGTAAATGATTTTTTAAAAAAAATGTTACCTCCATACATAATACAGGATTTTTTCCTGTATAGTAGGGGCAGTTTACATACATAAATTTCACAAGCACTAACATCCAGACCCGGAACAATTATTTGTACGCCATACAAAGACTTGTTCCGTGCGGGATACGGACCCGCGACCCTTAGCGCTGCAACTTATTGCTAAGCCACTGCGCCACGGAGTATATATATATATATATATATATATATATATATATATATATATATATATATATATATATATATATAATGGTAAATAAGCACTTAAAATTCCAGTTTACAATTTCATTCGTAGTGGCGGGGATCAAACCTGTGTTGTAATATTATCGAAGAAAATTTATTACTACGTAGTGTTGTGACCAGGGGGAAATTATTTGAAATTATTAGTAATGTTTTAAGACAGCCGTGTTGATCTATCTAGGACTTTAAACTACTCTTTTATTCTAAACTTAACAATAATATAATATACCTATTATCGTGCGGGCTACACTACATAATATCATCCAAAAAGCAAAGCCTCATCGCACTAAATTTGACATACTAGTCTTGGATAGGGAGTAGTATTACTAGTCCATCACTAGCTCACCAGCAAAATATGATGATCATAGAAATCTTCTAGGTGCTTGCTAGCTACCGTATTCTTGAAAAACTTCCTGTCAAGGATTAAAGAGGCAATTGGTGTAATGTGTGAAGTGAAGCAAGCGATACGACGTAAAAGAATCCATTATCTCACTTTGTCTCAAGTGTCGTAACAACGCTTTGGAAAATGCCACAAAAATAGTATAACCATATCCATCTCTCCTCTACAACATATGTTACAGTACATATGTTCAGCAGTGGACTTTAACGGACTGATGAAGGAAAAGTTATATGAAAAGCGGCGCACATTAGCGCATTTATTGTGACTTAAGTGGATAGCATACTTATGCTAATGTATTCCTAAAGTCACAGTACTCTACAGTCTAAGCGCAACAGCTGATCATGAGGTGCCGGGTCGGACAAAAAAAAATAGTTATTGTTTTTCGGTCAAGAAATTATCAGTAGCAGCCCAGAGCCAAGATGTTGGCGGTGTTTCGCTCCTGTGCCTCGTGAATCACGGAGTCGTTAGTTCTGCGCCTGGCCTCTCTCCAGTCGTGTCGGATTACCGTCCCAACGGACTATGAGAGTGAGGGAATAGAGAGCAGGGATTGAAAACGGTCCCAAAATACCGGTATAGTACCGGTATTTAGGGGTTTCGGTACCTATACCGGAACAGGAACCAGAACCTAAATTAGAACCTTAAAGAACCTTTATTTTACCGGTTCCTAAGTAAAGCGAAAGCGAGTCCAAACTTGTTTGAGGTGCGGTCGGGTGGAAGCGCGATGAGTGAGTGTGAGAAGAGGGGAGTTTGTAAAATATCACATTTGTATTGGTGGATCTTATGTTGCATATCAACGCAGTGTTGCCAACACTACGGATTTTCTATAGATATACGAAAATTTATCATCATCTACGAAACTACGTAATTTGACGTTGCAATCTACGGAATTTTTATAAACTTAACAAGATTTTTTTTTCACGAGTGTGAACTTGCCGACAATGTCGTTCTCTCTCTCTTCTTCTAATGTTGTCTGTATTAAATTATATTTAATAATTAATTCTATGCTATCTTTATTAAAATAAAACCATTTTTACTCATAAATATCAAATTTTTGTGATGTTAATCGATTACAAATGTTAATAGCTTAGATATTTTGAAATAAATTAGGTACGTTTGTTTCTTCTTTCTTCTTGAAAAATAGGCAATTGTATATATATTGTATATATAATATAACCGCTTAAAATCTTTTTATAGATGATTGAATTGTCACTTATGTCTCAAATTTTTCTAATCCATGCTATCCCATTTGTTTTTACAATTATTAAAAAAAATCTGCCAGATTATTCTTCGCTTTTCCGTGAACTTTTTTTCGAATTTCTCAACGTTCTTAGTTGTATAGTTTTTCATCATCATCATCATTACAGCCCTTCACAAGTCCACTGCTGAACATTGGCCTCCCCCAAGGAATGCCACAAAACACGGTTTTGGGCCACCTGCATCCATCGACTTCCTGCATATCTTACCAGGTCGTCACTCCATCTAGTGGGGGGACACCCTACACTTCGTCCGCCGGTACGAGGCCGCCACTCGAGAATCTTTTTTCCCCATCGGTTGTCGGTTCTTCGAGCTTTATGGCCGGCCCATTGCCACTCAGCTTACTAATCAGTTGGGCTATGTCGGTTACTCTGGTTCTACTGCGGATATCCTTATTTCTGAGTTTATCACGCAGAGAAACTCCAAGTATAGCCCTCTCCATAGCTCGCTGAGTGACCTTGAGCTTCCTCATCCGGCCAGCAGTGAACGACCACGTCTCAGTTCCATAAGTAATCACTGGTAACACGCACTGTTTGTATAGTCACGTTTTTAAGTTTTGAGTTATACCTGACGAGAAGAGGTGCCGTAATTTCCCGAACGCTGCCCAACCGAGTTGAATCCGTCGATTGACCTCTCGAAGGTGGTCGAAGTTGGACTTACCTAGTCGGACTATTTGTCCCAGGTAAACATACTTGTCAACAACTTCGAGCTGCTTCCAACAACTACCGGCATAGGTGTGACATGGACGTTAAACATGATCTTTGTTTTGCCTATGTTCATCTTAAGACCTATCCGTTGGGAGACACTATTGAGGTTATTGAGCATAGTGCTTAGGTCTTCCAGCGATTCTGCCATAAGGACTATATCGTCGGCAAATCGAAGGTGTGTGATGTATTCGCCATTGATTTTAATACCGTATCCTTTCCAGTCGAGAAGCTTGAAAACGTCTTACAATGCAGCGGTGAAGAGTTTCAGGGATATAACGTCACCCTGTCTTACACCTCTCTGCAATTGGATAGGTTTCATACTCTGATTCTGTACTCGGATAGCCATCGTAGCCCTACTGTATAAGCACTTCAGCACTTCGATATACCGACAGTCAACTTGGCACCGTTGAAAGGATTGCAGCACCGCCCAAATTTCGACGAAATCAAAGGCAAATTATACTCCACGGATTGCTGTACAATTCGCCGAAGGGTATGTATGTGGTTTATGGTGCTAAAGCCCTTTCGGAAACCGGCTTCTTCGGGAGGCTGGAAGTCGTCAAGTCTGCGTGCGAGACGATTCGTAATGACTCTCGAAAACAGCACGTAGACGCGGCTCAGAAGGAAAATCGGCCTGTACTTCTTCAAGAGAGCGTTGTCACATTTCTTGAAGAACAAGACCACCGTCCTTCTACTCCACGCCTCCGGTGTAATGCCACCATGGAGGACGGAATTAAAGAGCTTCTGAAGGACTTCAAGTACCGGTTTTACACCCGCTATCAAAAGCTCCGCTGTAATTCCATCCCCGCCTGGGGTCTTGCCGTTTTTAAGGTGCTGGAGAGCCATTCTAATCTCGCTCAGACTGACGTCCGGGATATCGTCGGAATAGTGTCGGATAAGACTCGCTCTTGGATAGTTACTCACACTTGCGTGTGGCTCCAACGATGATGTGTACAGCCAATAGAACCTCTCAATCTCATTCAAAATCTCAGATATCCCGGAAACGATGCTGCCACACTCGGTCTTCAGCTTTGACAGTTGGCTCTTTCCGGCAGACAGATCTCTAGCAAAGACTTTGGAGCCCTGGTTCCACTCGGTCGCTTCTTCAATAAGAGCAGTATTAAAGTTGCGTAAGTCTCGCCGCATGCATTTGGAGATCTGTCTGTTCGTCAGTTGCCTGTATTCTGTCAAATCTGCTTAAAACTGCAGCTTCATATCCCGTCTAACAGCCATGAGATTAAGAGTGTGATCGGAGAGTTTTTGTGTTCTTCTTCGGTGGGTCTTAGTAAACTTAGCTCCGACCGAATGGACAGTTTTCACGAGCTTGTCATTCATATCGTCCACTGCATTGCAATCTTCTAGGCACTGAAAACGGTTTAGTAGCTCGAGCTGAAAGGTTTCGGGACTTTGGAGTAGAGCACGAGGGAGACGGAGCGTCGACTTCATTAGAGGTGTCCTCTCCAACTCAACGTTTAGGTTCAGTGTGCCTGTCACCATTCGGTGATTGCTGCCGGTTTCCACCCTCGCGATCACTGAGACATCACTGAACAGTTGTCGTCTGGTCGTCATAATGAAGTCAATCTCATTTTTTCTCAAACCGTCGGGGCTCGACCAAGTCCACTTTCTGTGGGGCCGCTTCTGGAAGAAATATTTCATCATAAAGAGTCCCTCTTTCTCCGTGAACTCTGCCAGCTGCTGGCCCCTTTGGTTCCGTTGCCCTATTCCAAATTTCCCTACTTTCAGCTCACCGTTTTCTCTTGTGCCTAGTTTAACGTTGAAGTCTCTCATTAACACCGTATAGTGGGTTTTGGAGGAATGCATAGCTCTAGAGATATCCTCATACATTTCCTCCACCTCCTCATTTTTTTTTATAGGATAAGGGTGACAAACGAGCACACAGTCCACCTGATGGTAAGTGGTTGCTGCGGCCCATAGACATCTACATCTATCCTCGTTTGCGAATCAAAATGCAGATGCGTTGTCACCCGTGAGGACTAAGATGGAATGCCTCATTTCCAGTAAAAAGGGCCTCCGGCCACCTGCACTCACCAAGCGAAACGCAGAGGTAAACCTCTACTTCACGCTGGTATTCTGTGAGGTCGTGGTACCACCCCGGTTCGAGCCGGCCCATCCGTGCGACAGCAAAAGCTGCCGCGTGTGTGGTGTGTCGAGGTTGGTGCGTAAACCTGTATGACCTTCAGCGAATACCGTTTGTTGATTCTGAGTATAAGGTACGCGACCCTCGTCGACACACTGCCAATCTTTACAACGTTGTTAACGAGAAACTTGTGGACGATAAATCCGACACCTCCTTGGGACAGAACAAGTTGCCGGATTCGAGGATTACCGTGTCCTCCCCCTTTCTTCGGACCTCGGATAGTCCTATAATATTCCAGCGCAACTTGTCTATCTCTTCTTCCAGCTCCAGGATCTTCTCGTCAGTCCTCAGGGTGCGTGCGTTATAAGTTGCTAGGTCGAGTCGTCGTAGGTGGCAACCGAACCTCCACCGGAGATTCTTAGCACCCACTGCCCCGCCGTTACTATGGTCACCACCGTAGCCAGGAATAGCGGGGCCGACGGGGACTGGGCGCTATCTCTTAGTAACTTTATTCATTTTGGGGGTATATTGCCATAGTCGCCACGCTTGGCGAGCGGGTTGGCAACCGCAGTTTTTTATTGTTATATTGCTGTTATCAGGAAGATGCAGCAGCCCATCACCTGACTGTATCCCACTGTCGCCTCTTACGACACTCACAGATATTCTTAACCGCCACTACACAGTTATAGTTTTTCATTGTTACATAAATCACCTGAGTCTGAAACACCGTAATATTATATCAAATAATAAACTAACAAAAACCAGAAAATAAAATCCATGTTAATAAGTCGTTATAATCAAGTTTGTAACGTACTTTTTTAGTATAACTATCCACAAATATTAAAGTGTGTATAGTTAGTTTATTTGTTGTTTACGAATTATTATTTAATTAAAAAAAAACATTTAATTATAATAAATTTTTATGGTTTATTTTTTTTACATGTGTAGCTTGATTCGATGTTACACTACATTTAAACTTACAACAAGAATTTTACATGACAGAATGAATTTATTAACTAAGTTCAAAAATAAATATTGTCGATCCGCAACGGAACGGATATTTTAAAATAGCATCTACGGAATTGTACAGAATTTTTATACCAATCTACGGATTTGGAGAAATTTTATTATAGGTTCTCGGAACCGGTATTTAGAACCGGTACATCGGAACCCGAACCGGAACCGATACCGGAACTGGAACCGTACCGAAAAGAGGAACCTTTATAAGAACCTAAATGAAGAACCAGAACCGAAATTGGTACCGGTATTCAATCCCTGATAGAGAGTGCATCTAAACTCGTCCACTATAAAAATGTCATGCACCTCGTCTTCTTAGACTACCTGCCGTGACAGAAATTCGGTTTGGGAAAAATTATTTACTATTATTATTCCGAAAGTCGCATTATCGATGAAAAGGGACATTCGGGACCTCTTCTCTACCCATCATTTCATCTCTACTACAGGCACTTTACCGGCTTGAAAACATCAAAAGAAAACATGTACATTTGACAAAAAAGTGTAGTATGTGAAATCCGTCAAATTGCCATAGCAGGGAGGTGAATTATCATGTGTATAGATAAAAAGTTTTACTTAAAAATGGTTAAGTGTAGACCTTTTTATGAATTTAATTTTTAATGTAATGTAATGTAGTGATGACATGCCATGCTTAGAAGAGTATAAAGTTGTAATTTACCTATTAAACACTGCTAATGCGGCGATTATGAATCTAACGGAAGAACAACAACTTAAAACGGTAAAATAATGCACAGACATGCCCGAGAATATCAAATAGCTTTTAAATCTAATAACGCCAGTAAAGTGTGAATATGTAGGTTAATTGTAATGGATTTACTTAACAATTAGTGCAAGGAAATATTTCTAACGAACATAATGATAAAAGTTTAAATATTTAAAATACTATTAATAAGAATATTTTAATAAGCGCATACGCATGCTAAATTTTGTAAATATCAAAATGGTAAATACCAGCAGGGTAGGTGTTCCGGTATCGATGACATTGCCGTTACTCACCTGCAATAAACAAAGCTACCGTAAGTGTTCGCTACGCATAAGTGTATAATTACCGTGTAAACACGAGGACACAGGTGATTGCTTAGTTAAAAGTATATTACATCGTACGAAATATTGATTGACTAGTTCACAACATAATTATGTATTAAATTAATAGAGATAGTTGTCAATATCATTTAAAAAATATATAAAAAAAGTTGTAATAAAATACTTGGAGCAGCCGTGACATTGATCGCCTAGTTTAGGCATCAGTCTCTCACATTACTTTGTGCCTTTTTTGTCAAAAATCGATATTGTTAATTTAATGTGGCGAGAAAATAAATTATATTATTATTATTATTATTGATAAAATTATTAAAATTAGTTAATCAATAAACTCAAAAATATTAAATTAAAACGTAACGTTAACGTCTTTTTTTAATGTATTTACTTATAACATAAAAACATCGTACAATAAATTTCAGGATAGTCTACCAAACTGGTAGGTATACAGTTTGTCGACAGAAACTTTTCTCGTTTACATCGTTTATAATTGTTGTATATTTTTTATAAATTATTACTATTATTTCCAGAGATTTACAAACACTAATATTATGTTACGTTATGATATATGATTTATAAATGTTAATATTATATTATACCTAACTATTGAAGTACAAATACAAATTAATTTTATAAAGATTCCA
Organism: Parnassius glacialis; assembly: GCA_033319125.1. Taxonomy (NCBI): domain Eukaryota; kingdom Metazoa; phylum Arthropoda; class Insecta; order Lepidoptera; family Papilionidae; genus Parnassius; species Parnassius glacialis. The sequence goes on from JAVANC010000016.1 coordinate 23,901,513, forward strand.
AGAAATATTTTTAAAGTTTCTAATAATTTAATTACTCAGCAACTCAGTCTCTTTTTTTTAAATCTAAAGCCAGGCTATTTACAGTTATTGTTGGAACTATGATATATGATCTGGTAAGTTTACCAAGCTAATTAACTGCTTTAGGATCTTCCAAAAGTTGCTTGATAACACCTAGAGATTAACACCAAGAGTAGCTATAGTCTTAAATACTAAAATAATTTAAGCATTTAATGCGTACATAAGATGCACTTTAGTGCAAGGTATTGCATTACGAAGCCATCGAGCCGTTCGAGCGAGGGCGTCGCGACGCTCGAGAACCGAACAACGTTGGCACTGGTCCAAATATTTTTCATACGGCTCGCCCGGGGCCTGGTTAACTTGCCCTATTCACCTGAATCGGAATACATTTACATCTCACAGACGTAATGGCAGATAAGGCCAATGATAGTCAGTCATCTCGGCCACCTGAAGCATTTATCGAAATTTATGACGAGTTCATGAAAGTAGTGGACTATATTTTTTTATATATTTTTAACTCTTTGAAAATCAGTATTAATTTAGGCGTAGCAACAACGTATACGGGATAACCAATCGTGAAAGAGCGATGGTCAATGCATGACTTTGCAAAAAAAGTGTTTTAAGGTATGCGTGCTAATTTTTATACTTTACAAGTAACTTTATATTTATTGCCGTGATAAAATATTAGAACATTTATATATAACAAATAATTCAGTTTGGCCTAAATCACAAAAGGTAGGAGGAATGTGCTTGACGTTGACATTGAATTTACATAAACGTATTTTACTATATTGCTTACTTAAATATTAATACATATTGTAACACTATTTTAACAGGTTATATTCTTTTAAGTAAAAAAATAAATAAAACAAGAGAATAAGATATGTAAACAAGTAAACTTTTAAACGAGTTTTTATGAATGTTTATACGATGTCCATAGAAATGGAAAAAGAAATAAGGAGGCCACATGATATGATAATAATTTTACGATTTCCGCTGTTCCTTTTAAATTTTTACTTAAGGTGTTTTATTCCTTTAATTTCACACTAGTCTCCTCACAAACCACATTAGTCTCGGAACGTATTTAAATTAAAGCATTACAATATTTACGCAAACTATTCTATACAACAAAAAGTTGCATAAAAAAAGTTCATTGTACTCAACTTTTATATATATTTAGAGTTAACCTCATTAATCTCCGACTAGCAAGTGTGACCATGTGCAAACAATATGTACTCGAAATACCAGTATATTTATCTTCTTTTTAAGGCTATGTGACAGAATGTTATTATTGATTTCATGATTTTATTCACCGCGATACTCACGCTCTCAGGTCGTTACTCTATATATTAAAGCAGTTATTAAATTTTAGTAGACATCGCTTAGAGCCAATTAACATAGCGCTTAGATAAATAACATAATGTTTAAATCTGCTATAAAATTTGCTTTATTCAATATCTTATACACAAACTTTAATACAGGTAGCAAGATGATACAAACAATATTTTTTTGAAATCTGCAGACCAGCAGCGCAATCAGATTCAATTTAAGTTTTTACAGAAGTAAGGGTGACTAACAAGCACACAATTCACCTGATCCATAGAAACCTAAAAACATCTATCCTCAATTAAGAATAAGATACAGATACGTTGTGTTACCCTTGAGGACTAAATGGAATGCTCGTTACGAATTAGTGTCTCCGTTTCTCGTCACTCGATAGAAACACCGAGCCATTAAGCCGTTCTTTTCTACGTTGGTATTATGTGCGAAAGTGATCCTTCCCCGGAAAAGTCGACTCATCTGTATTACAGCCTGGCCACGTGTAAAACGAACTTAATACTAATCCAAAATTAATATTATAATATAAAACAATTTTAAACTACGATGAAATTTAAGAGAATTAATATTTCCTGAAGCAAAATGGAAGAGAGTATAAAATTCCTTTAAAAATATTAAAATATAGTGATGTTTAATTACTTGCTAAAATGAAATACAAAATACTTGTTGAATATTACATTCAGTTGAGTCTCGCTACTTACAATGAATCACTTTGTTATATTACCCTTCTCGAGAAAGTTGTTAGGATTTAAAGCAAACAGCATTATACGGTAAAGATCAAAAGAACGCACGTTTATATTTAGGAGCGCAGCACGGATGGGAGTACTGGCGGCAATCGCCACGGCTTTGGCATGCGATAACTTTGCTTACAGGTATTTACAACAAACAGGTTTACCTTCGAATGCCGTACGATAGTACCAGATATACCTTACAAAATAATCTGATATACATAGGTAAAAAAATATTGTTAGTTACATATTAAAAGCAACGTAATTTTTATGCTTTCATTATGCAGAACATCGCTGCTTTAAGGATTCCAATGTTTTGGGGTGATTTTAATTATAATATAAGTATTGTAAAATAATATAAATTTTAAGTATTATTAGTAAATTACTTGAGCTTTTTTTTAATAATCTTAGGTGTGCATTATTTCTATTATTTCATACTAATTGAATAATTGCGTTTAAGTGTTAACAGGTATTAACACTTTTTAAACGCAGTAATTCAATTAGCTTATTATATATATCTCGCTTATTAGAAGAAAAACTAATCCTACGATATAGATGTATGATTATTTTAGAAACTGTTGAAAAATTGCTGCTTGTTCATTTATTATATAATAAACACGCGTTCAATGTTAGCAAATAGTTGGCCCTGAGGCCCTGAAACTATTGATAATTGATGTTACAAAATACTTAAAAAGTGAACGAATCTTGGCCCTATAAACGTAGGTCAAAAAAATTAGTAGCCTTTGTATGTTATTGGTAGTGGTAAGATAATACGATGTTATATGCCAGTTTGATTTTTATTTAATATCTAACTAGAAAATTGTTTATAAAAACTTAAAAATCACATTATGTGGTTAAAATATCTTAATTCTTTTTTTGAATTTTTTATACAAATATTAGTTACCCTTATGTTACCGTTAAGTCTTAAAGTTTACCTATTCACAATAACAAATTAACACCCACAGTAATTTTATTATTTTATACAAAACAGATAAAGACTAAATCTTTTTCACTTCTTTTTCGATTAGACACTGGCCAAAGTTTTGTCACGTATACCTACCTATTTTCGATTATTTATTAGATTAAAAAAGTATAGATGTCATGTTATTTAAAACCTAACAATATATCGTTTATATCAATTTTATTTTTTATATTACTTCACCTCTTTTAATCAATATGTTCGTTATTTTGTATTTGTGTTTGACGAAAGGTTTTATCGTAATGAGCAGTGTATTTTTAATGAGGTAATCTTTACAAAGAGAACACTTCTCTTTATATCAGGGTCCATAATGTTATCTAGGGTTAAAAAACAAACAAAAAGGTTATCAAAGACAATTAAAATAGTTTTTATTGTAGCAATACTTATCTGAGAATGGTTTACTAAAATAGTAACAACAATCTTTCAAATATTCAAATTTGTACAATGAAAACAACCAGTTTTTAATGTCTATAACGTATAACACAATGAATTTATTCCATCGTTCATAGCTTCATAATATGTTGTAATTGTGTTTCGTTATAATGAACCATTCAATATCGATAAATCATCGAATTCTCCTGTCGACTTAGTTACTAGCTATGTGCGATGTCTGTCGCTAACATACTACTAACCTTGTCAAAAAAATTAAGCAATAGTCTATAGTTATTATTGTTCCCTTTCACTGACTCCAAAATTAATTAACAAAACATAACATAAGTGACAACAAGACAATTTTTAGTTATTTATTAAAGTTGAACACCATAAGTACTAGGAGCTTTTTTATTCTTCTTATAGGTTAAGGTTCACAATGGATGGACTTAATGCATTGAGAATATTACTTGCCAGTCGACGTTAATTTTATTTGATGAATATAAGAAATAATAACAACACTTACACGAACTAAACAACAATACGCTATTAAAGGACAAAGCAGTTCCAAATTTCCAATGGCCATAATTATATTAGACATTAGAAGATTTAGATTAAGCTAGATAAATGTTTACTGTGTCAATATTTTTACCACATTTATATTATGAACTCGCTTTCTTCTTTGTTTGTCTGTTTAGTATAAATTTTGAAATCGATTTTAATCTAAATTTCCAAAGAGCGTGTGTGATTGTGTGTAAGTGATTTTATACTTCAAAAATGGATGGAATACTCAGAATAGAACCATGGTAAAAAAAGATCGTCGTTTTGAATTATAATTGTGTATCTATCGCCATGTCTCGTAAGAGGCGACAGAGAGAAACAGACCAGGATATGGGCAGCGGCATCTTCCTGACCACAACTCAAAATAATTAAAAAACTGCGGTTTTCAACAAGCCCGCAAAGCGCTGCAACTATGGCGAAATCCTTTTCCACAACATTTTGTGTGGCCAACGTTCAGCAGTGGACTTTTATAGGCTGTTACGAATGAATGAATTATTTGTAATGTCGAAGAGACGAAAAGATGAAACTTGGATTAAATCTATAAGACTAAGGGCTGGTTCTTAATCGTCAGATAAAAGTTATGCGTCAAATAAACTATAACCAGTCTGAATATAAAAGTAAAACGAACTATTGTAGTCAGTCAAATAATTGCACATTTGTGACAATTTTTGTAGGCCAGGCCATACCAACACTCGGTTCCGTGCGGGATTCGAACCATTTGCCACCATCATTACAATTCACTGACAAATTTATAATGAAGCAATATCATAAATTTCAAATTCTAAATACATGTATTTTTTTATGAAATAAGGGCGACAATCGAGCACACAGCCCACCTGATGGTAAGTGGATGCTGTGGCCTATAAACATCTACATCTATCCTCAATTAAGAATCAAAATTCAGATGCGTTGTCACCCCTGAGGACTAACATGGAATGCCTCGTTTCCAGTAAAAAGGGTCTTCGGTTCTCTACACTCACCATACGAAACACAGCAGCATTCTCACAGAATACCAGCATAAAATAGCATTAAACTGCTATTTTATGCTGGTATTCTGTGAGAGCGTTGTCCTTCCCCGGTCGAGCCAACCTATTCGTGCTACTCGTACAACCATAATATAGCTGTAGCATGGCTCTACCACGTAAAAAAAGTAATTCAAAATATTGTTTAAAAGGATGAATAGAAATGAAAAAAATTTTTTAATAATGGAATGGAAGTAATAACTTAATTGACCATAAATAAATACATCAATTGAGAGGTTAATTAAGAAGACATTAAATGACCCTTTTATCTAGTTCGAGTGTAAACACGACGCGGTGCTACACTTTTCTTTATATTTCTGCTTTCATTGTACTAAACAAACCTATTAAAGATAATCGTACGTCGCTTTTTATAAAAGTCCTCCCATATGAATATGATAGATCAACATAATATTTTATTTTGAGGACTGTTTTAGTTTGATGTAACAAAAAATATTACTAACTGAAGAAAACGTCCGAAAAGTCGGAAAAATCGTTCTGGCCGACCGAAGAATTAAATTGTGGCAGATTGCTGAAGAACTGCACATTAGCAAAGAACAAGTTGGAGAAATTTTACATGAACATTTGAATATGAGAAAATGCTCACACCGCTCAATAAGCAACGTCAACTCGCAAGTTGCAAAGACTTTTTGGGGCTAGTCGGCGATAAGAAAGAAGACATTTGGCAACGGATAGTCACCGTAGATGAAACATAGATTCGCCAATATAATCCGGAGTCCAAACAAGAGTCCATGCAATGGATAAAAAAGGAGATAGGCCGCCGAAGAAATTCAAGCTGGAAAAGTCGGCGTCCAAGCTATGGCGACTGTTTTCTGGGATAGCGAGGTAATTTTGCTTATTCACTACCTAGCCAGGGGAACTACGTTGCATGACCAATATTACACTAATTTATTGACTCAGATTCGCGAGGCTATTGTACAGAAACGACGTGGGAAACTGACGCGCGAAGTGCTCTATCTGCAAGACAACGCGCCCGTTCACACCGCACATGTTGCGAGGCAAGTCCTGAAAGACACGGGGTTCTTAGAGATTGACCACCTTCTGTATAGCCCAGACCTAGCACCTAGCAATTTTTTCCTGTTTTCTAATTTGAAAAAGGACTTCCGGGGCCGGAGATTGGCAGATGACAAAGAAATGAAAGCTGCGGTTAATCGTCATTTTGAAGAGAAAGATACAGAATAATTGGGTGGGTTAAAGGCATTCTATGCGAGATGTGAGAAATGTATTTCACTTGACGGAGATTACATTGAAAAATAAAAAATAGAAATCATATATTTTATTTCATTAAGTACCATAGGCCGCGGACTTATCAGCCGCCCCCTGTATGACGAATATAATCATAGAGCATATAATTTAGAAATTATAAAGAATTTTGAACCAGTTTGAGTCAAACAGTTTAACAATGTTCATCAATAGGAGAGTTTATTATCCATCCATTACAGCCCATACAAGTCTACTGCTGAACATAGGCCTTATCCATTGATTTCTTAACACAGGGGACTTTGCTATAATTGCCACGCTTGTCAGGGGGAATGGCAACCGCATTATTTATTATTTTTGAGTTTTATCAAAAAGATGCTGCCCATGTCCTGTTTCAGTTTCCCTCTGTCAGCTCTAACGACCCCCATGGTTGAGAGGATAATGATAGACATCATTTTGATTTCCAAATAATATTAACTGCAAATATTTTTATGAAACAGAAACAGAAGAAAAAAAACGCAGTAATAATAAAATAGAATAATGTATTAAAGTTTTTATATCCCTACCTATGCTTTTGTCAAAATACAGCAATACACGTCTATTACAGATTGACGGTGGGAAATGTAAATTGTAAATCATATGTAATGGCACTTGTGGCGGCGACATTCGCTGTGATACGACAGCATTTAACTCGATATCTGCGACGGCATTGGACTTGAGCCAATCTATCTAAAAAGATGTTTAATAAATAACAAAAATGTTACGTTTTCCGTAGTGGAAGACGTTCAACATTCGCCACGTTGTCGTTGCCGAATGTTGAATACTATTTAGCAACTTCAACATTACGGCAATAACTATTTATTTAAATAACAATAATTGAAGAGAAAATGTTTAAAATAAGTTTGGATATTCTCATCACTCTGTAAACAGGCCTGCTGAACTTTTCACATAGCAGAAATAAATCGCTGTAATAACCACGTTTAACCAGTGAATTGGCGATCGCCATAAGATGTGTCGTAATCAATACGCTGTTTCCCGTCGACGGTCTGGGTTTTTTTACATATAGTACACTACGGAACGGTTAACTGCCTTCTTTCGTAGGCTACGAGATCTTCGGGCATTTGTTTAAAACACTTCATAGAACACTCATGGAATGTAATGGAGTAATGGATTATTTTATGTCGACACCACACGATAAGTGATGGTGACAGTAATTCAGTCATTTGACAAGAAATATTTTTTTTTCCTTAAGTTAAGATATTTGGTCGAATATCATTAGTAAATAATTTCTGCAAATACATGATAAGGGGAGCCGCCACAAACAACGCGAAAAAATGTAAACGGAATGAGCGGGTAGCGAGATTATAACGAGCAATTGCTGCAAACTTTGTTGCCTCGCAAGATATACAATATTCTGTTGACGAGTTGAGCTTGAAGCACCCTTTAGGTTCATAAATCATAAAAAAAGCATATTTTAAGGAGCAATAAACATAGCATTTTACATATTTATTATGCATACTAAAGGGCGAAGCACACTATATGGGTACGGAGTGTTTAAACAGCACGTATGTTTGCGTTGCGGTACAATGTATTCTAAAACTTAATTGAGAATTTTATATAAAAACCCCGAAATAAAAAGAGCTGATGATATCCAAACGGCTGAAAATTGAATCGTAGCTAAGAACGCTCTCGATCAAATCACCGTTCAAACGAAAAAAAAACTAGATACAAATCGCTTCATCCGCTTGGGAGCTACGATGCCACAGACAGACACACAGATGCACAGATACACACGTTAAACATATAACACCCCTCTGTTTGCGTGCGGTTTAAAAATTACATGGAAGACGTCGCCTGCGTTCCGTGTACAGCGTGTGAACGCGGACAATGTGACGTCTTTCACAGTTTATACATTTCAGTTCAGTTCATTATTACATTAAATAAAAATGACAAACGAACGGAAAGTCCACTTGACGGTGAATGGCTAGTACAGTCCATGAACACCTGCAACTAACTGCAAACAAAGAATACAACAGATCCGTTCTCAAATCTGAGTACTAAGATGGATTGCCTCACAGCCGGTAATTATATTGGCTCTCTATAACTTTCAGACCGGAAAACAGCAGTTCACATCACTACTGCTGCTTGGCAGCAGAAATAGGTCCGAGATACCCAGTCAGAAGCACTAGACAGGCGTCATTCATTCCTGATTAGTGAACCATAGTATTCATTCGTCTTACGAACCGGGTCATTCGGGTCGTTCTTTCAAATAGATAATTTCGAGTTTCAGGACTCAGGAATGTCGGTCGTTGGACATTATTATACTCTGGTCGTAAGTCCTGTCAATCGTTTGATCCGGAACGTTCAAAAAATGTAATTGCTTTCATCAATACCTTCATGCGCCCCGGGTCAAATGAACGAATTATTTACGATTAACACATGTCTAAGACGGACTCCTAGTCGGAGAAAAAGTCCTACCACTTAGAAACCTCGAGGTTAACTTTAACTTCACCACAGTATGTTCTAGATTACTATTCGTTTCCTATGACATGGCCATTTTGTAATACTGGCCTAGCTTGAATTTCGACATTATCCTTGACATACTCGCATAAAGCTATCAACAGTTATTACATTGCTTTTAAAAATCAATCGTTTGTTTTTCTATTAAAATTAAAAATTTTGTTTATTATTACGGAACATGAATTCCACAATGTGAAAAATGTAAGAAAATCCATCACCCATTTTTCCACGTCGATGTCGCAAAAGGGACTGTGGGAAATGAAGTAAAATCCTAAAAAAAATAATTAAAAAATAATACGGTTTCCAATAGATAGCGGTATATAAAACTATCTCGTTTTTATTTTATTTTAGTCCAACGAAATTCAAAGGCCGGAGACGGGCAGAAGCGTCAAAGGTGCGAGATGTCTGGTAATGCGATCGTCAAGCCGCCTGCCGAGCGCGATGATGCAGGCAAAACCTCCCTAAAACCTACAATAGGAGAAAACCAATGCCCAGCAGGGGACTTTTATGGTCTGATGATGATGATGAATTCCACTATGGCACCAATGTTGCACAGACAGCACGCATAACCTACTTCTCTATACACGAGGAGCCACAAATGAACGCATTTGTGCGTTTTATGTTTTAATCACTTCTAATTTTGAAATTGCGACCTCAACGAACCCCGTGGACAAAATGATATTGATTTATTTGTTTATTATTTTTTTGTTTCTGTATTTATTAAATATATTTTTTTATATATCCTTATACAGAACCGCCGCCCACTAGATGACGTAACAACCTGGTAAGCGATGCATAAAACCGATATATGCAGGTGGACCAGGAATGGTCTTTGGCTACCAAACACGGGCTTTGTGGCATTCCTTGGGTGTTTCACCCAAGGAATGCCTTTGTTTAGTACTGGACATACATCATATGATGGGATTTAATTATGATGATGATTGAATCGACCTTGTATGAAAATAATTGGCAAGGTTCACTTTAATGGTATTATCTAGGGACCGAAATACACCTTCTTCGTGACAACACTCGTCACCATATTGCACAACGGACTGTCTCAAACTTACAGCTCATTCGACCTAAAAACTCTCTTCCATAGACACTTAAATTCTTACTACTTCGTTATTCCCTTACACATCCATTCGTTATTAAAAATCAAAATTCACTAATAAACTGATAAAGGTGCGTTTGAAGCTATTTTATAAGCAATTGAACAGCGGGTAATACTTGATCATAACTATTGATGTCTCCAGCTTAATACGTAAACAAAATTACTTGCTTTGTGATCCGTCCATCACCAGGCGAACAGGGAGACAAATGAACGTCGTGACAACTACTGAGGTAGCATGTCAGTAGATTTATTCTTACAGACGATCTAAATAAACCGTAGGTGCATTAACATAATTACAGTTTAAATTTAAAGATACTGTGTTTACGTTGCTCTGCGACCTCAATCTTTGAGGAATTCTGAAACTAAACAGATCATGAGCGTCTGTAAGTGGACTATAGATGTTCCCGTTTGCAAATGTGTTTACCAAAAGTCAGTTTCACACAACTTTGGATAGAATTATTACTATATAACATGAACATTAACTCTGCACTAGGCTCTAATCTGTCTGGGGGTATGATTTCATTGTAGCATTTAAATATTTTTAAAGCCATATTCCTTCTTTGTTTGTATGTTCTTGCGCTGTGCTAATATTTGACATCATATTTTTGTGGGAAAAGTAAAAGTAAAATGAACACATTAATTTTTTCTTGTCCTACAGTTAACGTGTTGTTCCACGTGAATAAGTATACAGGTATTTAGTACCTACATTCATCATTACAGCCTCTCAAAATCCACCTGCTGAACTTAGGGTTTTTCCATAAGATTGCATCATAGGGAGGATATTTGCCTTAATTGCCAAGCTTGGCAGGTTGTATGGCAACCACGGTCACTCAACGGTTAAGTAAATCGGACCTATAGAACAGCCTCAATCTCTCCACTTTGTTGGCGAAATATTTATTAAATTGGATCTTACTAGAGCGTTATAAATTACTAACTTTTCGCCCCGCGGTGTCACTCGCGTCCAAGTTGTAAGATCCAGACAGTCATGACCCATTATGAGATCGCATAATACAGAGAACTCAAGCTATCACATGGAAATTTTCTCATATTTCGTAATGATAATTATGATTTTGCGCAGCTTTTAAGTTAGACTTAGACCTTTCGAGGACCTCTCTTCGCACTCCACTTACATTCATCGTCCTTCTTCAATAAATAACAAACTGTTACAGCTACTGTTACAGAGTACGTGGAACTCCTTTACTTTACATATTCGCCGAGCTCTATCCTTTTTTGTCGTTTGAAATTATAATGAAAGCTATTAGATACTTACCGTCCTTTCTTGTATATATCCTACTTTCTTCAACTGTCATCATCGTGTGATTTTATTTATATATTTCTTAATATAACTCTATAATCTATACAAGAGCAATAGTGTATACAGCACCGCTCCGGGCTCCAATGCAGAAGGCGGAGCTCTTCGATACCGCCCGCATCGTCCGCCGATTTCTTTCCCTTTCCCCTAACCCTCCGGCGCTTAGCCTCCCTCTCTGCCGAGGGCTTCCGTCTAGTTGGCTTTTTATTTATTTATAGCGCAAAACAATAACCGATAAACAGATCAGAGAAATTAATTATGTACGTGAAATAAATCACACATTAAATAAATTAATGTAACGGTTTTTGAATCCTTAATCTCTTATTAATGTTAAACAAAAAATAATGAAAATAAAAAGCATATTAGTAAAATGCTGTCAATTGTAAATCAAGCTATTGTCGGCAAAGCAGCTACGTTATTCAATGAAATTTCGCGAGCAAGTTAATAAGAAACGCGCGCGACGTCAACACAAAAGGCAACTGTAGGGAAATTAAATCGTGGATCTATTGTAAAACGTCGGCAATTTTGCCGCGAATACATGTTCGTCGTAATACCATGTATTTATACATCTTAGATATAAAATATGAAGCATACTTTTGAAGGATTTTTATGATCTGTTTACTGAATATTTTTAAACATTTAACGAGACTTCGAATTAAATGAGACTAATTTTACGGATTTTATCGCGTTTAATTAAATTTTTAGTTCCCGAAGTTTTGGGTGATTTACAGCACCCATATTCAAGGGGGGGGGTGAGGTGTTTGACGTGCCGATGTCATAGTTAGCCCGGCTACCTTCAATTTTTGAATATTAATTTTTGCTCTGATCTACGCAGAACGAGCTTACAGATCCTGAAATATTTGTAGTGGTATTGTTTGAGTCTGGATTTTTATTAATTATAGGATCCTAAGCAGATGGTAGCACCTATCCATCTTTTCTATTGAAATGAGGATGTTTTTTAATTTCGAGGTGTTATTTTGCGAGGATTTGTGGAAACCGACCACTGCAGACGTCCCAGATTCCCAAACTGGAAAGTATGCAGTCTGTGAACACGTTCAAGATCGTTCCCGCATTACATTAGATGTGATAGATAACCAATCGAATTGCTCCGTGTACGGATCTAGCGCTACTTCAGCAATAACTCTCTTTGGCTATTTTTTTTTTGGCAAATTTGTCTTACAGAATGGCGATTCTTCGTCATTAACTTCAACAAGCTTAGTATATAGTTTAGATTTTACTTACACGAAAATATCAGTGTAAACATATACATTATAATACTTTAATAGTGCTAACACAGTAAACATTTACAGAGAAGGTGACATGAAGCCACATTAAGAGTGTCCACAATTGCATTTAAAACCGATTTACTGCATGTGGTAATCTTAAATTAAGGTCACACCGCAGTAATATAACATATTATATTGCACTAATGCTAAACGTCGTGATAATATTTGGAAATAACATATTAAAATAATTAGGTATCAAAATGAAAGTGACTGCCTCCGGTCTATTTTTAAACATATTTATATGCATATTTTTGTTCTCATTTAAGCGACTTCTGTCTTAATTATAAATAAAGTTCTTTAAGCCGAAGTGACATATAACACATATTCTTATTCATAAATTAGTGAAATACACATTTATTATCAAATGCAAAAAAATAAATTGTGCCATTGTTACTTTAACCTCAACTTTTTCATATTTTATTACATAAACCATAAATGGATTTAGGTTTAAAATCCGCCAACTACAATTTACACGTATTCACCACACAGGCATAGCAGGCGGTTTAGTAGGAGCAGAGCTGAAACTCGAGCATTGGCATGCTGCTCCCTTTCACACTAGTCTGTAGAATTTGGGTTCGGCATTTTTGAATGTTTATTCCGCGACTTGTCGATCGTGATAGGCTCGTTTTTTGATTAGCTGTATGCATCGCGTAGAGAAGATAAATTATTCACATTTTCCTCACGTCACGTCTTCTCACGTCTTTCTCACGCCTTTTCTTGGTATAATATGAATAGTTATCACAGCCATAGTATTATATCATACGTCAAACAACACGTTACACATTTTGGATTATGTTACCGTTATTCTAGGGATACTGTCTAATACTGTTCTAGATTATAGACGGTGGAACACGCACGTTACGTTGATGGATATGTTAACTATATTAAAAATATCTTACGATTGAATGTGTATCGAGAAATTGCAACATTCCAGATTGACAATAGACTTTTTAAAAAAAACTAAAAAATTAACTTGTTTAGAGACAATGAAATAATTTGCGTCGTGTTACCAAGTATTTAGTTACTTTTAACAATAGAATACTTGTTGTATAACCGGTTGCTATATGTGTTGATTTTAATAACATATAGGATAACATACCATTTATACGTGGTAGAGCCAAGCTGTCGCTATATTAATAGTACAGTTGTAGCACGAATGGGTCGGCTCGACCGGGGAAAGACCACGCTCTCATAGAATACCAGCGTAAATTGACGCTGCTGTGTTTCGTATGGTGAGTGTAGAGAACCGGAGACCCTTTTTACTGGAAACAAGGCATTCAATCTTAGTCCTTACGAGTGGACAACGCATCTGCATTTTGATTCGCAAACGAGGATAGATGTAGATGTCTTTGGGCCACAGCATCCACTTACAATCAGGCGCACTGTGTGCTCGTTTGTCACCCTTATCCTATAAAAAAATAACAAGGGATTTAGCATTTGTTATCCTTATCCCTTGTTATCCTATATTATATTCTAGCTGCGCCCGTGACTTCGTTTGCGTGTTATTAGTACCAGTGGTTTTAAGTAATAGGTAATTACGGGCCGCAAATCAGTTACTGTTTTGTGTAACAATTATAATATCATAATTTCGTTTGAAGTGTATCCCATCACCTTGTAAGTCAAAAAAAAGCTTTTCCATGCAAACTAATCCTTTGTCTTACCTATCGTGATACGTTACTTCTAACGTACCTATTTCATTATTTTAATCCAAAAGTATTTGTACATATTTTCAAGCTATAAAAATCATATAATAATTTTTCTAATATGAAATCGACCCTATCAGGATAATAAAAAACCGCAAAATACGTATTTTATTCACAGAGTACCTACCTTTCATTAAATTTGGGTCATTCCCCCCGTAAAATAAAATGTTTCATACAAACTGAAATACCTTATTTTACCCCATAGAGTTTAAATATTTCAAAATTCTTTCCTAGTGAATAAAAGGCAGCTACTACGTTATTAAAGGCAACCACTGTCCAAATTTTAAACGACTGTATCTAGCATATTGTGCTATGCTTTAATAGAGAGTCAGTAACACATACTGATATTATACATATAATATAGATACTTAAATATTAAATATAAAATAATATTTAAAAACTTAATTAAAATCAGATAATTTTTGTATTCTTGATAAATATTTTAACTTTTTATATATGATTGAAGTGATAAACAAGGTAGCAGTCCACCTCTAACCAACTTCAAAGGAAGAACGCTACAGGTGCGCTGTCATCTCTGAGGACCAAGATGAAATGATTATACTGGTGTTGTAAACTAAAGTGTACTTAACGACAATCAGTGGGGTTAGCCATGTTGACTTTCTACAATCGCTAAAAGAAACTAAAAAAATTAATGAAAGCAACGTGAATTACGTGACTGGTCGTTAAAAATTGAGATGTGATATTCATCATTCCCAATCACTTTGTTTTACTTTTCTATTAGCGTCAAATATTGTAGAAAGACAACTTCTCTAACCTCGCAGGTACCATTTGGTAATTTTTCCTTAAATTCAAACATATTTATTTCATTTCTAAATTATTCCTTATTGTTTTTGGTGATTTTTTTTTTATAGGATAAGGGTGACAAACGTGCACACAGTCCACCTGATGGTAAGTGGTTGCTGCGGCCCATAGACATCTGCATCTATTCGTTTGCGAATCAAAATGCAGATGCGTTGTTACCCGTGAGGACTAAGATGGAATGCCTCATTTCCAGCAAAAAGGGCCTCCGGCCACCTGCACTCACCAAGCGAAACGCAGAGGTAAACCTCTACTTCACGCTGGTATTCTGTGAGGTCGTGGTACCACCCCGGTTCAAGCCGGCCCATCCCGTGCGACAGCAAAAGCTGCCGCGTGGCTCTACCACTGTTAAAAGATGCACAGCGCATACTGATACAATGAAGAATAATTCTATAGTATTCAAATATTTGGATAAATTTACTAAGTGTAATATTTCTGCCCCTAAGCAATAATACATCTATACTGTTGTCTTCCGTAAGACGCTTTTTTTAAAGGTGTTTATAATTATGATACAGTCCTACAGTATTATCTTACTATCAGGTAATCTGTTTAGAATGTTTATCAATCAAATAAAAAAAAAGATTGTTCCCTAATTAATTATGACACAAGCATCGCCTCGTTTACGGATCTATACAAATAAATAAAATTGAAGTGTGTTTGGAATGTCAAAATTTACAGTTTTTACTAAATGCATATGATATGAACAGCTAGTTACATTATATAATGCTATATAAAATTGGGTATAGTGTAGAAAATAGGTAGAAAGGTAAAAAAAATATTTTTTCGGTTTCCCTCGTATTCGAACAAATTGTAATACAAAATTTATATGTGTATATATTATTTATCAAAAGTAGACATTCAATAATGAATAAATAATAACCCATATTTTAACGCTTAGGTAACGTCACAAGTTGCAAATACTTTCGCCTTCCAAAAGGTGAGTACAGGCATTATTAAATTGCGACATTCCTTTCCTCAAAAATGTAAAATACTTCTGAAAATGTGTTTACGTACATTTTAAATTGTATATTATCTTTAAGTTTATATGTTTAAATTAATATGTTTTTAATTTATCAAAATAGGTAACGTAGGTAGACGTAAGTAAATCTACAATAACTTATAGCGTTCATTTTAGTGACAGCTGTCAAAATAAAAATGTATTTTTTAAAAAAAAAAACGTTACCACCACACTAGGATTGTCTCCTGTATCATGGAAGCAGTTTACAAACACAAATTGCACAAGGACAAACATCCAGACCCGTAACAATTATTTGTGGGCCATACAAATACTTGTTCCGTGCGGAATTCGAACCCGCGGCCCCCAGCGCTGCAACTCATTGTTAAACCACTGTGCCATGGACTCGTCAAAATTAATAGGACATTGTTAAAATATTACATAAAATTGTAAAATCCGCTAAAACTTACTAATACTATAATAAAATAAAAGTTATAAAAGCTAATATTTACAACAATTTCCTATCTAAGGTGTAATGAAAAAAACGGTAGGGGAGAGCGGGGTTAAAAGTTCCCGGGGTAAATTGTTCCGATAGAAATAGCTCCGTGAGAAAATAAGATAAAAATATGTAATAAATTCGTCGTGAAACTGAACGTTGCAGCGCACCGACAACAGCCACCATAGTTTGGCCAGTGGCGACGGTACATCGGAAAGTGAGTTCGTGAGTCGACCGATCCACGTAAGTAAATATTTTCATTTTTAATATTTATGGTCAATCTCACGAATCGTAATAACTAACTTTTAATTCTTTAGTGTTTTGATACAGAAACATATCGAGTATCTTGATATACTACGTTAAAACTGCGTATGTTTCGTAACCTAACCTATGATTAACTTTTTTGAAGACATGTGCTATTGGGGCTAGAAGTTCCTTTCATTTGGGGCATGTTGTGACCTCGGAACAACTTACCCCAGTTCATCTGTACTAGTAATGCAGTAAAAAATATTGTTTTTTTTTTCTTTTGCAGCATATGGCTCTACTTCACGCTGGTATTCTGTGAGGTCGTGGTACCACCCCGGTTCGAGCCGGCCCATCCGTGCGACAGCAAAAGCTGCCGCGTGGCTCTACCACTGTTAGAAAACTAATCAATGCCGATTAGCTACTCAAGGTGTTAATTATGTGTAATTGTTAATGTAACTACAAAATGTAAATACAAATAACATAGGTATGTAAACCTTAAATATGTTTAGTTTATTAACAATTTTAGAGAAAACAATTGTTTTTTGTTATAATATTATGGATTAGTTCTCAAAAAGTTGATCAAACCAATAATTGTTGTTTTTTTTTTACAAATTATACCTTTAATAAACCCCGTAACAACTTACCCCATCCTATTAACAACTTACCCCAAAACGGGGTAAGTTGTTGCTTTCAGACTTTATGTATTGTAATATTAAATGTAAAAAAATCTAACGACAAATGTTCCAAAAAACCTTCTTTATATCATCGTTACATATAATAATATTTCCAGATTGTGACCTTGTAAAACTAAGCTACATCTATTTATTCTTATGTAAATATTATGTTAAATCAAAAACGGAACTTTTAGCCCCGCTCTCCCCTACTATACAACCAGAGGTGAAGTTAATATAAGTCTCATAAATGAAAATTCTACCGCAACCGGATCCGATGCGGCTTCACTCGACACTCGGCTGCAACACCGCTTCGGTCGGTATACAGAAAAAGATAATCGTGCTTTTATTGTTTTATTTTTATTTTTAATTGCTATCTAAAGGTTACCGAATATTTAAAGCTGAGTTTTTAAAATATACATTGTATATGAAGAATATAGTTTTTTTTTTTTTCAAATATGTGCTATAATCATAAATATTATTTAATTAATAAAAATTAAAATAAGAATTAATTTGACCGCAAAGAATAACTTTATAATGAAAAATATAGTGCGTGAAAAATATATTGGGCAATAGTTAAAAAGGGATGACAAAAGTGTTGTTAAATAATTTACGACTTGCGATTGTTGTCAGTTGATGGAACTTTAGCTTCATTGTTGTGATTTGGATAATCACTTGTACTAGTTAAACAATATTTATTTTAAATTATTAATATACTAATTATAAAAACCGACCGGCTTCTCCTCACGGCATCATCAGAGTGTATAAGAAATTCTTATTTTTGACTTTATATATACCTTGACGTAAAGTACCTATTTATACTTGTACTGTATTAGTACAAGTGTTTAGTTAAATGACAAAAAACTGTATTGGTTAGAAAGTAAATAAGATATTGACAACATTGACTCATCCATATTTACAAAACTTCGATGAAATTGTTTTAATTTCAAAGCAACAAAGGCCGTCCGTGTATAGGCGGAGTTAAAGAATCCGCTCCACTCCATACATATCATTCCGTGGGTAACGTAAAAGGCAACACAGGGAAATGAAGCATAAAAGAAACTGCTTGCTCACCCTTCTGCCAAGTGTGGCAACTATGGCAAATATGAGGCCCTATGAGGTAATCTACAGTGTAGGCCTATATTCTACAGTAATATTTTGATTTGATTTTGGCTGCCAAACTTTAACTTCAAGAGCTTAATCTATAACCGTTATTATTTAACATTCTTTTAACAAATTTTAATACAAGAACCCCTTTAAATGGATTAAATAAGGTGCAGGCAGTATTTAACGCACTTATTTCATGTCTATCCGATATAGTCGGTACATATTATTCTGATCGTACTTATATTGTGTGTACAAACTCGCTACCGATTTATTCTATGTACTTTCATCAACCCTGCTCTGCATGAAGAAATCTTCACTATCTGACACAATGTGTTTTACTATATTCTTGGTGTATGCAAAATTACAATATAATTACTTCCTCTAACTTAAGACAAACAAAAATTATAACTTTCAAAACAATTCATCAACGGCGGGTGGTAAAATCCTATAGAAACCACATTTACTTTTACTTGTATATTATTTAATACTAGCTGTTCCCCGCGACTTCTCCCGCTTGTTAGGGTTTTTATTTTTTGCGCGGAACCCTAATTCTTTTTCTAAAATAAAAGTAGCCTATGTTACTCCTTACAACATCAGCTATCTTCCAGTGAAAGTTCCATCAAAATCGGTCCAGCAGTTTCGGAAATTAGCCGGAACAAACAGACAGACAAAAATTTTAATTAGTGTATTTTTGTTATAAGTACCATTTATACTTTCATATGCATTTAGTAAAACACTGTAATTTTGACATTACAAACAGACACTTTAATTTTATTTATATGTATAGATGTATAGATAACAAATCGTAGAGTGATGGTGTAAGAATATCTGCAGCTACCCTACATCAGCCCGTGGGTGTCGTAAGAGGCGACAGGGGGAAACAAATCAGAAGGGCAGCAGCGTCTTCCTAATTTAACGACTAAAAATAAAAAAAACTGCGGTTGCAAACTCGCTTGCTAAACGTAGCTAATATGTCAAATATGGACCCTATGAGGCAGTCTATGGCTGTAACAGTGTAACGATAACAGTATCAAATTGTGACGCTAATGAGACGTATCTTGTATATAGAGAAAGAGCAAAATGAATTGTTATGGTTAGAAAGATATGTTACTTCGTCCAACCGCTAAACTTTATAATGGAGGAAATAAGTAAATCATTAACAAATCTACGAGAACGGCTGCGTTGCGAGCTTTAAATTAATTTGAAACTTTATCGAAGCGTGTACTACAATGGAGCCGGGCCATTAAAAACGGTCTGGATCCAACAAACAAATTATGAAAAGCAGGCTTTCCGGGTAGGTTAATCCAGACAGCGTAGTTAGGATAGTCAAATCAAAACATTTGTAAATATTTTAAAATTTATTTAAGTTTTACAAGTAATCAATCACAAACAACAATTAACACAATAAGATTTTTTCTTTTTTTTTAAAAACGTGACCAAGACTTATGACTGATGTCGTAATTATTTTGATAAAATTACGAGGGTGGATTGAAAAGTACTCGGCCTAACACAGATCCATTCAATTCTAAAAATCAAATCTACCCACATTATTTAGTTCAGTTCAGACTAGTTCATTGTGTGAAGTTCGAAACGTGTGCGATAATTAGTTGTGATTTTATAAATTTATTAACAAAGTAATCGGACATAATTTCCGCGAATGGAGCAAATCGAGCAGCGTGCCGTCATTAAGTACCTCCATAAGAAGGGGCTATCATCAAAAGCCATCCATGATGACATGGTCAGTATATTAGGCGATTGTGCTCTGTCATATTCATCCGTCAAAAAATGGATAGCAGAATTTAAGCGTGGTAGAGAGAGTGTGAAAGATGAACCCCGCTCTGGAAGGCCTTCGACGTCAACTACTGAAGAAAATATTAAAAAAGTACTTGATTTAATAATGGGAGACCGCAGATTAAAAATTAGAGATATAGCCGAGATTATAGGCATCTCTTATGAACGAACTCAAAACATCATTGTCAACGAGTTGGGTTTCCACAAGGTGTCTGCGAGGTGGGTTCCGCGACTGCTTTCAGTTGAACAAAAAAGGACGCGATTGACTATTTCACGCGACTGTTTGGAGTTATTTGAAGCCGATGCAGATGATTTTTTGAATCGTTTTGTTACTATAGACGAAACATGGGTTCATTACTGTACACCGGAAACAAAACAACAATCAAAACAGTGGAGAAGACCTGGTTCACCACCCCCTAAAAAGGCTAAGTCGATTTTGTCGGCAAATAAGGTGATGGCTTCAGTATTCTGGGACTCGAAAGGTGTGATTATGATTGATTATCTTGAAAGGGGTCAGAATATAAACTCTGATTACTACTGCACCTTACTACGTCGTTTACGAGAGGAAATAAAAGAAAAACGTCGAGGAATGCTCAGAAGAAAAGTCCTGTTTCATCAAGATAACGCCCATGTTCACACGTCAGTACAGTCAATGGCTGAAATTCACAACTGTGGCTTTGAACTGTTACCGCATCCGCCGTATTCACCTGATCTGGCACCATCAGACTTCTTTCTGTTCCCTAACCTAAAAAAGCACTTGGGAGGTCAAAGATTTTCGACAAACGACGAGGTCAAAGCAGCTGTAGACGCATATTTTGACTCTAAGGAAGAATCATTTTTTTTCAACGGTCTAAATGCTTGGAAGGGGAGGTGGCAAAAGTGTATTGAACTTGATGGTGATTATGTAGAAAAATAAAAATATAACTGATTTAGTATGTGTTTATTTTCTTGGTAAGGCCGAGTACTTTTCAATCCACCCTCGTAGTTAAACTTTTTATTTAAATCACAAAGTACTAAGGATGATGAGTCATGCATCGAATAATTAAAACGCAAACGGACCCCTGAATCGAAAAAAAATGTTGTTCCATACCCCCAATACTTTTGTAAAACCTATCCAACGACTCCCCCCACGATGGAATAGACGGATAAAAAAATCATCTCCCTTTACTTGCATGTGAGGTACCCTAAATTAAAATGTTTTTCTAGATTTTATTTCACAACATTTTAGGCGAGATTAACGGACGGACTTCGCGAAATTATAAGGGTTCCTTGTTGTTTAACTACGGAACCCTAAATAGAAGAGAATCATTTAAAATAGTTCAGCCATTTCCGAGAACTCGGTGGACATACATAAGGAAATATATATGGGTCGAACATAGAACTTTCTCGTTTCTTGAGTTCGGTTAAAAATAAGAGCCCATCCACGGCTTATCGTTGAATTATTCATAAATGAAACGATCACCGGTTAGATATAGGAAGTGCGCGTACTTATATGTACATAGAAGAGCTGGGTGTCAGGCGAACAGTGTAATTCAAAACTTTGTTGAGCCCGACGTCACAATCACACTCGTAATCAGTAAATGTGTACTTTTTACATGGATTGTAATTATTTGATTTATTCGGTCGGTCAGAATACTACCATTAACCGCTTTAGATTTTAATTTGTTGTTATGTGACATAGCTTTGAAAATCATAATAATGTAATGTTAATTAAGTAAGTACCTATTCGTTAATTTAATCATCATGCCCTTAAATTTTGCGTTTTTAATTGTTGTCTCAGATTCAAAATTTACCAAAGTCTCGCTAATAAGAACGTTTATTTGTAATTTGTAACAACTTTAACCACGCAAACATTCAATGTTCAGGCGTGCATGTTATTTTGTGATATCATCTGCGTAAATTTATGTTTTAAATTACTATAAATAAAACAAGGTCAGCTCCTGCAACTCTTCGAAGAAGTGAGTAAGATGATTGCTTGCTACCTGGCTCTGTCTATAACATTAAACATTTCGACGGCAGGTAGTCGACCCTACTGAAGTAAATATGTCCGTGAACTCGTAACGTTAACAAAGGCCGGTATGCGAATAATTTGTTCATATAACAGCCTCTGACTGGCAAATTCACCTTGTATCCGCAAGCGGGTTTTCTTAACCTTCCCTTTTCAACATTAAAGCGGCCACGAATTACTCCTAAATTGCAAATTAAGTAGCGCTCCCAGTGGCATTCTCCTAGTTCATAGTATTGTTTGTAACAGTCGAGAAATAGGGTAAAACACCCGGTAGTCAGCCCCACGCCAGTACTCAGCCTTTACAGACATTATTTCCATACAAATAGTGTTGAAATTTGTTTAGAATAACGTTTGTTAACGTTTATAATAACCTTTAAAGTAACGTTTAACTGAATCTGTGTCTCCTTACCGACTAATACGCACACCTACGAACCAATATCATGTCAGGTTGACGAGCTACACTCGTTAATTTACACTGCTACCAAAGACATGACTAGATGCGTCGCTGTTGCAATTTTTTTCGTAAGGAAACGTGCTCGAGTTTTCGGTAAATTTCTGTGTGTATTTGTTGTAATTTGTGGTGGATAGTTATACTGTATTACAATAAAATGTTTATTTTGTGATAAAATTAACTATTACACGCTTTTTATTTGTTTATTAAATTGTAAGTTAGGTGGCCGACTAGCGGGTTTCGAATTTTTAGGGTAGATTTAGTACTCAGCCATAAGTGGCTGACTACTGGTTTTTTCGTAAATTTCTTATGTAGTTGAAATTAAGAGAACGAATAGTACCAGTTTTGCTCATTATTTTGGGTTTAACTCTTATACGGCGAAGAGTGTATTTTACAAGTAGTCAGCCGCGTACAAATGTTATAGCATGTCAGGGGCCGACCAATAGGTCTACAAATCCAGTAGTCAGCCGTTGGTCCTGTTGCACAAAATAGTACCTTAAAACGTTTTCAATAAGTGTTAAATCTATACACGGTTAGTTTTTAGCATGAAAATACTTTGTTTTAGAATTCCATCATGTCAAGAATCCATCCATCAATACAAAGAAGAGCCATCAACAAGCTATGGCGGCGATTAGAAATGGGATTAAAAGAATAGGAACTATTTCTTCCAAAGAGTGGAGACAATTTCAGAAACAAAAAGAAGGAATGAAGCAACAGAAACAGAACGATATATTGATTAAAAAAAATTAAGAGATTTGAAGCTACAACAAAGAAAGAAGAGCAAAGTCACAAAATAATGAAGAGTTACAAAAAAGGAAAGCGGAAAAGCTGTTGAATTCCAAAAATAGCAAAAGGAGGAAGAAAAATGCTATGTACAATAAACAAAGTAAGATGCAAAAACTGTGAAGAGGAATTGACTAGCGACACAGAAATTATTGACTTAAAGAATATTGGATGTGACGATTGCCTTGCATGGTACATTTGAAATGTACTGAATTCGCTGGGGACATATTATATGAAAATTGGACTTACCTAGTCGGACTATTTGTCCCAGGTACAACGTATTCGTCAACAACTTCGAGAGCTTAGTGCTCCCAACAACTACTGGCATAGGTGTGACATAGACGTTAAATACGATTTTTGTTTTATCCATCTTCATCTTAAGACCTATCCGTTGGGAGACACAATTGAGGTCACTGAGCAAGGTCCTCCAGCGATTCTGCCCTTATGAATATATCGTCGGCAAATCGAAGTCCAATTTCGACTGAGAGTTCAATCGACGGATTCAACTCTGCTGGGCAGCGTTCGGGAGATTACAACACATCTTCTCGTCAGACATACTTCAAAACTAGATTGTACAACCAGTGCGTGTTGCCAGTGATGACCTATGGATCTGCGTCGTGGTCCTTCACTGCTGGCCATATGAGGAAGCTCAAATTCGCTCAGCAAGCTATGGAGAGGACTATGCTCGGCGTTTTTCTGCGTGATAGACTTAAAAACGAGGATATCCGCAGTAGAATCAGAGTAATCGACTTAGCCCAAAGGATTAGTAAGCTGAAGTGGCAATGGGCCGGCCATGTAGCTCGAATAACCGACAACCGATAGGGAAGAAAGGTTCTCGAGTGGCAGCCTCGTACCGGCAGGTGAAGTGTAGGGCGTCCCCCCACTAAATGGAGTGACGACTTGGTAAGACACGGAAGAATTCAATGGCTGCAGGTGGCTCGGGAGCATTCCTTGGGGAAAGCCTATGTTTAGCAGTGGACTTGTGAAGGGCTGTAATGATGCTGATGATGATGATGATGATGATATTTGGAAATAGATATAATAAAGAATTTCTATGTCAAATATGTAAGAATAAGTGAGAGGCTGACTGCAGGGTAAGCCATGGCTGACTTGTGGAGAAATGAGGCTGACTACTGGTGAAAAGTGCCATAATTTGTTTAATGTTGATTTTTTATATAATTCTATTATAATTATAATGTTTTGTTAATTTTTTTAGTAAATTTAATAAACAACCTTACCGGGGATAGTGTTTGTTTTTATTCATAATGTTTAATATTTAAAATACAGTTGAATCAAATTTTAGCACCCACTATATATATATATATATATATATATATATATATATATATATATATATACATAAACACTCACGCCTGTCACCCAGAGGGGTAGGCAGAGACTATGGAATTCCATTTGGCACGATCCTGACACACCTCTCTCGCTTCCTCCACATCCATATACCTACGCATACACGCTCGTCGGTTAAAGGTACTCTTAATTTGGCCCATTTTCAATATATCGCCTATTTGGTCGATAAACTTTCGCCTAGGGCGACCCTTTCCGACTCTGCCATTCACCTCTGCAACATAAATTTGCTTTGTCACTCTTTCCTCATTCATTCTTTCTACATGACCAAACCACCGAAGCATTCCTTTCTTAATCCTAGTCACAACATCATCTTGCAAACCACACATTTCTCTTATCCCACTATTTCTCACCCTGTCATTCAGATTCAGCCCTAGCATACTACGTAATGACCGCATTTCTACAGCATTTATTCTACTCTCGTGCTTCTTCTGCCATACCCAACTTTCACTACCATACATTAAAGTAGGCACTAACACAGCACTGTGAATTGCCAAACGTGCCTTTTTGGACACATTCTGACTTTTCACAATAGAGTGTAGAGCCCCATTCAATCTATTTCCTGCATTCACTCGTCGTTCTATATCCTGATCATATCTACCATCCCTGCTAAACACACATCCCAAATACACAAACTCATCTACTTGCTCTACCAACTCCCCTTCTATTCTTATTTCACATATCGTTTTACTTTCTTCTCTTTCAAAAACCATAACTTTCGTCTTACTTGCGTTCACTTTCATTCCCTTTTCTTTTAATGTCCTGTTCATTAATGTAACCATCATTTGCAACTCGGCTGCCGACGACGCAAGTATGACTTGATCATCGGCGTACAAAAGGCATTTGACGGTTAACTCACCCATTCTTAACCCGCATTCTTCTGCTTTCAAATTTTCCAAACAACTGTCCATAAATAGGTTGAACAGCCACGGGGAAGCCACACAGCCCTGTCTGACACCTTTATGGATGCCAAACCAGTCCGAGTAGGCCCCGTTGATCCTGACACAAGCACTAGAGTCCCTATATAGAGACTTCAATGCCTGTATCAAGCCAGCGCTCAACCCAAATGAGTTCAGTGTTTGCCATAACACATCCCTGTCCACTCTGTCATAAGCCTTCTCCAAGTCTATGAACGCACAAAAAACTTTTTGGTTTTTGGCCAAAAACTTCTCCGCGATCATGCGCATGGAAAAGACCTGATCCGTACATCCCATTCCATTTCTAAATCCCGCTTGCACATCCCAAATTTTTCCATCAGTTTCTTTCATAACTCTTTCAATTAGCACCTTAGCATACAGTTTTCCCACAATGCTAAGAAGGCTGATACCACGGTAGTTTTTACAGTCCTGCTGTGATCCTTTTCCCTTATATATTGGGACTATCACGGCTTTGCACCAGTCTCCCGGTACCCGCTTAAGTTCCCAACATAAATTAAACAAGGTGCACAGCAGGTCTGCCACCACTCCTTCTCCAGCCTTTAGCATTTCGAGAGATACTCTATCATAACCGGCTGCCTTACCTGCTTTCATACTTTTCATTGCTTTCATTATTTCATCTATACTTATATCTCTATCTATTTCCTCTTCTTCCGGAATTTCTATTTCATTTAATTCAAACGTCTCATCACTCATAAACACGCTTTCAAAGTATTCCTTCCATCTCCTTAAACTCAAAACTTCGTCATTCAGAATACAGCCATTCTGGTCTCGTATAGCATTCATTCTAGGCTGTTTTGAATGTCCCCTGGTAGTTCTTACGAGTTTCCAGAACATTTTAATGTTTGCCTGGAAGTTATCCGATATTCTTCTATCATTCATATCCGTTCTTTCTTGCTTTTTCCTTTCAACTACTTCTTTTACTCTCTTATTTAGGTGTCTAAAGACTGCCTTTTTCCTTTCAATATCATCATTCATACTGCTAGAACTACTAGCCTTGGTTGCTAGTAAATCTAGCCATGCTTTCTTCTTTACTTCAACTTCCATCCGTACCTCATCATCCCACCATAACGTGTTAATTTTCCTTTCATTCGTTCTCTTACTTACACCACATACTTCGGTAGCTGCATCCACTAAACCTTTCTTGACATTATACCACACAGTCTCCAAGTCTAAATCATTCATACACAATTCAGCCATACCACTTATATTTTCTCTCAATCTATATTTGAACTTCTCTCTCACACCTTCATCTTGTAACCTCTCTGTTCTTATACGCTGTAAAGTAGTGGTAGACACAGATGTCCGATGCCTCCAACGTCTGAAAAGACCATTAATTCGGCATAAGACCAAGTAATGATCCGTCCTACGTTAGAGCCCCGGTAAACCCTTGTATCTACCACCGCGCTCCTCATTCTTTCATCAACAATTATGAAATCTATCATACTTCTATCATCACCTCTTTCCCATGTATACGTGTGAATCTTCTTATGACGAAAGAAAGTATTCGTCACAAAAAGACTCTTTTCCACGCATACGGCGAGAAGGCTTTCACCATTCTCATTTATACTTTCATCACCAAACGTTCCCAATATCCTTTCATAACCAAGCCTCCTCACCCCAACCCTTCCATTAAAATCGCCTAATATCACAATATTTTCATTAACCTTGCATTTCATTAGCACCATCCTTACCAACTCCCAAAACTGCTCTCGGATATAAGTGGGCTTAGACATGTCTGGGGCGTAGACCCCTAAAACAAACAACTTCTTTAAGCCCACTTTCATTCGTATCCATAGCAGTCTCGGGCTTACACATTCATACTCTTTCACACAATGACCCATTCTTTCTGAAAGGATGATACCGACTCCCTGGCATGCCCGCTCGGTCTCGTCTACACCAGACCAGTACGCGGTATACATGCCATGTGTAGTAGCATCCTTTCCCTTCCGTTTCGTCTCATTTACACATAACACGTCTATTCCTCTATCATGCATCATATCGCATACTTCATCCATCTTATCATTCATTCCTCCACATACATTCAATGTAGCCAGACGGGCTTCCGCAATCCACTTTTCGCCCCTCCGGGGGACAGAACGTGACGGGTGGCGAACCTCGTCGCCGGTTTTCCTCCCGGAGATTCTTCGCACCCCTGCCCCATTAAAGGGGCGCCGGGAACTCGGGGCCATTTCTTTAATACTATGCCTCATGGTGCGAAAGTAGGGTGTGGTATTTTTTTTTTTCCGCCGCTACCACACGGCGAGGAGCCGAGTCAGTTCTTTCGGCTTTGTCGCTTGTTTAGCACCACCCGGGGGACACGTGTAGGGTGGGCCTAGGATTAGGTGGTCAAAGCCTACGGACGCGAGCGACTCATCCCCTGGTCAGCTAGTATATATATATATATATATATATATATATATATATATATATATATATATATATATATATATATGAGCGTGTGTTAAAGCGGAAGCGGTGTTATAGACAATACAATATAATGTATAATGGCGAATTTTTGAGTATTTTCGGAAACTGCCAATGAGATGAGTTTTGTATTTTTATAGAATAGCTAATTATACCTACAACCTATATGGTATTTATTTATACATGTAAAAGATTGCCCAATAGAAGGGGAGTTGGTTAAACAAGTACCTAGATGAGTTTATGTACTTAGGATGTGTGTATAGCGGTGATGGTAGACATGATAAGGATTAGAACGAAAATATAATGCAAGAGAAAAGATTGGAGCTCGTCATTCATCGCGAGATTTTTGAATGTTAAAAAGGGCACGTATGGCAAACCAAGTGCCATATTTTTTTCTGCCACTAAGACGGCGCCACTTTGGAATGAGATGATATATCTGACAGATTTTATTGTGGGTAAATTCAATTATTAGAAAAGTATAAAAGAAATATTATTTTTTATGTTTCTTTCAGAATTATTTAGTTATATTTTATATTAATTACACACGAAATAAATAAACCAAATTAAGGATTTCTTTTTACTTTAATTAAAACTGTTAAACCAATTACATTAATTAAACACCACATATTCATTATTCTCGCTCACTAAATTTCAGGCATTCAGACAATATTACCGTCCGCTCATCCGCAAACAGGTCACTCAGGATTTGTGTTCAGTCCAGGAGAGCATTAAGTGCGGTGAGGACACGGGGAACAGGTGAGTTGGCGCGCGCAACGGTGCGTGCCCATGGTACGGCAAAAAATCGGATGTTCATAAAAGTAGGGAAATTAAATAAAAATTTAATTTTCCTACTTTTATTTTTTTATAGAATAAGTGTGACAAACGAGCACAAAGTCCACCTGGTGGTAAATGGATGCTGTAGCCCATAGACATCTACATTTATCCTCAATTAGAAATCAAAATACAGACGCGTAGTCACCCCTGAGGACTAAGATGGAATGCCTCGTTTCTAATAAAAATGCTCTCAGGTTCTCTGCATTCACCATACGAATCACAGTAGCATTAAGCTGCTATTTTACGCTGGTATTCTGTTTGCCGTGTAGTGGCGGTTAAGAATATCCACTACCCCATATCTTCTCGTGGGTGTCGTAAGAGACGACAGTGGGAAACAGGCAGGAGATGAGCAGCAGTATCTTCCCGATAACAGCAAGATTACAATACAAAAAACCCAACCCGCTCGCCAAGCGTGCAAACTATGGCAAATATGAATGAAATTATATGAAAGTTACGATGAGACGGCCCCCAGTCCCCAGCTATTCTCGGCTACGGCGGCGACCATGGTAACGGCGAGGCAGGGGGTGCTAAGAATCTCCGGTAGAGGTTCGGTTGCCATCTACGACGACGCGACCTGGCAACTTATAACGCACACACTCTGAGGACTGCGAAGATCTTGGAGCTGGAAGAAGAGATAGACAAATTGCGCTGAAATACCATAGAATTATCCAAAGTCCGAAGAGAGGGGGAGGACACGGTAATCCTCGAATCCGGCAACGTATTCTATCACCGGGAGGGGGACCATCTGTCCCAAGGAGGCGTCGAATTTATCGTCCACAAGTCTCTCGTTAACAACGTTGTAAAGATTGAGTGTGTCGAGGAGGGTTGCGTACCTTATACTCAGAATCACCAAACGGTATTCGTTGAAGGTCATACAGGTTTACGCAGCAACCTCGGCACATCCCGATGAGGAAGTGGAGGAATTGTACATGAGGATATATCTCTAAAGCCATGCATTCCTCCAAAACCCACAACACGGTGTTAATGGGAAACTTCAACGCAAAACTAGGCACAAGAGAGAACGGTGAGCTGAAAGTAGGGAAATTTGGAATAGGGCAACGGAACGCAAGGGGCCAACAGCTGGCCGACTTCATGGAGAAAGAGGTATTCTTTATGATGAACTCTTTCTTCCAGAAGCGACCTCACAGGAAGTGGAACTGGTCGAGCCCCGACTGTTCGACAAAAAATGAGACTGACTTCATTCTGACGACCAGAGGACAACTGTTAGTGATGTCTCAGTGATCGCGAGGGTGAATAAACTGGTAGCGATAACTGAATCGTTAGAGGAACACTGAATCTAAACGTTAAGTAAGAGAGGTCTCGTCTAATGAAGTTAACGCTCCGTCCCCCTCGTGCTCTAATCCAAAGTTCCGATACCGTTCAGCTCGAGTTACAAAACCGTTTTCAGTGCTTAGAAGACTGCCATACAGTGGTCAATATGAATGACAAGCTCGTGGATACTGTCCATGCGGTCCGAGCAAAGTTCTGCAAGACCCGCCGCAGAACAACACAAAAACTCGCCGATCACACTCTTAATCTCATGGCTGTTAGACGGGAAATGAGGCTGCAGTCTTCAATAGATTTGACAGCATACAGACAATGGACAGACAGATCTCCAAATGCATGCGGCAGGACTTACGCTACTTCAATACAACTTGTATTTAAGAAGCGATTGGGCGGAACCAAGCCTCCAAAGTCTTTGACAGAAATCTGTCTGCCAGAAAGAACCAACTGTCAAAGTTGAAGACCGAGTGCGGCAGCATCATTTCCGGAACACCTGAGACTTTGAGTGAGATTGAAAGGTTCTATGGGCAGCTGTACACGTCATCGTTGGAGCTACGCAAGTGTGAGTAACGATCCAAGAGCAAGCCTTATCCGACACTATTCCGATGATATCCCGGACGTCAGTATGGGCGAGATTAGAATGGCTCTCCAGCACCTTCAAAACGGCAAGGCCCCAGGCGAGGATGGAATTAAAGCGGAGCTTCTAAAAGCAGGTGGAAAACCGGTACTTGAAGTCCTTCAGAAGCTCTTTAATTGCGTCCTCCATAGTGGTACTACTCCGGAGGCGTGAAGCAGAAGTGCGTTCGTCTTGTTCTTCAAGAAAGGCGACAACGCTCTCTTGAAGAACTACAGACCGATTTCCCTTCTGAGCCGCGTCTACGTGCTGTTTTCGAGAGTCATTACGAATCGTCTCGCGCACAGAGTTGACGACTTCCAGCCTCCCGAACAAGCCGGTTTCCGAAAGGGCTTTAGCACCATAGACCACATACATACCCATCGGAAAATTGTACAGAAGACCGAAGAGTACAATCTTCCACTTTGCCTCGCGTATGTGGACTTTGCTGAGCCTTTGATTCCGTTAAAATTTGGGCGGTGCTAGAGTTCCTTTAGCGGTGGCAAGTAGACTGTCGGTATATTGAAGTGCTGAAGTGTTTGTACAGTAGGGCTATCCGAGTACAGAATCAGAGTACGAAACCTGCAACTGCAGAAAGGTGTAAGACAGGGTGACGTTATATTTTCTTTTATAGGATAATAGTGACAAAGGAGCGCACAGTCCACCTGATGGTAAGTGATGATGGTAGATGGGAGTGTAGATGGTAAGATGGTAAGCGGCCCATAGACATCTACATCTATCCTATATTACAATTCAAAATGCAAATGCGTTGTCACCCGTGAGGACTAAGATGGAATGCCTCATTTCCAGTAAAAAGGGCCTCGGGCCACCTGCACTCACCAAGCGAAACGCAGAGGTAAATCTCTACTTCGCGCTGGTATTCTGTGAGGTCGTGGTACCACCCCGGTTCGAGCCGGCCCATCCGTGCGACAGCAAAAGCTGCCGCGTGGCTCTACCACTGTTAAAATTATATATCTCCGAAACTCTTCACCACTGCATTGGAAGACGTTTTCAAGCTACTGGACTAGAAAGGATACGGTATCAACATCAATGGTGAGTACATCACTCACTTTCGATTTGCCGACGATAATAGTCCTTATTGCAGAATCGCTGGAGGACCTAATTATTCGTAATTGTGACCTTAACCGTACGTTACGTTAGTGAACTAGGTATATTGTCAACAAAGTAAGTTTGTCGTCAATCGCCATCATTAGCCATTGACTATCAACAACTGCCTACATTCGATCGTGTTAGCTTGTGCGTCACCAACGTCCCATGAAAACCATTGTTGTTACTGAAAAAGTTTATAAATCAGTAACAATATTTGTAGTTGAAGATGGTGTCGTTGCGTACCATCGAAAAAACGCGTTAAACGCACTTATTTCAACTAGTTAACAGTACTAGTACACGTGTACGCGGTCCTGGCTCTGCGAGCTACTTCTGACTTCTTCTACATTCCTTCCAGGTCCTACTCACCCCTCATCCTCATCAGGTCGTAAACAGTCGACTGCAGAACAAAGGTCTCGTCTTAATAGGGAAGTTTTGCCTGCGATGATTTTGATTGCACTGATTTGATTATACCTTGTACTATTATTTATTCTATGGTTATACTACAATTGAACATACAACAGGAATTTTACAAGACACAAGAATTTTTCACCAAATTGATCTAATCTATGAAAAAACAAAAATTTTCGATCCTCTTTAGAAGTTTGCAGATTTACGGATATATTGAAAGAGCATCTACGGAATTTTTATACCAATCTACGAATTTGGAATAATTCGAATTGGCAACACTGCCGCATACAAAAATAATGCCTGGAACATATACTGCTTTAGTAGATTTTTTTATAAACTAGTTTTTTATAAGCCCAATAGGATCAACTAGAAGTTCGCCTGCTTTGTGATGTCCTTTGGAATCCCCTAGCCTCACCTTAACTTACAGTCGTTGATATTACTTTATCAAATATCAGTGACAGTAGGTTTAGGGTGGACAGAGATTTGATAGAGACAGGCTTAGGAAAAACGTGGTAGAGCCACGATGCAGCTATATTACGGTTTTAGCACGTACGGGTCGGCTCGGCCGGGCTCGCACTATGCTCTCACAGAATACCAGCGTAAACTAGCAGCTCTAATTCTAAACTGTGTGTTCGTATGGTGAGTGTAGACTCTTTTTTTTTACTGGAAACGATACATTTTTTTTATAGGAGAGGGGGCAAACGACCATGCGGCTCACCTGATGGTGACTACCGCCGCCCATGAACAACTGCAATACCAGGGGAACCAGGGCAATTGCAGATGCGTTGCCGGCCTTTTAAAAAGGAGTAGGCTCTTTTGAAGGTCCCTAAGTCGTATCGGTCCGGAAAAATCGCTGATGGTAATCGATTCTACAAGCAAGCGCGAGGAAGAAAACATCTTCTAAATCGCACAGTGGTGGACCGCCAATCATCCAGATGGTGTGGTAGGTATCGGGAGTTCTGCCGCGATGTGCGTTCGAGAAATTTGGCGGCTGGGATTAATCCGACCGATTTTAGTATCCCAGGGGCGACAACGCATTGCAGATTGCATTATATGCATTGATGCATTTGATTCTTAATCGAGGATAAATGTAGATGTCTGTATCTCCCCGGGCAGATCACCTTGCCCGGCGGGAGATCTCCCCGTTTCCTTCCACCGACTACTTGTCTATGGGCCACAGCATTCACTTCCCATCAGGTGACTGTGTGTCGATTATCACTGTAAAAAAAACTAGTTTGTCCGAAAATCTATTTTAGCCGACGTGACTGCAGGCTTCACTAAAACATAAGTTTTGACCGGAATTTTAGTCAAATCTACATTAAACGAATTCAAGAGAAGTGTTTTTGACAGCTTTCGTTGATGTAACCGGGGAAACAGCTCTAGCCTAGTATAGTTTCAAAATTTATTTATAAACCGGTGAGATATGAACTATCTACACTCTACTCGAGTATAACGCATAAATCGAGTATACATTCAAAAGACAACTATATTTTACTTTTGTTGGGTACCTAAATTACACAAATTACAGTCAGGACAGACTGTCGCAAAATAAACAACAAAGGTATCGAATTAAGCTGCGAGAAACAAAAGACTAAACTTTTAATGAAAAGTGAAAGCAGACTTCAAAGAACAAAAATAATAATTTTAACATGATGGCTTCTGTGTAGAAGAATTAAAAAGCCTCGACTTCAGAAGCTATAATGAGGAAGTTATTTGACTCTTTTTAGGTAAGTGCCTAGTTCTTTAACTTCCTTATACTTTTCATTAAAAGTCTATCAAAGTCCACTGTTGAACATAGAACTCTCCACAGATGTCGCCAAAATGGGAATAATCGGGTTGGCAACCGCAGTTTTTTATTTATTAGTTGTTATTAGAAAGACGTTTATGCCTAGTATTGCCAAATCCAGTGTGTCAAATTTCGGGACACCTACAATGGCAAAAAGGCTATAAAAACACTTGGCCTCCATGACTTAAACGGCCTGAAACGCCCAGTCAAAAATCCTTGCATCGTACACATTATGTCACTTTATTTATTGAGACTACAATACAACTGCTTGAAGAAATTAACTAGTGGTAGAAGTTCTACTGTAGAACATACCCACAAGACGTTTGTATTTCATTTCATTTAATTATCCTAATCGCAGCATATGTTAGTAGCTTTCAGATTTATTCATTTTGCTGTTAAAATTATTGATCGAAGTACAGACTAAAGAGGTTAATGAAAAATTGGGGCATTCGGCAGACAGACCCCTGAAAATGGGGACGTTCCGCAAAAATCAGGAAATCAGCTGCTGCCCTTCTGGTTTGTTTACCTCGCCTCTTACGACACTTACAGGACGACATGGGGTAGTAGATATTCTTACACCGCCTGTAATGGCGGTAATTTTTATATTATCGTGGTATTAGTTATATTGTTTTCAAAATTTTGAGTTGATAAAAAAAAATTAAAAACTCAAAGTTTTCAACAGTGGTAGAGCCAAGTGGCGGCATTTGCTGTCGCACGGATGGGCCGGCTCGAACCGGGGTGGTACCACGACCTCACAGAATACCAGCGTGAAGTAGAGGTTTACCTCTGCGTTTCGCTTGGTGAGTGCAGGTGGCCGGAGGCCCTTTTTACTGGAAATGAGACATTCCATCTTAGTCCTCACGGGTGGCAACGCATCTGCATTTTGATTCGCAAGCGAGGATAGATGTAGATGTCTATGGGCCGCAGCAACCACTTACCATCAGGTGGACTGTGTGCTCGTTTGTCACCCTTATCCTATAAAAAAAAGTAACAACCAGAATGTCGTTTAAATAGTGACATTTAAAACTTCGCGTAAACAAAAAAACCGAATTTAAAACATCCGCCTTATTTATTGAAGTCGGCTAATAATTATCCAATTTTGATCTCATATTATAGAATTCCATAATACGAGATTTAAAATGTCAATACGTACGATACCTACCTATTATGAGTGTCTCATGTCATTAATAATAGAAACATAACTTTTGTTTTAATTTGTGTGTGACCAATGATTACACAAATTTGTTAAGTTTAAACTCGAGATTGTCTGTGAATGTGATAAACCAAAAATTGGTGTTTAGCGCCCTATAGTGTAATATAGCTCGTCTAGTGTGGTTTAATCCAAAATTTACTTTTATTAAAACAACAAAATTGAAAGTTTAACGATCAATAATGAAGATGAGCAAGATATTCTTATCTAAAGTTTTAGTTTCCTTTGTATTATGAATTATGATGCTAAATAACTCCTACCTACAGACAACTTCAGGCCGTATCTTAATCTATTGTGTTAAAGCAGAGTAAAACGAAACTGGTAGATACTACCGCACAAACAGTAAACAGATAATTAAATTGCTTTAGATAAACGTGATGAATAAGATAGAAATTAAGTAAGATGACAACACAGATTTAACAACGTGCACACTGATACTAAGGAATAGATGCCATGCGCCATAATAATGTGCTGTTTCATATACGGGAATTCGGCTAAATTTGTACAATGCCGCCTATTTCAAATATGAATTACGTACGACATTTTCTTTGATTTACATAACGGGATATTTATACTCACAGGATAGTACATCCCCTGCGGCGGCAAAAAAAAGGCCCCTGATCCCCACAGCTTGCCGTTTGTATTTACTTTTGTTGCACAAAAATACACTCCACGTATGGCCCTTGTTTGGGCGTCAATTTCACTTCACTAATGTTATAAACTCGAAATGATCATGTGTATTGGGATACAATAATATTGCAAAATATATTTTTTAATCAAAACGGAGATTTTAGGTTATGTAGATTATAGCGCGGAGGAACGCGCTATAGTACTGAAAGCGGTTGACGTCGATGTGCAACAACGGACGGGTACGTGTGACGACTCGACAAACTCGTACGTTCGCTGGTAGCATGACAAAGACAAAACATGCCACCGAGCAACGTCGGAACGTCGGTATTTGAAATGAGATCAAGCCATCTCTTTCGCGCTTCCTTTATTCATCCAGCTGCAACTACAGACTCGGATAACTTTTTGTTAAGTTTTAAGGACATCAATATTATTATACTAAATGTAAGCTTGGTATAGTTTTGATTTTATCAGATGATATAAATTTCAATTTCAAAACACTTGCTATTGACAAGAACTACATCTATTAAACATGTAGTTCTTGTGGTAAAACCAAAGGTATAAGAAGAATATTTGGCACATATTAAGCCAGTGAAACTTAATCTATGTACTACCACATTAATACCTAGGTATTAATGTAGAGTACAATTCTATTCTTGTGTTTAAAATTTACACAAATAGATAACATTGAAGATTTGAAATTCTTGAACGGGGGACGACAGAGAGGTACATAGACAAGCGCCGCCCTTGTATTATCTCTCTGTCTGTTTTCCGAGAAGGTTCGGATCAATGAATCGTTCCCGGCTTCCCGGACCCCCCGGTCCCGACCCGGGCTCGGGGTTCGGGCTCGGGGCTCGGGAATCCTCTCCTCTCAGCTTGCGTTTACCTATCTTATGTATTCTGCTCTTCTCTCATGTAAATTCATTTTTACATTATAGATACTATGCTTAGTTATTGGAATTTACTACGTTTAGCTGCATATTTTGTAAGCAACGTCGTACATAACACATGCATGAATATTAAGTATACACCATACTATGCCATACATCACACACATAATACTATACAAATATACAATACATAATAAAATTTATCTATCT
This sequence comes from Parnassius glacialis, assembly GCA_033319125.1. Taxonomy (NCBI): domain Eukaryota; kingdom Metazoa; phylum Arthropoda; class Insecta; order Lepidoptera; family Papilionidae; genus Parnassius; species Parnassius glacialis. The sequence continues at coordinate 23,938,704 of JAVANC010000016.1, forward strand.
GCGGATTTGCAACAAGGGTAAGCTGGAAGGGCACCCTAATCATGACGTCCTCTTGGCAAATTTTAATCAAGCGATAACAAACAAAATAGACGACAGCCTACAGCTACAGCTTACACAAGTCATTATTTATTATAGTGCCATAGGTATAAGTGTACGCGCAACGTTTTGAGGCACTCTCCTAACTTCTAACCTAACCTTGCCAGATGTATAGGTACACAACGCTTTTGCTACATGATAGTAGGTATACTAGGATGCAGTAACTGAAACAGAAAATCACAATACAACCAGGCCAGAAAACATGTTACTTTTGGACTTATGTTTGACACCGGCTTTTCTTCTAACCAAGGACCCGCGAGTCCGCGACGGAGTAAGTACTGAGAACGAAATAATGCATTTACTAAGAATTAAGTACCTATCTAATGTTTCTAGCTATGTACTTATATCAGTACAAAACATAATGACTTTCGTACAGTAGATACCTAGGTACTATTATCTTAAATTTTAATCTCTGACATTACGTTGGCTGAACCACATAATAAATAATACTTGGCTGAACTTGGAATTACGATTGACTTTGTTTATTTTAAGTTTAAGGTTTACAGAGTATAATAGTATAATTAGCTACCTACCTCGCAGTAACTTAATTTCTAATTATTATTAGATTGATCATTTATTAATGGTTGTTTATTAATCATTGGTTGTTGTCACCAAAATCTAAATATTATTATTAGGTATTATCAGGTTTCTTCATTCAGGATATTATGATCTGGCGCAAGCCCACCGCCACATGAGTAAAGGAAAACTCTTTACGTTACGACTTCTCGTCTTGACCGAAAAACCCAAGAACTGAATTTGCCTCGACCTAAGATTAGAACCCATGACCAGCAACCGCGTTTACGACCACTGGACCCACGAGGCATTTAGATGATTTTTGTTTATTCATTTATTTCACAAAATCTGAGATTAATATTATTTAACTAGCAACATGACTCCTCTTTTCCTTTCTTTATTTTATGGTTAGTATCTATATTTATTATTTACATGAGGTGGATGCCCCTAATACCAGCCACGCCCCTAATTTCAGCCTTTTCGCCTTTTTACTTCATAATTATGGTTTCTAGTGGTCTAACTACGTATATTGTTAATTTTTTTTTCTTAACTAGAGGAAAGTATATTTCAAATATAACCACACAGTCATAAATATAACAGTGTTGAATTGTAAATTAAAAGTACGCAACGGAAAATGCTCATTTTCCTAATTGAATTATCGATAAAATTAGACTTATTTTATATTATTTCATCCCATTTTGTATCATTACATTACATTACATCTCATTTTGTATTACATTATAAATTAATATACTTTACATATTTCATTTTGTACGTGCTAGAACCACGCTATCTATATTATGGTTGTAGCACGAATGAGTCTGCTCGACCGGGAAAAGACCACGCTCTCACAGAATACCAGCGTAAAAAAGCAGCTTAATGCTGCTGTTGTAATACAACATGCAAATGATAACAAACATTGACATCCACAACAACAAAAATGTAAATTAATGCTTTTAGCAAATTGTTTTAAGCGCCATCTATACCAATACGAAATAAATTTATGAAATGCCGGCAAAGAATTGATAGGTAAGGGTTACTAAGCTATGTAACTTGTTCGTAGTGTTCACTAGAGGGCCCTTTAAAACATTAGTGTTCTTTTAGAAATACAACACTAGGTTCATGTGTTATGTGTTGCGTGTGTTGAAAAACATGGGGTTTACATTACAGATTGGCTTGCAAGGGAAGGGGCTATTCTTTTGGTCTGCTATTCGGTATAATTAGTTCATCTATGTAGATAGCTTTAGCTGTAGCTAGATGATAGCTTTTATTAAATGTTAAACATATTCTAGATACATAGATCATTAATTAACAAAATTAAGAAATAAAAACATGACGTCCTTTTCCTTCTATTTATCAGGGTTTTATACGAACTTATCTTGTGTTGTGTTTTTCTATTGTTTTTCTTTTAATATAAGCTTAAATTATTAAAATATTAGTATTAAGTAAGTAGGTAGGTACTTAGTACGCAGGTGACATAGTACGTAGGTGACATAGTACATAGGTGAGTGCAATAAACTCGAATGCCAGTTAATTTTGAAGATTTATGTACGTAATCTACTGCGCACTTGAGTGGTTATGGTCATCGTCAAAGCTGCGCACTTTAATTTTTAAACTATTAAGGTGTTAGAAATTTGTTTACTAAATATACTTATTTTTTATCAAGATATCTATAGGTTCCAATAAAATATTAAAAGCAATCAATAATAATTCATTAAATACAAATGCCGCTTAAAGTAGCAATAAAAAACCTAAAATACCCTAAAATAGCAATAAAAAATCTTACCCATATACATTTATTTAAATTGTCCCAATCTTGATACCACTCTAATAGTAAAAGATATTTAGTACTCATTATTCAATATATAATAAATTTTAGAAATTCATAACATGCAATGAGATTAATTAATTTTTTTTAAACTGGCCTATTACGAGTAAATTTTTACTTTAAAATATGTTCTTAATTTAAACATTTTAAATGAACATGATTAAATCATTTTCGAACTTATTATTATTATTATTGGTATTAAAAATAATGTAAGTGCAAAATAAATATATTTATAAGTATTTAATCTCTATTTATCAATTTTCCAAAATATTTAATTCTAGCCCTAAGTAGGTAGGTAAGTACATAAATTTTATTAGGCCTTGTATAATAATTTATTCAGCTTTTTCATTTTCGTAATAGGTAGGTAGGTACTTTGATTACATAGACATAATGATCAAAGCCGTAATGTTACTTACTAATTCAAGTGTTAAATCATCAAAAACTTTTCAGAAATATAGATTATAAAAAAAGCTTTTGTTAATATGGGTAAATAAATCATTAAAACGTCTACTTGTATGATCTAAACTACGAACATCATTCGCTGTAATCATAAAATAAAAAATAACGCTTATCATTCGCAGTTTATGTGTCTTCTAAGAGTGCGAGGTATGTTGGTCTTAATGATAAAAAAATTGTTGCTGTGCTTTCTTTCTTTCTTTCTTTCTTTCTAATGCACAGGTACAGCCGTCTTCATTAAAGATCTTGCTGTGAGAATCGTTCAATTTCTTTATGATGATTTTATGAAAAATTGTCACCCCAAGTTAAATATTTAAAGTTATGGTCACTGCTTATTTTAAAATGTATGCATTATTAATACACTACACATACATAAAAGTCTTTGATTATTATGACTACTATTATAAACGAAACGGAATTTTGAGCTATAAACCTATAAACCAACAATTTACAAAAATTGCAACTGAATTAAGACTTCATAACGTTGGCTGCTTACTAATTGGCGTAGATTACAGTCAATAAAGGTTTTATATTCACATATTTTTCGGATTTTAATGAATAAGAAAGATCGTAAGGTACTACATGTTATATCATATTATGATAATTTAGGCTACAAATTATTTTAGTACTAATCAAAAAATCTCTATAGTACCTAAGTACTTATACTTGGGAGGTAGACAACTTTATTTACGTTCACTGATGTACCAATGTACATGCATATCTCATTTAAATGCCATTTTATCAATTCTGGTTTTTAGTTCAGAATGTCGTAAGTTTTTAGGTAAAAGCGATACTTATTATCATCGATATAATCATCGACACCTATATAATAAATTATTATACATAAATGATTATTAAATATGCATATGTTTTATGATTTATTAAATCTGAAACATATTCATATTTAATAATCATTTATGTATAATAATTTATTATATAGGTGTCGATGATTTCAAATCCATTTGTAACAGTATGTACATATAACGGATACTTTAAATGATAACTTTTCCGGTGTCCGATGACGTTTATAAACTTTACGGAACGCACCGTTGCATGGAAAAGATGGAAGGTATAAAACATAGATTATATTAAAGATGATGGAAAATTTTGTAAGGAATGCGGGACAACCGGGGCGCATATACGTCATACTGCAGGACATAATACTGTATCTGGCTATCTGGTGCGGTTGTGAGGCAACCAACCAACTAAAATGTTTTTTAATTTTTTATGAATGAGACTGATTCGTAGCTAATACAATTAGTATAAATCATTATTGACAGAAACCATAATTACGATATAATCACAAAATGTCAGCCACTTGTTCGGTCAAATCTCACGTAACCTACATATTCAGTACAAAGGTCTTAATTGGTCTTAATTAAATCTGAAACTATTCTAAAATAGTAAAAAGGATACGTTTTTTTGAGAAATTAAATTAAAAAAAATATTTAAAAAAACAACTGAATATAAAAAAATTAAAGTGATCATCTTCATTGGTGATTAATTCATATACCAATTTAAAAGAATAATCAGTAAATTTTTGATTATGCACTTAATAACAACACCGACAAAATCCAAAAAAAATTGGTGACATAAAATATCGAATATACCGGAAGTATTGGTTTTTTTAAATTATTTAGTTATTAAACAAACTATAAGTAAATATTTTTCTTCAAAAATAATAGATAATATTTTATTTTTTAAATAACAACTTCTTTTTCTTTCTTTCTTCATTAATTTTATAAGATAGCATATTATTTCAAATTCCAGTTTTATGAAAAATGCATATTGTTTTATAATATTGCATAATTGCATTCGGTTTCGAATTCCATATTCAAATTTTTGCTTTTTAGTGCTATGATGATATTACATTAGGTGTGATAATAGTTTAAAATCAGCTGTTCGTTTATTTTCTCGCTGTTTGTTTATTTTCTCGCTGTTTGTTTTTATCGTTGAAAATATTGATCACAGATCACACGCGACTTTTAGACTACCCGGAACTAAGGTTTCATCTAAAGTTCTAAACCCACATCAGAGTTTGTTTTGTGTATTAATATAATACTCTATATATAATGATAAAGTATTATTTAAAACTAATTTCTCAATTAACTGACACTGTGTAACAAAAAACTTTACCTCAGTCACAACTAGTGACATCTAGTGAGTGGAAGATTATTAGCCCTCATCACAAGTGCATACCAACAACAAACGCTCATCGCGACAAAACTCACAATACCATCCACACCATCTGAATGCTTGGCGGTCCACCACTGTGCGATTTACTAGAACGCACCTCACGAATCGTATTACGACGGCTGCCATCCACCCACGTGCTTTTGAACAACTGCTTCGGCCACCCTATAATATTTTTTCCGACGGTAATTACATTGAAAAGGAAAATAATTTAATATTTTAATTTCATTTCAACCTCTTTCCGTGTCATTAAGAATATTTTGACCTTCTCTGCTAACTTCTTATATTCGGTCTAGCCAGATTAGCTTAGCATTTCGCTGTAGGTAATAAGTATCATTTTGTGCCTTTGACTTAAAAGCTTAATTAAAAATTTAATAAGGTATATATTTATGCTAAAACATTTTGAAGGTCTTCGTTAGCTTCATAATCTCTTTGAAATATATATATCTTACATTTATTTTGTTATCTTTGAAATATATAATAGATGGGTAAATTTTTTAACATTTCGTAATATTTCAAGGATAGTTATATGCCAAAAAGTAATAAAACGACCCCGTGGCTTAACCATAGCTGGATATTATAATGAAAGTGAGCTAACAATTAACCTGATTACAGACTATTTATTTTGACATATTTACCATATGACAAAATAAATAGCCTGTAATCAAGCTAGCTCTCTTCTCTTTCTAATCCACACCCATCAGGAACGCAGCAGTGTGCTGCTTATTAGCAGAAAATGTTTTTTTTACTGTTATAAGCTACTACTTCACTACTGTTCCATCTGATAGTAAGTGGTGACAGTTTGCCGAAGACGAAGATGAGTAAACAAACTGGCTAATCTTACAGAAGCTTATTAAATTTTGCCTTAAAACCACCGACGTTGTTATCAGATATAAAGAGATATTATTATGGCAAATTATTCCCGTACACACGAGCATAGCATTACGAACCACGTTGCGAAATGTTTGGTTGTTATAATGAAAAAGTTGATTAGGAACTACGACTCCACTTCTGCCTCGGAGTCCGCCTGGGTTCTGCGTGTGAACTTTTTAGCACACAGCAGGTATCAGGCCTCGGGGCATCCCCCATTACCCGGGTTCTCCTCACGGTCCAACTCAGTGAACCGGTCGGGTGAGCCGTTATTGGCATTGTAAGTATAAGCAGCGGTCGGGGTGTTCGTGTCCCCGGTCGCTGCAAATTGGTGTCACAAAGATCTAAGTTAGTATATCTGTGATTTTGTGGGTTATTACTCGACTCTTTAATCTCTATATAGAGGAAGGAGTTCTCTTGGTAGAGGTCGCCCGTCCGGGGCCGGGCATGTGAAGGTGCCATGTTGTTGAGATGGGGGTGTGGCCCGTTGTCAGCGCGGTCGGACATACCGCGCGCCAAGCGTAATTAATATCGGGAGGTGCTGTGTGCTCAGGTCGTACAGCACCTCTACCACTTGCGTTGTGCGTTGCATGTTGCGTATATCCTTAGTTCCTCGCCCATCGCCTCCATTTTTATGCCGATAGAACGCACTGGCACTCTGGTAGGTCAAGTTCTAGGCGGCTTCTTGAGCGTTGACCTCGTCCCTCCTCTAAATGTGATAGTTTCGCAGCTTTATGCGTATGGACGGTCTTTTTCATCTCACCCAGCAGTACGAGTATCATATGGATATCTTGTTGTTGAGAAACTGAGCGGAGTTCATGCAGCTTCTGCTGGATTCCGTCCAGATTGCAATAAAGGAGGCGCAGGTTACTCGGGTTACTCACCTCCGTAGTGCCGAGCCAGTAGTTGCGCCAGCATCTTCATTATGGCGGTAATTGGTACTGTCCCGGCTCTAATATCAGCCAGAACCTGACTGTCCACCTCGATTGCGATGCCTACCAATCCTTGGATGGCATCAGCTATGTCGGAGGCCACTGTTGGTGTTCTTGTAGATGTATAAGGTGCTGGTCTCGGGTATGGTTTCGGTATTCACTTTTCTTGTGAGTAGAGCACGCTCTATGTGTAGAGCGGGCTCTATTTTCTGATAGAGCCCTTTCTGGGGCTCTACCAACGTTGGTGTCCTTCCTTCAGTAACCTGCGCCTGGAATATCGTTACCGCTGGGGTTGTGGTAGAGGTGACAGCCTGAGGAGGCTGCTCCTTCTTCTTCATTTTAACCCGATTTCTCTTCTTAGAAAGTTGCCTCTCGGTGGCATCATTACCAAGGAGCTGAGGAGTCGGCCCGGTGATTGCCTTAGTAGGTACTGGTTCCACCGTCTCCATTGGTGTTACGGGTGGGGGGAGGGGGGGGGGGCTGGTTGCCATGTGATTTTTGCCACAGTTGGTACATTTTGGCTCCTCGTCTCAACCCCTTGGGCATTGACTGGCGGCATGGTTTCCGGCACAGCGAGCACACTTCACTGGTCTGAAGCAGTTGGCTGATGCATGCCCGAAAGCCTGGTAGTGGTGGCATTGAGCAGGGCCCACTCGTTTCTGCCAGGCTTCGATGATGACTCCTTTCATGTATAGGAGTACGTAGACCTTATACAGTTCATTTACTCACTCCAGGCTCAGGTGGTCCAGCTGTGCAAAGTAGAGGCATCCAGGTGTGCCTCTACGGGAAGGTATTACCTTCACGTATCTGAGAGGAAATCCTTTTGCCCGGATAGCCTCCTCTATTTGTTGGGTATCCATGCCCACTAGCAGTCCCCGGATTCCCACTTTCTTGGGCTTCTCCTTCTCCAGGATGTAACAGTACCAAGACATAGTTGGTACTTTTACAGAAATTCCGATGAGGTACCTCTGAATCACCCGGAATTCTTCCGGGCTCTGGGGGATAAATCGCACCCCCTTCCCGAACGGACGAGCATTCGGAGGGTGTCTCAACTTCCTGTTGAGCACCTCAAAATGATTCGTCCAGTCCGGGGGGCACTCTACGATGATTGGCGGGTGACGTGCCATCCCGGCCTCCTTCTCAGGTTGGGGTGTTGGTGATTCTGCTGTCTTGGGCCTTGGTACTGCTGGAGCAGCTGCCAGTTGGACGTAGCTGGCTGAGGGTCTTTGGCCGTCATTCGTTGGTAGGACAGACTGGTTGGTAATGGACGTGAGTGGTGTTCCTCCGGCAGATGGGGTAAGGGTCGCATATGTGGTGGACCCCCAGCTATGTGACTCTTTGCCTCCCTCTTCATACTCGTCCGTTTCAATGTTGCTCCTACGGTCCAGTGAGATTGAGGAGGTTGGTTTAGGTGGGCTTGGTGATTTTAGTGGGGAGCGCTGTACCTTGTACCTGCTGTGGTTTCTTAATCTTCCGAAGATCATGATGATGAGGATGACGATGTTTGAGTTGGCGATCCTATGCATTGTCTCTTCTCGATGAGCGATGCCTCAGTTTCCACGAGAGTATGCCTTCTTGCCGATTTTTTCCGATGAGCTAAGGGCGACGTTTCCTGCCCACTCGTACGCTCAGGCACGGTGAGCATGAGCGCGGCGCTCAGTACGGAGTCCTTATTCGACGACGATGGCTTGCACATTGGGATCTGGCTGAACGGTGCTATTTTCACGCTTTGGATTTAATAGGTCCCTTGCCAGTAGGGGCCGGTCCAAAACGCCCGCTCGATCCGGTGATATTTGAGTCCTAATACAAGGCGGAGGGGCTAGCCTTTATTCGACATGGTTAGTTACGACTGCTTTGTTACAACTGTCAGATAATCTAGTACGTATCCTATCTTTATCCTACCTAACGACCCGATGATGTTGAACGACGTGAGAGGTATGGGTGGAAGAAATGCCGATTAACCGCAAAATTGTGGGATACTTCTTACCCTTTTCCTTACGAAAGAGTTGGGGGAAGTGCTCTGTTAGCACTCGCGCACGTGATTGGATTGACAAGACAAGGAGCGCGCTTGAGTGCCTAAGAATCTGCCTAGGGGCCGGTGATCTTAACGCCTCACGGAGTCGACTCGACGTTTGGGGGAGTATGTCGTACCGGCAGTTGAATGGGACCACTGCTAATCCACAAATAACATACACCTAGGAGATCCTATCTGCCTCTAAGAAACAGTGCAAGCACTGCTGAGTTTCGTTCTGAACGGTATAGAAAGCCAGTATGATTAAAGGCTTCTGATGTGTCGATAAATCTTTAGCGTTCTTTACTTAAAGTTGGTTGTTGGTTGGTTGGTTGGTTGCTGGTTGCGTGGACACTAGTAGTCACTTACCATCAGGTTGACTGTAAGTTTGTGTAACTTCAATTTTATAAACATTAAAAAAATGAGGAATATCTTCATGATCGAATGGTATAATAATACAATAGACGCCGTGCGGTGGCGGATTACGAGAATCCATTACCCCATTTTGTCCTATGGGTGACGTTAAAGACGACTACGTACGAAACCCCAGAAATATCTCATGGCTTCTAATAGATGGTGGTAATCTCGTACGGGAAACAGCGTCAAAGGTGCGTGACATCTGGTGCTCTGATCGCCAATCTGCCTGTGAAACGTGGCGATTAGGGCAAATTCTCTCAACAGAACAGGCTGTCCGAAGTAATTTTGCAGGCTGACGAATACGAAGAACAAAAACAATTTCATTAGTGCCGGCGGGGATCGAACACTTCGGTGCGCGCGTACTATGAAATTCACGGCATGTTGTTGTAACGTTGTATTAACATATTATAATGGAAGTTCAATACACATTTAAAAAATGATGTGCCCAATTTTAGAATAGCCTTATTTGAATGTACAGAAAAACATATCATTACTGGCTACATATTTTATAAGCTAATATGCATAGAAACAGCAAATTCCGAACTCGTTTTAACGCGCAGAGTTCGTCCAAAGTTGAGAAAGTCCAAATTTAATTTTCTCAAGTTTGTATACGCCGTTGAAACTAAGATTGATGGGCAGCATAATATAACCCCCGCGACACAAGTAAACATTCAACGAGATAAGCTATTGCATTTCCTGTGTAAAAGTTTGTCTACATTCAAAATGGTTCAAATAACGATAACAGTGTACATATTTTTAAAGATAAGAATGCTCAATAATGTTTATTTCCAGTTTATTTTTAGAATTTATTTTACTTTTTTTACCTGCTGTCACCTAGAATTGAAACTTATAAAGACGTTTATGATATAATTTACACGGATTTAACTTGGACGGATATGGAGAGGTAAAGAGTTCCACAACAGCAGTTACAGTAAAGGATTTTTTAAAAAAGGAAGAGTGTAAAGGAGTAGAGAGAGAAAGATTGACAGAGGATCGAAGGAACCGATTATGGGTAAGGGAAAGCGTCTATGTGACAAGCTAAAAAGACTGCATAGCTTCTGGAGATGGTGGTATATCATCTAGAGGTATGCAAAATCAATGACTTTTGCTCCATAACATGATTTATGTCTCTGCCATATTTCATTAAAATCCGGTGACCACTGAGAAAATGATAAATATCGGTTTTCCGTAAAACATAGTGATTAGACATTCTTTGATATTAAGGACCGATTTTCTGCCGACTTCCAAAAAGGAGACGGTACTCGATTCGACTGTATGTTTTTTATTTTTTATGTGTGTTACCTCATAACTTTGTACTGGGTGAACCGATTTCGATGATTCTTTTTTTATATGAAAGCTGATAGTTCTCGTGTGGTCCCATTTGATCAAGGTCAGACCAATGGTTATTGAGTTATTCTAAAATAACCTATATTGAATTCGCTTATATTGAAGTCGGCTGTACAAAATTTTTAATTTTTAATTATTCAATGCACATATAAAATGTATGCGTAGAATAAAATAAAACATATACAAATTAAAAACAGTTGTATGAATGAAATGGTCTCTAATTGTTTCACTTTTATGTTTAGTCAGGTAATAATTTATTGGGCAGATAACTTTTATGAAAAGAAAAAAGAAAACCTCAAGAACCTAAAACCTAATAGTATATGATAATATATGTATTACTTAGATATTATGATTACAGGAGACTAAATATTTATCTTTCACTGCTTCTTCCTGGCTGGAATATATTTATTAAAAACATAAGACAAAATAAAAATAAATAAGAAACAAAAAAATATTTCTTCGGGGGGTCCTACCTCTGCAACGCTCTTTCCGTTGCATTTAAATGGCCTGCTTATGCCTTACATCTATGAGAACGCAGACAACAGCACAGTTGTGGAACGTATCAGTCGATTGCACGGGACACTCAGGATCTAATCCAGTCTCCCAGCAGATCACAAGGATGTCTCCACGCCGTAAAACAGGGCCAGTTCAGCTTGGTTTCTTCTTTACGAAATGTATAATTGGAATACATCGACCACCTTCAGTAGTTGGGATTGAAATTTCCACGACTCTGAACTTTGGGCGGTTCATTAAGTATAAGCCCATAGCAGAGCTGCTTACACTATACGAAGCGCAAGTTCGACCGTGTATGGAGAGTTGCTGCTATATTATATTTTGATATGGGCTGGTGTTGCAAATTGCCCCCACAGCTTTGGATTCAATGAAGTGACGTACTAAGAGGCTTATTGGTGACATAAATCTGGTTAAAGCCAATCTTACTAGTTGCAAGCACGGGTACAAAGTAACCAGCCAAAAGTCCGGAATAAATTCGGAGTGGGAATTGTAGCGCCAACTATTTGAAAGGACAGAACTACGTCTGCCGGATCAGTTAGTATGTTTACATATATTTAATAATGGAAACTATTAGCAAATCGTCCAAGTAATGCTTGGTGATGAATACCACGCTGGGTAGGTGTGTATGAGATGCAAAGTCGATTCCACCTTTGGTCACTTGTGTTCATCTTACTTACTTACTTATCGTCACGCACAATCCCTGACGGGGTAGCCAGAGAGAACAGATCGCCAAGTGTCACGATCCTTACATACCTCTTTCGCTTCTTTCAGATTCATTATCTTCTTCATACATGCACGTCTAGGTATCCGAGTACTCTTGACCCTCCCCTCTTCGAGCAGTTTGCTCACATGGTCTTCGAAAGTTAGTCTCGGTCTACCTCGACACCTTTTAATATTAACTTTCGCGCTATATATTTTCTTCACCGTTCGGTCTTCACTCATTCTCTCAACGTGCCCAAACCATCGAAGCACGCCCTTATCAATTTTTGTGATAAGGTCATCTTTCAAACCTGCCATATTGCGAATCTCTTCGTTTCGCTTCCGGTCGGCCATGGTAACGCCGCACATTTTACGAAGAGATCGCATCTCCACTGCATTCAACTTGCTTTTATGCTTCTTCTGGCATACCCAGGTTTCGCTGCCATATAACAAAGTCGGTACCAACACTGCGTTATGTATTGCAAGGCGTGCACTCTTCACTACGCCTTGCCTTTTGACTAACGCAGTCAGGGCACCATTGACTTTGTTCCCGGCAGCGACACGCCTGTCCACATCTAAATCACATCTTCCATCCCGGCTAAAAGCACTCCCCAAGTATACAATTTCATTTACCTGTTCTAGACATTCCTGATTTATCCATATTTCACACTTCGTTCTCTCTTCGTCCCTTTCAAATACCAGAACCTTAGTTTTATTAGCATTCAAGCGGAGACCTTTAATTTCACATTCCTCTTTCATACACGTGACTAATGCCTGCAGTTCTGCCTCTGATGGTGCAATAAGCACTGCATCATCAGCATACAGCAGACAATTTACTTTTATGTCACCCAATTTCACACCCAAACAGCTATCTTTCAGCTTCTGTAAACAGCTGTCGAGATACAGTATGAACAGCCAGGAAGACATGACACAACCCTGTTTTACGCCCGTTTGGACGCTAAACATGGGTGACAGGTCATGCCCTACCCGCACACAGGCTTTACAGTCACAGTAAAGTGACTGCACAGCCCTTAGCAATCGACCATCCACACCATACCCCGGCAACAGTTCCCACATTTTCTTCCTTACAACCTTATCAAATGCTTTCTCAAGATTCACAAAAGCACAGAAAATCCTCTGGTTAGCAGCCAGAAGCTTTTCCGTGATCATACGGAGAGAAAACATTTGATCCGTGCATCCTCTTTCAGGTCTAAATCCGCATTGTGCTTCCCATAGAAATCTTTCCGATTTCTCTTGCATCCTACGTGTCAAAACCATCGAATAAACTTTACTTGCTAAACTGGTCAAGCTGATCGCCCGATAGCACCCGCAGTCAAAATGTGAACCTTTACCTTTATATAAAGGCACAATGACTGCGGATCGCCAATCATCCGGGGCATCCCCCGTCCGCCAGCACAAATTGCACAGCAGATGAAAGCTGTCCTAGACGCGAGGCCCACCATACTTGACCATTTCAGCAGTAACTCTGTCTAGTCCCGCAGCCTTACCACATTTCAAACTTCGAATCGCACGTTCAATATCTTTCATACTGATGACCTAAGTGTCATCGAGGTCCGGGTCTGGCGTACCAGTCTCGGCGTCATCCCCGGATCCCTCACTAAGATCATCACACGCATACATTTCTCTATAAAATTCGCTCCATCGCTGCATGACGTCCGATTTGTCTGAGAGGACGTCATTAGTTCTCGAAAGCACTTTGTTCATTCTTAAGGCCGTCGCACCACTTCGGGTCCTTCCAACCTCTTTCCAGAAGAGTTTGGAGTTCTCCTTAAAGTTGTGCGACAACCTTTCGTCCGCTTCCATTCTACACCTTTCACGCACTTCCTCAATCAATGCTTTCGTGTGAACTTTTTGAAGCTTATATCTTTCTTTCATCTTCTCTCTCATATCCTTATCATTACTAGAGGCCAAGTAGTCTAACCATGCTTTCTTCTTCTTCTTTACAGCTTCTTTCACTTCATCATTCCACCATGCATCTCTTCTTTTACTACTGCCTCTTTTAATCGTTCCACACACTTCTTCCGCTGCACTTACCATTCCATCCCTAAGGTTCTGCCATGTTCTTTCCACACATTCATTTCTGCCATCGATGGTGTCAAGCTTTTCGGCTACCCTCGCATGATATTTGTCCCTAGTATCCGCTTCCTGAAGCTTCCAGCTTCGGATGCGACAGACCGACTGTGGTTCTGTTACTGCCGTCCGGTAGCGCCAACCCGCGAACAGACCCCTAAATCTAGTAATCACTAGATAGTGATCCGTTCCCAGGTCAGCACCCCTGAACACTCGCGTATCCATCACCTGTTTGCGCAGTCGGTCATCCACCAGGAACAAATCGATCATACTTCTCTCATTCTTTCCTTCTCTAGTATACATATGGATTTTCTTGTGATTAAACATAGTGTTTGTCACAAGAAGACCCTTTTCCTTGCATACCGCCAGTATAAGCTTGCCAGCATCATTAACCCTTTTATCGCCAAACTTTCCAAGCACCGACTCGTACCCTGGTCGAGCGGTACCAACCCATCCATTCAAATCACCACATACAAAACAATTCTTTCGTTTCCCCTAGCCAAATCTAGAACTTCTCTTACATTCTCCCAAAACTCCTCCAGCTCAGCCCTGGACGACGAAGCTACCGGCGCATAAACAGCCAAAAGGAATAACTTCGTCAGTCCCAATTTAAAGCGAACCCAGAGAAGTCTTGAGTTCACAACTTTATATTCAGTCATAACATCGACCAACCGAGACGACAGCAGCACCCCCACTCCCTGGCGGGCGCTCTCGCTCTCCGGGACTCCGGACCATAGAGCTAACGCCCCACCAGGGAGCTCTTCAGTACCACTGCCCTTCCGTTTGGTCTCCGACATACACACGACATCTAATTCTCTTTCTTTCATTATTTCAATCAACTCATTCGTCTTATCTCTCATGCCTCCTCTAACATTCCACGTGCTAACTCTGCACTCTGTCCTCCACCTTCCGCCGTGTCGGGCTGTGCGTGACGGGTGGCGGTCCCCATCGCCGCTTTGCGCGCTGCATTCCACACCAACGGGGACGAGCTGGTGTGCGTCGCCTTGGGGTGACGCCCTAACCCTCGTTGGCATGGGTGCGCAGCTAAGTAGAATTGCAGCCCTGAAAAGGGCTGGCAGGGGTCGCGACGAGCACGCTTCTACAGTGACCCCTGTATCATGTGTTCATCTTCACTGATATATTTCCCACTATCGGTCACCGTTGGTGGAAAACATATAAATTTTGTGCTATCGTCAATATCAATGTCAAATGACAATCAGCTCCAGATCCATTTAGTATTTCGAGACTGAGTTAAAATAGTCTCCCTTTTATATCCCTTATACATTTGCATTTTAATGATTATTTAAGTCTAAAAATATTATTAATTTTACTAATTCAATATTAAATCGTACGACTATAAATTGCATAGTCATTTTCAGCTTATCACCATTCCACTGCTGAACAGAGCCTTCCGTCTTCCGTCCAGACGGACTTCCGTCCAGGATTGGCTCTAATGGAGTGTGATTTAAACCTCGATATGACTATGTATAGGTAAAGCAAGTGAAACCACCCCCTGTGCATGTTTTTTTTTTTTTTATAGGATAAGGGTGACAAACGAGCACACAGTCCACCTGATGGTTAGTGGTTGCTGTGGTCCATAGACATCTACATCTATCCTGGTTTGCGAATCAAAATGCAGATGCGTTGTCACCCGTGAGGACTAAGATGGAATGCCTCATTTCCAGTAAAAAGGGCCTCCGGCCACCTGCACTCACCAAGCGAAACGCAAAGGTAAACCTCTACTTCACGCTGGTATTCTGTGAGGTCATGGTACTACCCTGGTTCGAGCCGGCCCATCCGTGCGACAGCAAAAGCTGCCGCGTGGCTCTACCACTGTTAAAATGTCATGTCATAAGAAACGACTGTGAGAATGCCAATATCTCATAGTCTCGGAAAGATGTCGCCATAGAAGCATCCCGTATCTATCAGATGTAATTGCCATACGGGGCAAATTGAGCAGCAGAGGTATTGGGTATCTGGTGCTGCTATGACGATGATAATGATGATTTTAAACTCTAGATTAATATGAATTTAAAGCTCATATTGTTATGTAAAATATAATAACAATATATTATGCAAAATATACAAAATGTTTACTTGAGCATATCCCCTCGAGTTTATTGAGATCAAAGCCCTAAAAATTGCACGCCATCAATTTTAGGATTAGGCTGTCGCGAAATAATTAGATTATTAAAAAATATAGACTGACTTTAATTTTCGTCAGATCTCTATCCTTTATATTTAAAGTTTAATTATTAGTTAAACAGCTTCACAACATAACATACGATACATTACGAAATAACCTATGTATATATATATATATATATATATATATATATATATATATTTACGAATGTGATTGACGTATCATCGTAATAACTAATCAATATATCGACCACTCGACACCAGACTATTCGCCATCGTAACACCTCAATGAAGAGCTTCTATTGCTGGATTAACGTGGTTCAATGGTAGAATTACCTAGGCGAATTACCTTTCATAATATAATCCGATGGCTGGTCTTAAAGTGTGCATATTTATGTATTGTTCTCACTTGGTTTATGATTGCAAAATTGAAATACAAAATTCTAGCACAAACATATGTGAGCGCGACAAATTATAATAAGCAATAAAGAATTCAAGTGTGGGTCTCATAGTAGAGAACGCTAAATATGCGATTGGCAACTCATAAATTTTTTACATTTACTCAATTTTATCAAAAAAAAATTGTGTTAACCAGTGTTTCAGCTCCTGCTTTGCTTTAAATCTGATTCTGTTATTATAAGATAATTATAATAAGTAATGAGAAACCATTTGTGCAATAAAGTGAATACACATTTCTCCGCAAAACCAATACAAAAAAAATTTTGAAATTTTTAACTTTTCCGTCTCCATCAAATCTCAACAAAACTCATACATATTTTGAAATTTTCAATATGATATAGTGTATTATTTCTTTGCAGACTTTATGCGCGTCTCAGTTATAAATAAAATTGACCAAGTTCTACAGACTGTAAAGAACATCAGGTTTCAGAAATCAATGCATCCATAAGTTGTTTGCATGTGCCCATGGGCTGCAGTAGCAAATAAACATAAGGTCAAAGATTTTTTTTTATAGGAGAGGGGGCAAACGAGCATGCGGCTCACCTGATGGTAAGTGACTACCGCCGCCCATGAACAACTGCAACACCAGGGAGGGAATTGCAGATGCGTTGCCGGCCTTTTAAAAAGGAGTACGCTCTTTTCTTGAAGGTCCCTAAGTCGTATCGGTCCGGAAAAATCGCTGATGGTAATCGATTCCACAAGGAAGTCGTGCGAGGAAGAAAACATCTTCTAAATCGCACAGTGGTGGACCGCCAATCATCCAGATGGTGTGGATGGTATCGGGAGTTCTGCCGCGATGTGCGTTCGTGAAATTTGGCGGCTGGGATTAATCCGAACAATTCCTCAGAGCACTCCCCATGGTAGATGCGAAAGAAAATGCAAAGAGATGCAACATCTCTTCGCAGTGCCAATGAATCGAGCCGATCGGAAAGGGCTCGGTCGTTGACGATTCGAGCCGCTCTGCGCTGGATGCGGTCAAGTGGAAGGAGCTGGCACTGGGGAGCCCCTGCCCAGAGATGGGAACAGTATTCCATGTGAGGCCTAACCTGCGCCTTGTAAAGTTGCAGGCGGTGTGCCGGCATGAAATACTGTCCCGCTCTGCTGAGCACGCCAAGCTTTTTAGAGGCTAATTTTGCCTTCTCTTCCAAGTGACCACGAAACTGCACGTCACTCGATATGTCGACGCCAAGGATTCCGATACTGGCTGAGACAACTAGGGGAGTGCCTTGAAACTGAGGAGATACGACAAAGGGGTTCGTTTTAGCGGTAAACGCGCAAACTTGTGTCTTCTGAGGATTAAACTGGACTAGATTTAGTCGCCCCCAGACCGAGACTTTGTCCAGCAAAGACTCGACTTCAGACACAAGTTTAGTAGTTTTATAGGTCTAAAACATCTTTGCATAAGGTGGTCTATTTCCTCATTTGTTAGCTTAATAAAAAAACTCGCCGAAGCGAGCAATCCTGCTTCTGGCTAAGTTGTGATTTCATTATTTGGTATTTTATTTTCGTAAGAAAGTGTTTACTGTTTACCTGATCGTAAGGCATCAATGATCACCGTGTCTTATCACCTAAAATTGTACTAGATACATTAATGACGCTGGTCCGCCAAAAGGATAGAGATATTTTATTGCCAGTTATCCGATCTACATCCGTGGCACATGAAATATGTTGGGTATAAGAAGAATTTAGAACTTATTAGTTGACATGTATGAAGTTGAAATTATCATTCTGCCATTCAACATAACAATTAGGTTCGTAAACATTTAAAATATGATAAAAATAGTATCGAAAAAAGCAAGGTAATATTAAAAATGTTGGTTGTTTAACGTTCCAAAACTTTTTTTTGGGTCAAAACTTTTGCGTGTCGAACAATAGCGTAGGCTTCAATACGTGTATTAACACAAGGTGGGTTTTACTCAAATAGAACGAGCTCTCCAAGATTTCAAAGCAGTCTACGCTTGTCGGTGCATGAATTAATAAAAAAATTCTTAAGATTTTTAAATGTCATTTTGATGTCCTTTTTATTTTGAAATTATAACTAAATTTTATGATAGATTAATCACCTTATATAATATTAAGTTCGTTGAGAACAATTCTGTACAGTCAACATTTCTAATGACTTGTATACTATTTTAGTATATTATAATCTATAGCGTGGACTCAATTCACTCCTCCGTGAAACAATATCGATGACAATGTCGAAAGAAATAATGTATTTGTATAATAAATCTTATATAATAAAAGTTGGCATTCTAACGTATTTCGGACACAACAAGCCTAGACGATTATTATAGGCCAAAGTCAAATTATTTTTATACAAAATTTGCTTATACAAAGTACTTTTTGAAAGTCAAAAAAGCTAAGTCATCCTAAGCTGAAGTTGAAGATGTGGAAGATCATGTGAGAAAAGACGATAAGAAACTCCTAACAGTTACAATTACATCTTATAATATAGTGAGGTGGTCCTGGTATATAGTGTTTATCTATGGTGAGTTGGAGTAATAATAACATAGTTTCCTACCAGACAGTAAAAAATGGTTTTTATGAAGTTGTTTGTCCTACTTTTGAAATATAAATTATACTGATACAACAATGAAATAAACTTTTATATGATTATAAATATTTCTGCATAAGTTTTTTCAAAACGGTAATACTGAAAAAAATCTAAAACAAGAAAAACTGTTAGTAATGTTTTTAGTTTAACGTACATACTTTATGCAGTTTCTGAAAAAAAAAATTGTAAATGTTAACAGTAGTAACTTTTATTCTGAATCTTATTTATAACTATAAAGGTTTCTCTTTTTTGAGTAATTTTTGTAAATATAAATAAGGGGCAAGACTAATATACAATCACAATCAGGGGTACCAAATTTTTTTATTTTATATAATATGTACTCTTTATTGCCTTGCTCTTAAAATTTTGTTGTCTATTAGTACTTAAATTGTGTAAGTCTAGTTTCACTCAATTTCATTTGTATACTTTATGGAGACTGTATAAACAATACTGTATACGTTGGAACACCCACCTCACTTGCATTGCGCCCTTAAGCTATTGTGAATGCGCAATATTTGTAATGACTAATTGCATAATTAGTATTGTTTGAAGTCATTATAATAATTATAACTATCGTGCGCGCGTGTGGTGCCAGTTTTTTTTATATGATAGGATGACAAAGGAGCACACAGACCACCTGATGAACCTGAAGTAGTTGCTGTTGCCCATAGACATCTACATTAATCCTCGTTTGCGAATCAAAATGCAGATGCGTTGTCACCCGTGACGACTAAGATGGAATGCCTCTATTCCAGTAAAACAGGTCTTCGGTTCTCTACACTCACCATACGAAACACAGCAGTGTTAAGCTGCTATTTTACGCTGGTATTATGTGAGAGCGTGGTGTTTCCCCGGTCGAGCTGACCCATTCATGCGACAACTATACTACTAATATAGCTGCAACATGGCTCTACCACGTATATAATTATATTTATTTCTATTTCTATTAATTAAATTAAATTGCAAAGAATAGCTTCACCTCATCTCTTTTCGTGGGTATCGTTAAAAGCAACTAAGAGATTCACCCAAAGGAGAGGCTGCAGCGTTCTTAGTATTAAACCGGCATAATGCGAAACGAAAGTATTCAAGAAAGTTTAATGCCAGCCAGGCGGCTATTCGTTAACTGAAACTGTTAACTGAAAGATTTTATTGTTAAATACTGAGATGATGGCTGATCAGCATGTAAGAAGACGTGTTATCTTCTGCACCGATCCCTAATAAATTGGTCTAATAAAAGGCAGGAGGGTTATGATAACAACGCGTGCGATCTGATTGACTTCGGATACGGAGGTACGAGTACGAAAGGAATGAGTAATTATAGATATGTATAATTATAATGATGTTGTTTAATTACAATTATAACTAATATTTAAATTTATTTTCATTTAGCTAGATAACAATATACTTTTTTATTTAAGCGTTTTACATCCGTTTTGAATTAATTCAGATCGCACGCGTACTGTACACACATTCATATTTTTTGCGTTATTTAAGACGGCGTTTTCTCATAGTAGTCTGAAGTAAAATTATACATCAAGAAAATGTTTGCTACTTCTGACTTGGAGAAAGACTAACATACGTTTGTCTTGTTTCTGACAAACTGATAGTCTTTCTCCAGCTTACAATTTCTGGGTTAAGTTCTTGTTTCGTTAAATATTAAAAAAAACCTTAGTTTTACGGTAATTTGATATAACTACTGGCTTTTGCCAATATTCCTAGGATGCTATTTACGTTAAAAGCGCTTGGATTTTTGCTCAATTTTCACCAAAACTGTTTAATATCCATTAACCAGGCAACTTTGATAAATTGTTTTCACTTCTAAGATTTATTGGTGACGTTTTTCGGTCTTATTTACTTGCAGGAGCAATCTTTGTGTTTTGTACCGGGTACTTTTACGTATGTTTAACTTACTAAGAGATTTTCGTAAGGAAGCTATACTTATCGATATAGTAAACAGTGATTATCTTGCCCCGGCGATAGTCTTACCCCACCTCACCTTAGAATTAATACATAAATTAAGAGAATTTAAGAAACCTTATAATGTCCAAGCATTATTTATATATATATATATATATATATATATATATATATATATATATATATACCTAGTCAGGTCATAAATTCTGTCACATGTTTAATATAAAATAATTGAAACAAGTTTATTCATTATGTAACCATTTATATACCAAAATGAACTTAACAAAACATATATTCTTATGACACTAAAGTTTATTCAAAATGACCTCCGTGATTTTGAATACAGGCCTTCAATCTGCGCGGCCAGTCGTCTATCGCAGCACGAACGAGGTCCATGTCAATATCGGCGGCTGCCTTAATCAAGGATGTCTTGAGTGACTCCAAATTGGGATGAGGCTTTGAGCACGCCTTTTCCTCCAAGTGTTGCCATATCTTGTAATCTAACGGATTCAAATCTGGACTGGAGGAGGGCCAGTCTTCGTGCCGGATGAAGTCGATTTCACGCGCCGCCAGCCAGTCTTATGTGCTCTTCGCTCTATGAGCTGGCGCCGAATCTTGTTGGAATACCCAGTGCCTGTTATTGAACATGGTATGAGAAACAGCTTCCACAAGGTTCGTCAGGACTGTATTTTGATACACAACTGCATTCGTTTTTACACCTTTCTCACACAAATGTACCTCTGCTAAGCCCCAATAAGAAACTCCCAACCATACCATGAGCGAGGATGGAAAATGACCTCGTTGGACACGCGGAATACGGTTGCTCGCTTCTTCACTACTGTGTGCGTACACCTTATCATTTTGTTTGTTGTAGCTCTCTTCTACGGTAAAAATTTTTTCATCCAAAAAAAGAATTTCCCGATATTTTTTTCCCGCGTACCGCTTCAACAAAGCGCGGCATCTCTTCAGTCTCAGGTCCATTAGACGAGCATTCAAACGATGTCCTGTTTTTCTTCGATATGCCCGAAGCCCTAAGTCTTCATTCAACACCCTTTTCACCGTGGTTCTGCTTAATCCCATCTGAAGGGCCAACAGTTTCTGCTTACGTTTGGGATTTCTTTCAATTCGCGCCTTCACAGCTTTTATCACTGCTGGAGTCCTAACAGACCGAGGGCGACCACTTCTTGACCTGTCATTTACACTAGAGTCTTCATTGTATCGTTTGATGGTACGATAAACGAATCTTTTGGTTATATTCAAAATTTTCAGTATGTCAAAAATTTTAATAGGCGCGTAATCGCAACGATGCAACGCAATTACTGCAACACGGTCTTCTTTAAGCGTCCACTCCATATTTAAAAATGAGTCAAATTCTAAAAAGTATACAGTTTTATTTTCATGAACAATTCGAAATTCGAATTCAATAAACATTTTTGTGGCCAGAATTCTAAAAGAAAAGTTTTTACTGTGTGACAATACTTATGACCTGACTGTGTATATATCCTAAAACCAAAATAAAATTGCCGTTTTGTTAAATTACCCATTTTGAACTATAATAACTATGGTTTGATTTGGATTTGATTTATTATATATTATTGAATTCAAATATATATATATTCCTTTTTAAAAAAATCATCTAAATTGGTTTAGTGGTTTAGGCGTGAATTGATGACAGACAGACCGAATTACTTTCACATTTGTGATATTAGTATGGATTTTCTGGGTGCTATTAGTGTTAGGTATTAACAATGCTAACATAATATATATATATTAGGCGTTGTTGATGTTATTATGTTGGTACAGTTTAAGATCTCGCGCTGTATCTTGTTATTAATTAAGTACATTATCTGTATCTTGTTATACCTATATTATATTATACTTATTTTATTTCATCACTTATCATATAAGTAGTTATGTATGTTTTTTCATAGGGTTCACGTACATACGGATTGTTCTTGTGGATGTATACACGGTAACTGGTTTCGGAGATGAAGAGGAATGCAATTCAGGTGGCCAATAGTAAATCAGCGTTAGGTTTCCAATCTGACACCATGCTGAATTGGTTCCTAGTTTTTAACACTACCGCGAGGCACTAGTTTAAAGAATATATTTTCCTAATTTTAATTATCTTTGTTTCCTAATTTTTTGGCTGTTTCTTCGTTTGTTCGTTCTTCAAATTGTACTTTGTTTTGACTTTGTTTCTGTGTTTTGGTGCCATATATGTGTGTCAAAATAAATATTTTTCTTTTCTTTTTCTTTATCTTTTCCTTTTCTCTGGGTTTTGTTTTTCTGTATTATCGATATATTTATAACCTTAAACTCTCAGAAACTTCGTGTTATTTTTAAATAATATGTGTTCTAAAGTGGAAATAATGAGTCTCAAACGGCACGCAATATCAATAATGTACATATATGGAGATGGACTTGGCACTACTAACGAACTAACTGTGCGTAATTGGTACAATCGCTTTCGTTCGGGAAATTTAGCTCTCATAAAAATGACCGAAAAAATATGTTCGACAGTGGAGTGAAGTGTTTTTTATTTTGTTATAGTGATAGTGATAGCCTTTAAAGTACACTCCAAATCATTTTTTAAGTTTGGAGTGTCACAAAAATGCTTTTTCATATTGAAGTGTAATATTACTTCAATACTTTCCCCTCAGGGGCTTTTTCATTATTTTATTCAATAAGTTACTTACAAACATATTTTTGTACCGGTTTTGTAAGAAACGTGACGTTAACAAAAGACAAAATATTTCTTTGTCATTTCATCTAAACCCACCATAACTCTTTGTGAACATCGTAGACTACGAAATTTTGCCTTTTAATTCATCCTTTTCCCTGTGTTATAGCCCATTTATTTTTTCAAGATTTCAGTTCAAGCTTACAAAGATACCGTCAGTGCCATAATATTTTAATATAAACTTAAAGAATTTTCAAAGAGATTTAAAGAAGTTATCAAAGTTTTTGGATAATCGCATAAATTATCTATCATCCCTGCATGATCATTGCAGTCCGGGACCTTTACCATTACCGCCTATTAAAAGTTCACTGTTGAACACAGGCCTCCCCATATATTGCCGTACTGGTGGAATATTTACCATACATACATATATTATATACATAGCTTGGCAGGCGGGTTCACAAACACAGTTCTCTATTATTTTGAGTTGTTATTAGGAAGGTGCTGTTGTCTATCTCCTGTTTCATCTAGAGAAACCCAATCATTTTAGCTTCTAGAATTCTGATACATAGATAAACGTGATGCCTAAAGTGAAAAACTGATGCTGATAAATCGGGCAGTTTTTCTAGCAGTTCAATCAAATTGCTAGAAAAACTGCCCAATTTACTACAATGAGTCTGGCCACCCAATTTTGTTAAAGGTATCAAAAATTGTATAAAAAATTACGAACTCAACGGTATTCTTATTTTTTTTTCTACCTTTAAAAATGACTGAAATATTGATGAGTAAAGTGGTGTTTTACGGTAAGGGCGACCGCTTTGCTCCGCGTCGCGATGTGACGTCACAAACCTACACGTCGAAACCACCAGTAGTCTTTATTGTTATATTTTTCTTATTCTCTCCATATTTATTACTCCATATTTTTTGTCGTGTTATTTATTTATCAGTAACCTTTATTTTCTGTTTTTTTTTTTAATTTCTGTTATATCACGCTCCTTGAGAATAAAAGTCCGATATGAGAAGATAAAATTCTGTAGATCAAGTTATACTTTAATGCAAAATTTCATCAAAATCAGTTTAGTATTACACGCGTTGAATGTTTGCGACCATTGTATTTTCAAAACAGTATAGGTACTAAATACCAACGTAATACAGCAATCAGTTTATTCAAAAGTAAGTCAAAGTAAAACTAGGACCATATGTTTGCAACCACTGACGAACTATGTAACCAACAAAATTTCTTCACGTGTTACTAGGTACTTAGTAACAGTACGAGTTGATTAATACTCACTGCATTAGTAAGTTTAAGTAAGTTTTTTCATTTTATGTCGTTGTAAATCATGTGCAATTTCATGGTTCGGTCAGTTAATACCTACCTATGTATTACTGCCTAATTACTAATCAATGGTAAAGCTGTATACTTTTCGTAATCTTTTATTAATAACTTACCTTTAGAGCTTTATTCCATGCATTTCTGATGATAAAAAGTCATAATTTTCTGAAAAATACTGCGCAACCATAAAAATATCCACTTTTAGCAGATAAGCTGACTGTCTTTTTCCAAAGCCCGCTTCCATTTTCTGTTTTATACAGCATTACTCACCGTGACTATACATCATCATCATCATCATTACAGCCATTCACAAGTCCACTGCTGAACATAGGCCTCCCCCAAAGAATGCCACAAAGCACGGTCCTGAGCCACCTGCATCCATCGACTTCCTGCATATCTTACCAGGTCGTCACTCCATCTAGTGGGCGGACGCCCTACACTTCGCCTGCCGGTACGAGGCTTCTACTCGAGAACCTTTCTTCCCCATCGATTGTCGGTTCTTCGAGCTATATGGCCGGCCCACTGCCACTTCAGCTTACTAATCCGTTGGGCTATGTCGGTCACTCTGGTTCTACTGCGGATATCTTCATTCCTAAGTTTATCACGCAGAGAAATTCCGAGCAAAGCCCTCTCCATAGCTCGCTGAGCGACCTTAAGCTTCCTCATACGGCCAGCTGTGAAGGACCACGTCTCAGTTCCGTAAGTCATCACTGGCAACACGCACTGGTTGTACAATTTCGTTTTAAGGTTTTGAGGTATCTCTGACGAGAAGATGTGTCGTAGCTTCCACGCTGCCCAGCTGAGTTCAATCCGTTGATTGACGTCTCGGTCGAAGTTGGACTTACCTAGTAGGACCATTTGTCCCAGGTAAACATACTCGTCAACAACTTCGAGCTTAGTGCTCCCAACAACTACCGGCATAGGTGTGACATGGACATTAAACATAATCTTTGTTTTGTCCATGTTCATCTGAAGACTTATCCGTTGGGAAACACCATTGAGGTCATTGAGCATAGTGCTTAGGTCCTCCAGCGATTCTGCCATAAGGACTATATCGTCGGCAAATCGAAGGTGAAGGTGACTATACATATAAATAAAATCATATAAAAAGCTAAATGTTCAATACTTTAGTTTATCAATCAAATCAAATAGTTCATTTGTGATTCACAGTTTACAGAAAGGTCTTATTTAAACACAAATAAAGTTCAGTATTTGATCAGCCTCATGGACATACAAATGTCAAATATTATTAATAATACATTGATTACATTATTCATAATAATAGATTAGATTATTAAACTCAATTATTCATCTTAAATAATATTAATTACATTGGATTAGATTACTCATATTAGATTAGATTATTCATGTTAGATTAGATTATTCATAAATTATTAGTTCATAATTATTATATAGTCGTTGGGTTTATTAAAAGTATTATATCATCTAATACAGTCAACCGGACATTAACTCTGACATTCGATATAATATGTAGGTAAACGATACTTCCGAGCGCGCGGTTAGTACTGAACTTAGCAAGTACCTTCTGCGCGTTCGCTCTGTCGGATTGTGACGTCACGTCACAGAGAACGAGCAAGTAAAAATTTAAAAAAATTGCGAAATTTCAAAACGTTATAACATTCGTATTTCTGCACCAATTTGGATGAAACAAAAACTATTGTTATTTTCATAAACATAGCTTTAAAGCTATATAGGTTTTATTGACAAATTAGAACGTGTTGGTGTGACCCATTGCTTCACGATGCCTAGCTACAAATGTAATATCAACACGACAAATGCATAACATAACAAGAAACAATTGTCGTTCTCTGTTACTAGTCAGACTAACTGATACTTTAATAAATCAAGCATTACAAGGACTTATATATAGCGTTATCAGAATTATTGGAGGCGTTACACATCAGACAGTATGTAGCAGTAGCTATGGTAACAGTCTTATGACTGAAGTTTATTGGTTAAGTTATTCACTAAATCGCATGGCTTAGTTAAAAGTGGATCGTGGGGTTGTGATTTTTGGTTCTAGCCAAGGAAGGATATTATTGGTAAGCGTTACAGAAGAGATCTTCCTGATTTATAGTGTTTGTGCAAGTAAGAGTTTATTATATCCGTGCGTGATCATGAATTTAATTTTGATTCTTAATCGAGGACACGTACTCGATACGTACAGAGATCACAATATCCTTTTACATATAGCAAACACATGCAACATTTTTACATATCTTTTTACTCTCATCACTCGTACATCATAATACGGCACATATTACTTAGATTAAAGCGTGTTCAAAATAAAAGTGGATGAATTACTTTAAAGTGGAATATAATAGATTGGAAAATTTTAGGACTGAAAACATGGTCAGCTCTGAAAGATGTTCACATGAAATCCCTCAAAATGTCTTTAGAGAATTTTTTGGTTAAGTTCTATATAGAGACTTTCATCATCGTCATCATCATTACAGCCTTTTATAAGTCCACTGCTGAACATAGGCCTCACCCCAAGAACCACAAAGCACGGTCCTGAGCCACCTGAATCCATCGACTTTCTCCATGTCTTACCAGGTCATCACTCCATCTCGTGGGGGGTCGCCCTACACTTCACCTACCGGTACGAGGCTGCCACTCGAGAACCTTTCTTCCCCATCTGTTGTCGGTTCTTCGAGCTATATGGCCGGTCTACTGCCACTTCAGCTTACTAATCCGTTGGGCTATGTCGGTTACTCTGGTTCTACTGCGGATATCCTCATTTCTAAGTTTATCACGCAGAGAAATTCCGAGCATAGCCCTCTCCATAGCTCGCTGAGCGACCTTGAGCTTCCTCATACGGCCAGCAGTGAAGGACCACGTCTCAGATCCGTAAGTCATCACTGGCAACACGCACTGATTGTACAATTTCATTTTAAGGTTTTGAGGTATGTCTGACGAGAAGATGTGTCGTAGTTTCCCGAACGCTGTCCAGCCGAGTTGAATCCGTCGATATAGAGACTTTGCCGTGTTAAATTAATGCCTGGCTGCTTGGTTGGTTCGTCGTTCACAACTGTGGTTCACAATGGTGGAATAAATTTTATAGACCAATAACTCTAAGATATTCATCGCAGTATTAATTTAACGATTGAATAAATCTAAAATATTATGAGTACTTTAATAAGAACAAAGTGGCAAGTTAAATTTATTAAACTTTATCGACAACTTCCAGTAATTAAAATCATTACTTAAGTAAAAAAGCATTAGGTTTACATTGTACATTTTCAACGGTTCTTAATTATAAGACTGTAGTTTTATAGGATGTTTTGTAAAGACGTTTTATGAATTAATGTCGGCGCCTTTATATCTAATCGATTTGAATCGTAATATAATAACAAAGTGCTGTTAAAATGGAACTATTCTCAAACATTTTATATGGAAAGCTCATAAATACTTTTATTTTATAGTTTGTGAGACAATGATTGCTTAATAAATATTAATGATACCTGATCGAGCCGACCAATTCGTACTTCAGCCATAATATAGCTTCAAGGTGGCTCTACCACGTAAAATAAATAATTTTTGGGCATATTATCGTTGTAGCGCGTCAGAAGTCCACGATTGAATATAGGCTTCCTCCGAAGACTGCCAAAAAGCTAAATCCTGACTCAGGATAGTTATTGACTTCATCTTACGACCAGCTGTAAATCTTAGACTTGATCATGTCTTGGTTTCAAATGTCATTATTGGTAATACGCACTGGTTCTGCAGTTTAATTTTAGGTCTTAGGGAATGAAAGAGCAAAAAGGCAAATAAATATGGCGATGATTACTAAAATATAGTTTACAAAAACCTTAACCTATTAAAATATAGTTGTAAAAAAGGTTGTCTTCAAATTGTAATTTCAAGTCAAATACAAGTTTATATATTTTTATAGAATGCTGTAATAATTTTTGCTTAAGTTATTATATAAGAAGTTTAGTTTTGTTTCGGCTTTGGCCATAACTATAAGAGGAACCGAATACTAGGTTACGGTTGCGGTTTTGGCTAAAAACCGTGACTCAGTCGGACTTTATTTATTTCCTATCTATTCACAGACAATTAGAGTATTCAAAATGATTAAGGATATAAGGTATTCCCAAGAAGTTTTATTTTTCTGTAGTAATTTAGACAAACTACTAAAGCATGGCAGTCATTGATAATCGCCCAGAACTGCTGTTTATATAAACTCCCTTATATATAGATGCCATAAAACACAGAAGACTAGATATCAATATCCCACTAGCTTTCTAGTAATACGTTGTTCACAGTGCACATGATCACTTTTAAAATGTTGTAAAGTTATCACCCTATTATAACTTTCTTCAATTAAAGTTTTGGATAAAAAATTATTTACTATATATCTTTGGATAAAACCTCAAAATGCGACTCTCACTTCTATTTTATTTTAACTAAGACATTCATTTATTAATTCCCAAAAAACGTTATGTACGCTGTTCCAGCCGAATATACAAGATATTTTTTTTATAGGATAGGGTGACAAACGAGCACACGGTTCACCTGATGATAAGTGGTTGCTGCGGCCCATAGACATCTACATCTATCCTCGTTTGCGAACCAAAATGCAGATACGTTGTCACCCGTGAGGACTAAGATGGAATGCCTCTTTTCCAGTAAAAAAGTTCACCGGTTCTCTACACTCACCATACGAAACACAGCAGTGTTAAGCTGCTATTTTACGCTGATATTCTCTGAAAGCGTGGTTCTTCCCCGGTCGAGCCGACCCATTCATGCTACAACTATACTACTAATATAATTGCAGCATGGTTCTACCACATATAAAAGACAAATTTACAAGATAATTAATAAGATAATAACAAACTGATAAAATTATTATTTTGGAATTTGGCCTGGGCTGGCATTTTTGAAATTATGCTTTAACCTTTATTTCAAGTCATCGTCATCATTACAGCCTATCAAAGTCCACTACTGAATATAAGCCTCCTCATATAATACCTCATAAAGAGGATATTTGCCATAGTTGCCACGCTTGGCAGGCGGGTTGGCAACCGCAGTTGTTTTTACAATTGTTATTAAGACGACGCTGCTGCCCATCTTTTGGTTTGTTTCCCTCTGTCGCATCTTCAGACACTCGCTGGACGATATGGGGTGTTATATATTCTTACACCTTACATAAACGGTTTTATATAATAAGCAAGTCGAAATAAATTCATACTTGCCTTAAGCCACAAAGTCGAACGATATTTCAATCATACAAAATAATAAAAGCAACTTGATAGTCTGAAGGATAGGAGATACAACTTTGATTTATCAAATTGTATGAATATTCTGTTAATTAAGAAGAAAAAATTTTTAAAATAAATTCCTAGGTGTATCGTTTATTATATAACTTTAAAAAAAGTCTCGATGGGTTTCTTACTGCTTCTTCCTAGATCAGAGATTTTCCAAACCAATGGAAAATTATAAAGGACTTTCAATAAGTATCATATATTATAATCTAAATTGAATAAAAAGTGTTTTTATTTAATTTCACGAAATGTGTAATTCGCATAAAATACTACACAGTAAAAATTAGCACTGGGTACACTTTTAAATAATGTTATACACCAGCAGATTCCATTGTTTTCTTAATGTTAATTATACCGTTAACAATATTTTATTTTAATTAAGTAAGCTCCACACTTGTATAAAAATACAGACGGCTTCGTTGCTTCCTCGCATATTTTAGTGAAAATGATTGTCGGAGGTACTAAGTATCAATATTTTTTTTTATGTTATTCCATGGAGTGGGGATACCCATGTTTAGTAGTGAACTTGGATAGACTGATATACACAACATTAACACATATAAACAGAGAAATATGAATTACACATAATTCGAAACATACTTAGATACGTTAATAAATATATTTTTTCCGAATATGAAGTAATTATAGCCAGCTACAATACGATAATGTTGCCTATGAATTATTATATAGACGTGTGCTGTACTGACGCTTCACACGAACTTCTAGACAAACTGGACCGTCTTCTTAATACTAATAACACATTTCCACTTTTTATTCTCTGCTTAACTTAGTAGGTCTTCCCGAACACTTTGTACGATATTGTCATTTTTTTACACAACTCGTTTATCCCTAAATATATTAAAATTTAACTATCAGGGTGCCTCTGTCGACAGTTGTCTTTGTTCTGCGGTTAGTTCTACATTTGTCGACACCTTCTGTCGCACTATCTTCCTATACAGCTCTTTACCCCTCGAGCTGTAAAGCTTTGGAATGTTTTACCGAAACACATGCGAATGGCTATAGTTCGGCCGTTCAGAGAATGCGTTCCTGACACCTATCAGTTAGTCACGACTAGTGATGGGCACAACCTAACACTGAGTTCGTTACCGTCCCTTCAAAATGAACCGCCGCGTTATTTTTAAGATTATTTTCGTTTTAAATTGGCGGAATCATTTAAAATTTATATTTTAGTAATTTAAGTGGAAACCAAAAAAAGGTAATGTTAATATAATAAAATTGTTTTATTTATTCTTTGTTACAAAGTTACAATCTGTATTTCTATGCAATAAAGTACATTGTGAATGTGCGTACAGAATATTAATCAGACTCCGATTCGCTTGAGTAGGTGGTGTCTTCATCATCATCTTCGCCTACATGTATAATTATATTATTATCAATAACAGAATCAATCCTGATATCTCGGTCAAAATGTTCCACAATCAGGTTTTTAGTCTTCTCAACAACCTTTGCCCAGTCATCTCTTGTGACTTCCCCGCAGGCTTCTTTTAATAGGGTCATCATCTTTTTCGTGCTGAATGGCGGTGACCTTTTATTTGAGCCAAGATTAGCTCAATCGCGTTATATTGGCAATGATACGGTGGAATTCTTAGAACGCGATGACCGTACTCCAGAGCCAGTTCATCGATTTCGTATCGCACATTTGCCGCTTTATTTTCTTTAACTAATTTAATTAGCTCTGGTTTTAGCATCTGCATATTTGCGTCAATGCCTTATGCTTGTAACCAAGCCACCATTTCTTCTTTTTTATTAGCTTGGGTAGGTGGTTTCTGTATTTGAACCGAGTGATAGGAGGCATTATCCATGAATATTACAGAAGGCTTGTAGTTGTTATGCTACTTACATATCATTTTACACTATTTTAAATTTATTTTTCCATTCTGTTTTTGATTTTCTGCATTCACTGGATATTTTGCATCACCTTTATTTCCATAGGATCCTGTAACGTTTTTAGACCACAAGAACACAATAACAAATCATTTTCACTTCGTATTTTCACGCTATCAGCACTTTTTAAATCGGTGTCGATGGAGTCTACCTTTTTCGATCTTTTATTTAGTTCTCCGTAACTCTGCAACTCTGCTGTTTCGTGCGCGCTGTTGCGCTACCTTTTTTTCTTCATCAATAATATCTCATTTTTTACTTAAATCTTGCCGTTTCTCTATTACGAGCCTGAAACCAAAATTTGACATTTTTTGACATCGTTGTTTATCTGGTTGTCATGGCAATTTTTATACAAATTCGTTACCGGTCTGATGTTTTTACTTCAATACTTCCACAAAAATACTATTTTCCTCTTGGCCATTTACAAAAATTTGCTTTTAATTTAAATAATTTCCCGTTCTTATCCCAGATCCGTCGTCGAGCGCGGAGCTCTCTAAAAAGGTATAGAAGCCGAACAATCGGCCAATAAAGGCAGTCTCGCTTCAGCTTTCAAACTGGAAGCATCTCCTAAAGGCCTTATCTTGGGGCCGCACTGCTCCGGGATCCTGCAAGCCTCTGCCTTCACCTGAAGTCTAAAAGTAACTGCAACGCCATTACAAAGTTACGTCGTCAGTTCAATCGCGACGTGTCAGGAACGCATTCTCTGAACGGCCGAATTAAACCAGTATGGTATTATTGAAACTCCTGCTTTGAAATCACTACCTAACATAGCAGGAGAGCTGATTTCTCTTTTTTTATAGGATAAGGGTGACAAAGGAGCACACAGCCCACCTGATGGTAAGTGGTTGCATTAGACATCTACATCTATCTTCTATTACGAATCAAAATGCAGATGCGTTGACACCCATGAAGACTAAGATGGAATGCCTCGTTTCCTGTAAAAAGGGTCTCCGGTTCTCTACACTCACCATACGAAACACAGCAGCGTTAAGCTGCTATTTCACGCTGGTTTCCTGTGAGAGCGTGGTCTTTCCCCGGTCGAGCCGACCCATTCGTGCTACAACCATAATATAGCTGCAGCATGGCTCTACCACGTATAAACTACTTACATAACCGGCTTTGATTACTTCATATCCGAAAATAAAAAAAATATTATTATTTTCGTTACCATTTTATATTATAGTAGTGTAGCAACCGAGCTAACAGTCTATGTGGTGTAAGGGCGCTTTTAGTGTCACGCGGATTTGCTCACGCACGCGGGATTGGACCGCATGCGTAAAATTTCACGCTGCGGATCATACGCAGCATGAGTTTCAGTTTTCTACGGGCTGCGTAACGGTATAGACGTGTTCAAAAATGATCAATGTCAGAAGAATATGTGTCGCTTACATACTTTACAAACGACGAAACAAGAAGACAAGAGTACATGTTGATCCCTTTCTTGAAAATAGGCTTCTTGCTGGGGCGTTTGTTACACGCTTTGGAAAACTACAAAATAATGAACGTAAAGAATCATGCCCACTTTCCATACATTTAAAAACCTGATAGTGAAAGTTGATGTATAATTATAAAGTATAGTAGAAAACCTACATGTTAGCTCAGAAAATAATATCATAAAGTTATTTTTACGATTTAAACGCTACGAATCCCAAAATATACTAATGTCTCTTTTTAGGTTAGGATTTGCCGTATCTAAATAGGTAATAAAGAAATAAATGCGCTTTAACTTATTATTAACGCTCGAAGTTAAAATAACAATACTTATCTAGTTATGGTCTAAAACGTCTTTTTTACTTTGTGAATTTCTTTAAACCAACTGCCCCTAAGTCACCGCTTACTCTCGATGATTGTCACCGTAAATTGAGTGTCTAGCTCTATCTGCTATTTCTTCAGCACACATAAATACTTACTAACTACATTTAGTTCATCTTGTATTGTCAAAATGATCACTTATCAACCAAACACATTTCATTGGCCTATGGTATTTACTTACTGATGAACAAAATGGGATAAACCAATAAAACAGTATATTAAAGTGGCATGGTTTATTAATTATCATCATTTTCACTTAAATCTCTCACCACCACGTCATCCAGAAATTCTGCTGGAGCAGAAATATTTTCTTGATACCATATAGGGTTCTAAAAAGAAGTAACATAAACAAAATGGCACAGTACACAACGATACGCAAATGCAACAACGAAGAACTGCGCCGATGCCAATTGCAGAACTGTCAAATGTCAAAAAAAATCCGTTTCATTTGTCCGCACTCGATGATATACTGAATGATTAAATTATTTTATTATTATATTATTTTATATTAATATGTACTATGCAAATACAAATAAATAAATACTTACTGATTAAATAAAACATCAAATAATGTATAAAACTCAGAAGCAGAGTTAAATAAAGTAAAGTAGCAGTGTATAAAATGGAACGTCCAAGAAAAAGGGTAGTTGAGATGCGTTCAAAACATATGAAACGTTTACCCTTGACGTAGAATAAACTTATAGAAATATGTAAAAATATTTTTTTCCTGCGTTTCTTTTAACATAGTGATAAGCGTAATTAATTTACAATTCAATTAGCTGAATTTTAAGATTTATTTCATTTCTATACATTGTCAGGTGAAAAATGGGCATTGTTCTTTAAAAATTACTTTCGAATGTCCATTCGTTCTTTTGATGAACTGTTGTGTAAAATTGAGAATAAGCTACAAAAAAGCAGTTTACGAAGGATTACAATACAACCGATTGAGAGGCTCGCTATTACATTAAGGTAAGTTTTAAATTTTAAATATTTAATTTCCTGCTATGATTTAGTGGAAAGGGATTTGAACAGGTAGGATAAACGTTTTTTGACTTCAAATTACTGTCATGTGTAAATTTACATGTGCAAAAAAAAAATTTTGTCATGTACTCTGAAATTTCATTGTTCATAATTTCATTCAATTTCATGTTGAAATTTCATTAAATAAGATTATTTCACTCATAAAATGTCGCCATTAAAGTGGAATCATTCCTACCTTTCATCACACGCTACTTATTATAATATAGATAAAAGTTATAGGTTTGCACATGACAGTAATTTAAAGTCAAAAAAAGTCCTTAATTGGTTTGGGATTGGTACGTTCAACCTACATACACAATCCTTTTTTTTATCTGATAAAGTACACATGGCCACAGATCAAGTTACCCAAAACCAGCATAAATGGAACTCGCGCCTTGCGTATTATCATACTTAGGTAACCCGTCGGAGTCCCGCTTATACTGGATTTGAGTAACTTGATCTGTGCCGTGTGTACAACCGCACTCATATGACTAAACAAACAATTAGAGAGAAACTGGAGAAAAAAAGTTAATCGTACTCATTTTAATAAAAAGAGTTTTATTCATAAATTAAAAAATCAAATTTTACATCATTCATTTCTTTGTAAATTTGTATCCTGAGCGTTGACATTACTTTC
Organism: Parnassius glacialis; assembly: GCA_033319125.1. NCBI lineage: Eukaryota > Metazoa > Arthropoda > Insecta > Lepidoptera > Papilionidae > Parnassius > Parnassius glacialis. The sequence continues at coordinate 23,974,420 of JAVANC010000016.1, forward strand.
GCCTGTAGATGATGTTGTTGCTGGGGTATAAATTACGTCATAAGACGTGATATTAAACAGGCCGCTTTCAGTCGAAATAAGAGTTTCATTGTCATTCACTGCAGCAGAACTAATAGCATTGTCGTTAAGACTCGAAGTATCCTGGATTATACTATTGGTTTGGTAATCTTGATTTATCGGTGACAAACTGTCAAGCTCAGTAAAAGCACTAGAACTTGTTGTAGGTATGGGACTGTAGTATGCAGGTTGTGTTTGACTTTCCATTTCCATAACTATATTTAACACTTTTGTTCTGAACATTAGTTTTTGATATCTAGTGAATCTTTTTAATGAAGGCTGCAGAGACTGAAAGAAAGCCAAATCCTCACTTTCTAGCTCCAGTTGATTAGACTTTAAGCATTCTAATAACTGTGCCTCAAATTCAGATGGTGCTTGCTTTTTAGATTTTACTTGTTTTTGTTTTGATGTTGGGTGAGAACTTTCTTGACGTGAAGTATCTGGTTGCGTGGACTCATTAGGTGTTTCTAAATTACTTTGTTCAGACATTTCTTCACAGAGTGACTCTTCTCCAGCAGTTTCCGTTGTACTGTCTAAGAAAGTCAAAATGTCATAGTAAGAATATTTCTTCTTCTTCTTCTTACTCCCAGAGCCGGATGGCTGATTTTTTTCAGATATCTTGTCTTTCTGGTAAGTGTCCCTTGCTGTTCGCCAGCGTTGTTGTATTTTCTTGTCTGAAATGACAAAATATAATAAGTAAGTGGCAAAAGTACACACAGTTTCAGATCAAGTTACCCAAAACCAGTACCAATAAACGGAACTTGCTAGGGCCTCGCCGGGCGCCGAGTCGTCTACGATAATAAACAACGCATGAGTCCTGTTTATACTGGTTTTGGGAAGCTTGATCTGTGGCCGTGTGTACAAATCTGATATTAGTTGGAAATTTAACTGCATTCGATTAAAGGCCCTCCTTAATTCACACATGTTGTCAACTTTACACTGTCTCATGAAGCATTAGATAAATCAAGCAATATATATATACCTATACAGAGTGGAAAAATAAGGCCGCAGTTGAAGGAAAAGTACCCTTAGGCGCAACGCAAACGGCGGGCCGGCGCAGGCCGGTCAATTTCGCCGCGAACGATAGCGCAAAGTGAATCTTATACTATAGTATGTGCCAAATCGATTGAGAAAAACGGACAATGACCTTTCGGTCGTTTAACCAGGGGTTACAAACCTTCAATATATAGGCACATTTTATATGTAGTACTTTCTTTATTTATAATGATTTTTTTATAATGATTGATATAATATATATTTATTAACTATTATTAAAAAGTTATGTGAAAGATCGCTGTAGAAGAAAAATCATCTATTGTTATAAAGTACTTTATTCATTTAACAACAAAAAACATTAATTTATAACACATATAAAGATTCGAGTGATAACGACACCGAATAAGTACGTACTTATGCAAAAGATAAAACTTTATTTTTAATATTATATAAGAACTTTATTTTTATTCGGTGCAATCATCACTCGTATCTTCACTTGATGAACTATCTGTAACATTAATTATAAAGCGATCTGCAGTTTGGTCAATTCTATCATCCATGCCACGCATTTTTTGTTCAACCTTAAGGACATGCTGAACACAGTTTTTCCATTTATCTGGCGTGATTTGAGTTAAACCATCTTTAAGTAAATTTTTAACATCTTTTAACTTGAAAGTTGTATTTTTTCGTGCAACGTACCCTTTCACATCTGCCCACACAAGTTCAATGGGGTTAAGCTCACAGTGATAAGGAGGTAACCTTACCACTGTGATGCTTTTTTCTTTTGCAATCTCGTCGGTGACGTAACTTCGATAGTTATCTTTAACTGCCTTTATTTTTTCCATTAAGTGGGTCTTTGTGTCCGAGGGCACGTATGCGATCTGTTTAGATTCTAGCCATTCCTGCATATTTTGTTTCCGCCAAGACATTGTTGGGGTTTTTTCTAAACGTCTGGAGTGGTAACTAGCGTTATCCATAACTATGACATCGCCGCTTTGCAGTTTTTCTATTACTTTTCTAAACCAGTCCTCGAAATGGAGAGCGTCCATACTCTCATGGTAGTCACCAGTAGATGATGATTCAAATACCCAATCACATCCCTCCAAAAAGCCATTTTCATTGCCAACGTGTACAACTATTAATCGCTTTCCTTTACCCGAAGGGGCTTTCGCGCCAGTAGAGTAGCCTTCTAACCGTGATTGACGAGAAGATTCAATTGTGGTGTCTTCCCATACCTTTCCCATAGTATGACCTGCGTTAATCCATGTTTCGTCAAGGTAAAAAATGTTACGTCCCTCGTTTCTTAATATTTGTATTTCTCTCAAATATCTGGTACGCCACAGAACTATCTCTGGGCGATCTATTAGACCACTTTTTCTGTTTCTCTTTATATATTTGAATTTTAAATGGCGCAACACACGTCGCAGGGAAGTTTTGCTCAAGTTTGGCAACTGGTCATCTTGATTTATACTGAGCAAAATTTTGTCTAAAGTCGGTAATTCTCCTGCAAGAAAGAACTGATGCACTTTCGCTCTTATAGCCGATTTATCAAAATCGTCCAACTTGTCAATTACAGACTTTTTTCTTTTATTAATTATTCCCTTTTCTGGTATTTTATGGGAATCTCTATACACGCTTAATACGCGATATATAGTGCTCTTGCTGACTCCTGAGATCTCCGAAACCTTTTCTACCATATTAACGTTTGAAGGATACACGTCTTCGGGCCAGGTGTTTTTGACATATTTGTATACATTAATGATAATCTCTTGTTCCCCGACCGACAAAGTGGTAGGTTTTCTCTTTTTTACTGGTGACGTTAAAGGTGCTCCAGAAGATGGGCCTGTAAATAAATGACAAAAATATACTACCATAGTACTACATCACATAAATACATATTGTTTTAGAAAATAAATACCACATGGTCACATAAAAAGAGCGCTTTAAGAAATAGAAAGGCTACGTCGTCGCATTTGTACCTATTTGTACGTACCTGCTACGTTTATTATGGGTCGGCGACGTCTCTTTCCACTTGATGTTGAAGGACCGGGTCCTTCACCAAATTCTCCTGAACTCATGTCGATTTAGTAACGACCGTCACAGTAAAACTAATATAACAGATTCAAAAAACAAAAACTTAACGATATAACAAATTTAACAGTAAAAACTCAACTAAAACAATGCAATGAATGCTATGAATTACCCGAGACGTACACACGCAAGCGCTATCCGAACACGAATGAAAACAAAATGGCGGACCGGCCCAAAAAAGGTGACGCATCTCTGGCTGCCATTGTCACGTTTCTTTTAGAACGAACTGACGTAACGCGCGTTTTGTTTATTTTAAAGGGATGAAATTGCAAAAGCTCAATATGGTGATTATATTGCTTCAAATATTTTTTTAATATGAAACTGTTATTAAATGAATTGCTGCGTTACTTACCATAAATTGAAATATAAAATATAACACATTTTTCGCGATGTACCGTAAGATTTTACTATGTTTATAGGAACCACAGACAATATTATTTAAGAAACAAAAAAACAAAACATATGTGCTGACCTAGAAGTGGGAATAATATCAATATTTAAATATTGTTATCACATCTAAATTGAGATTTTGTAAGTTACGCCTTTTGACACTCGGCTCATATCTGAGGTCATTGTCCGTTTTTCTCAATCGATATGGCACATACTATAGACGCAGACGGCGCGGCCGGGGCGGCGCGGCGCAGACATCGACGAAATAATTCATTTTTTACAAAAATAATTAGAACTTCATTTAAGGATTTTTGGAAAAACACCGGATTGAATCGGGCAATTTGTTTATTTGTTACAGTAAAATTTGCCATCATCAAAATTAAGGTGAAAACTTCCGGAAGTCACTAGCGCTGTAAGTTTTTAATTTGTTTTAACAAAAATTTGCTTTATTTGCATCTGTCAACCTTCATGAAGGAGGACATCTTGTAATGTAAATATTGCCTGAAATAAACGATATTTCATTATATTATATTATATATATTTATTAGATTCCTTTCATTTGCCGGAAATTTTACCATAGGGGTTAATTTATACAGAGAAGATTTCTTATAAAATATTTACAGCATAGTTATGTGTCTCAAATCTGCTAAAAGTGGCCACTTTTAGCAGATATGAGATACATAACTATACTTCGAACTTTTCATATGAAATCATAACTGCATAAATACCCCCCTATGATAAAATTTTCGGCAAATCATAGAAATCTAACGTAGCTATAGTACTGTAGTTAAAACGAATTAAAAACTTCTAGCGCTAGCTACTTCCGTGCCCTTTCACCTTAAGGGTATTTATTTTTCTTCTGAAGTAAAATTCGAGCGGTGCATGCTGTCTTATGTCTGATGTCAGCATTATTAATATATTATGTTATCATATTATTAATATATTGTTTTTGTTTTCAGATATTTGGCAACTGGTAATACATTCACTGATCTACACTATTCCTATGTGATTGGAATTGCAACAATTAGCGAAATAGTAAGACAAGTTTGTTACATAATATGGATTGAACTAAAGTCTGAATGTATTCCACAGCTTAATGGGATCAAATGGAAAGAAATCGCAGAGGGATTTCTCACATATACAAATTTTCCTAATTGCTTGGGTGCAATTGATGGAAAACATATAAGAGTGATTCGGCCGCCGCACAGTGGATCACTATATTTTAATTATAAGAAATATTATTCTGTAGTGCTCCTCGCAATGTGTGATGCTGATTATAATTTTACATATATTAATGTCGGTACCAGTGGAAGCAACGCCGATTCAACCATCTTTAGAAGGAGTCAATTGTATACGAAACTGGAAAGTAACACGTTGGGTATCCCTGACCCGCAAGAGTTGCCTATTATTTGCCCCGAAGTAGCTTATCCATCTAGTGTAAGAGCAAAGTTGCCGTTCGTGATAGTGGGAGACGAGGCATTTGGTTTATCATCACATGTGATGCGGCCTTATGCTCGTGATAATTTACCTTACAAAAAGAAAATATTTAATTACCGTCTGTCCAGAGCTAGAAGGTACATAGAATGCACTTTTGGAATTATGTCAAATAAATTTAGAATATTTCACAGATCCATGAATGTCAAGTTAGATCTAGCACAATTAATAGTCAAGACGGCATGTGTACTTCACAATTTCATAAGGAAACGGGATGGCTACAAGGTCAGCCATACATTTGTCACAAATGGTTTTACGGGACCACTACCCAGGCAGCAGACTGAAAGTAGTAATACGTCGGCAAGTAATATCAGAGATATATTTGCAGATTACTTTATCAATGAAGGAAAAGTCTCCTGGCAACACCTATATATAATTAATTAACTAAACTCAAAAGGTTTTAGAAGGTTTTTGATGTTATTTGTGAATTAAATAATTATGCTTATATTAATAAAGTAATGATGCTTGTATAAATAAAATAATGAACCAAACACATACCCGCCTCTTTTCTTTCCTCTTCGCTCAAATTTTCGTAGTTAGGTGCCAATTCCTTCAAAATATCTCTCCATGCAGCCTCCCTCGCGTCCCTGTTTTTGTATAATTCATTGCGTTTATCCCACAAAACGGGCCGCAGATGAACTTCAATGATTACTCGTTCTGTATCGATTTTCATTTCGGTAGTACAATACGGCGCGTGCGCCCCGCTCGACTCTAAAATGGGCACTGAAGTTGTAGGCAGCGCTTACGCATGCGGATACCCCGCACCGGGGTGACGCCCCGCACAGCGCCCCGCGTCCCGCGTGCGTTTATCACGCTTTACAATAGATACCTATATGAAATTGTTCTTTGCGGATGCTACGCATGCGGTCCAATCCCGCGTGCGTGAGCAAATCCGCGTGACACTAAAAGCGCCCTAAAGTGCACCTAACAACTTCAAACAAAAAAGCTACGATCCATTTTCACTTTTCAATACTGAGTACTAAGATTGAATGCTTCACAGCCTGTTACTATACTGACACTCTTACACTTCAAACCAAAGAAAAAATGATTGCTCTGTTTTTAGCGACAGAGATAGGTACGAGATACGTACTCATATAGACTACTAGGTGGAGATGGAAACTTACCACTTAGAAAAAAAAGTTGAAGGTCACGGGACGCCAAGCAGATGTGAAACATCATAAATGATGGTAGAATTTATAATGAATGAAAATCAATAAAGATTGTGAATCAAGAAATTGTGAAGAAGTGTATAGTGTACGTATATAAGGGACTCGTTAGCAGTGGTTTAGAGGGGGTGTGACGGCATAAGAGAGTGTCATGCCGATTGCCGTCACGGCATGCAAGTCGGTTTCACATTAAAAAAGAAATAAAGATTTAATTTGGTACAAAAAGTTAACAGAACTGTTACAAAAATTTAATAAAAGAAATTATTTTCTTCTTTATTTTCACACCGTGGAATATTTGAATAATCTACGAATAACAACAATTGCTAATTGCTAACATTCTTGCAGCATTCTATAAATATAGTACAATATCAAGCTCTGAAATAATATCTTTATATATAAAAATTACGTGTCACATTGTTTGTCCGCGATGAACTCCTAAATTAATAAACTGATTGCAATGAAATTTTGCACACTGTGTGCAGTTTGGTCCAACTTGAGAGATAGGGTAGTTTTTATCCCGTTAAGTGACCCTCAATATTTTTTATTACGAATTTAATAATTTTTATAGGACACAGGGACAACAACAAACAAACAAACAACGTCTGCCTGGCCAGCTAGTATTATGTAAAATGAAATTGCTTAAATTAATTAATTCTTCGGACAGCGATGAGGTTCATTTCATTCAACAGAATGTTATTGAGGGCTTTTAGTATTTTTGAATAAAGTAACAGCGCTCGAAAAGAAATAAAATTAAAAGTTTAAAGCCAAAAAGTGATATAAATATCTATCTGCGTTCGTTCCATAGTTAGACCATGATTTCATTTACTCGATCTTCCACTTGTCAAATTGAGCACATTTTTTGTCAACTTTAGCTTTTTAACGGTTTTAAATAAAATTTTAGTCGCCCTTTATTATTAATGTGAGATCTTATTAGTGTTATTGTCATAATCGTGATTATATTTCTTGGACGTCAGAGTTCACAGCATACGAGTACGTTCACTTGTATAAATTGTTTCTAGTAAACTTCTCTCCCACGGTATTACCATGAAATCATGAAATCAATATGTTTCGGAAGATGAATCGATTATCAAAAGTAAAAACACTTATCATAAATATAAGCCCTTCTATTTATTTAAGTCAGTCTAGTCGTATTTCTCAAAAACGGTTTTCTAAAAGAATGACTGATGTTTTCTTGAACTGGAAATGCTTGAGAGAATAACATTATTATAAATAAATGCGCATTGCAGTAATTCTACTTTTGGTAGTCATAATATTCAACATAAATGTCGTTGCATGTGCAGTGCTTTTGCTTTGCCATGGCCTATCGTGGCTTGACACAATTATCTCCATTCTAGAAAATGTTAATTAAATTAAACCTACTATGTGTGTTATCTTAATGTACTGCTAGTATAAACATTATAGGGAAAGTTATCGTATCCTTAGATTATATAAAATGACATTTTATACAATCTAAGTATCGTGTCATTATTGTATAACACTTCTCAAAGCTCATAGCATTAGTCGTTGTTTATGTTGAATTACAAAAAAAAAAACAGTTTTCTGTATTTTCCGTCAGCTTTATTATTTCAATACAATTTCATATTTCATTACAAGTCCTCAACTTTTTCTTTACCATAATAGTTACTTTTTATGAAATAAATAAATTATATTACTATATTTTCTTACTTTCACTAATTCATAATCATTTCCTTACAGCTTACTGGAGGGTATTCCTAAACCTCTGTAAAAAGGAGTCAAAACTAGAGCACAACATTTTCTACTAATCGAGATTATTATAAAAATTGTTTTGAAGTAGGGTCAAGTAATAATTTAACGAGCAATATGACGTATTTCAAAATAATCTTAATGACGTATTTCGAATTGCGTATTTAAAAAAAAACAACTTAATATTAAGTCATTTTCTTTGTAAGTGTTTACACAACAGAAAAATCTGTTACCTAATTGACGTTACTGATGCATTTTCAATAATTTGTACACTATGCTGTTTGTTTCTAAAATGAAATGAAACAAAAAATATAAACTGCATATAGGTATATAATAAATAAAATAAACTATAAAATACATAGTAAAGTTCAGTTACAATATCTTGAAACATTTACGTTGCATCGATGTATAGAAAACTTATTGGCATATTCGTTTCCAATTTTATTTTTAATTATATTACGAATTTTTTGTAGTATAATTTTTAGTGTTTAGCCTTTTCATAACTTGAGTAATTTTAATTTTTGAGTGAAAAGTAAATCTTCTAGTGTATGTTCTTTTTCAAATTAGAAGGGAAGTAATAACGCGTCATAATGTAGCTTCTACAAAATTTCACCAAGAAAAAGGAAAGTAAAGAATGTAAATAGCATTCTTAAGAGCCTTAAGGACTTAGATATGTGGGCGGTCGTTATAATATGTAATTTATGAGAGATTTTTAAGAATAAAAATGTAGAACTTAAAATACGTTCACTGTTGCTGTCTAAGTTAAGTGGTAATACATAATTATTAGAAAAGTAGATTAGGTGTATTATATATAGGTATATATATATTATTGGGAATTCGGGGGGTTTGATGGGCAAGTATATAAACATATGCCGACAAAGAATCTCGATTAACAACGATCTTTACCGGTTAAGTTTTCTTCTATTTTTAACAATGTATCAAATTCATACTCCAAAAAATCCCGCACATCCCGCGGATCCCGCGCACGTAATTTCGCGGCCTGCAGGACTAGAAAATGTTGCGAGATCTTGGTATTTCGACATTAAATAGTCGCTTTCTTGTAAAATCTGTCTTGCATTTATCACCGAATGCAGTCTTCATAAATGTCAGTGTCATGCTCTACTGGGATTTGCCCAGTTTTAGATAACGAGCATCTCTTGAAAACCAAAAAAAAAGAAGGATATAATGATCGGAGTTCTTTTAAAACTTTCCTACGAATCTCACGTCAGTGTCAAGGGTCATCTGAGGCGACTTAGTCTTCTTATTAGGCCGCTACGTGGTCTAATGCAGAAGGCGGTGCATTCAACACAGCCCACATCGTTCGTCGTGTTCTTTCTGAAGATTAGGGGAAAACCCTAGTCCGCAACCATTTAATCTTGCTTGTCCATTTTTATTTTACTCGTAAATTTTCGTTTAGAAATTACTACATTGGAGAGAGAGAGAGAGAGAGAGAGAGAGAGAGAGAGTTATAAAGCGATTAGTCCGCCGCGCTGTTCCAGTGCATGTTACCAGATTTCATTCAAAATACTATTTCCTCAGACTTGTAGTTGCAGATTTCCTCGAGATGTTTTCCTTTACCGTCGAGCGCGCGGCAAAATTCCATTATGGATCCATTACTGGCAGAGTATCAATGGTTCAATAATTGAATGAGGATGATATTATACAAAGATATAACGGTAACGCTTCGTTTTTCATTCATTCATAACAGCCCTTCATAAGTCCATTACTCATTATAGGCTTCCCCCAAGGAATGCCATAAACCACGGGCCTGAGCCACCTGCATCCATCGACTACCTGCAGGTCTTACCAGATCGTCGCTCCATCTAACGGTAACGTTTGTTTTATTTAATAGTTTATGTACAGATATATACTATGATATCATCATCATCATCATCATTACAGCCCTTCACAAGTCCACTGCTGAACATAGGCCTCCCCCAAAGAATGCCACAAAGCACGGTCCTGAGCCACCTGCATCCATCGACTTCCTGCATGTCTTACCAGGTCGTCACTCCATCTTGTGGGGGGACGCCCTACACTTCGCCTACCGGTACGAGGCTGCCACTCGAGAACCTTTCTTCCCCATCGGTTGTCGGTTCTTCGAGCTATATGGCCGGCCCACTGCCACTTCAGCTTACTAATCCGTTGGGCTATGTCGGTTACTCTGGTTCTACTGCGGATATCCTCATTCCTAAGTTTATCACGCAGAGAAACTCCGAGCATAGCCCTCTCCATAGCTCGCTGAGCGACCTTGAGCTTCCTCATACGGCCAGCAGTGAAGGACCACGTCTCAGTTCCGTAAGTCATCACTGGCAACACGCACTGGTTGTACAATTTTGTTTTAAGGTTTTGAGGTATTTCTGACGAGAAGATGTGTCGTAGCTTCCCGAACGCTGCCCATCCGAGTTGAATCCGTCGATTGACCTCTCGGTCGAAGTTGGACTTACCTAGTCCCAGTAGTCTATTTGTCCCAGGTAAACATACTCGTTAAGAACTTCGAGCTTAGTGCTCCCAACAACTACCGGCATAGGTGTGACATGGATATTAAACATAATCTTTGTTTTGTCCATGTTCATCTTAAGACCTATCCGTTGGGAGACACTATTGAGATCATTGATCATAGTGCTTAGTTCCTCCAGCGATTCTGCCATGAGGACTATATCGTCGGCAAATCGAAGGTGAGTGATGTACTCGCCATTGATGTTAATACCGTATCCTTTCCAGCCCAGAAGCTTGAAAACGTCTTCCAATGCAGCGGTGAAGAGTTTCGGGGATATAACGTCACCCTGTCTTACACCTCTCTGCAATTGGATAGGTTTCGTACTCCGGGTCTGTACTCGGATAGCCATCGTAGCTCTGCTGTACAAACACTTCAGCACTTCGATATACCGACAGTCAACTTGGCACCGCTGAAGGGACTGCAGCACCGCCCAAATTTCGGCGGAATCAAAGGCTTTCTCATAGTCCACATACGCCAGACATAGTGGCAAATTGTACTCTTCGGACTTCTGTACAATTTGCCGTAGGGTATGTATGTGGTCCATGGTGCTAAAGCCCTTTCGGAAACCGGCTTGTTCGGGAGGCTGGAAGTCGTCAAGTCTGCGCGCGAGACGATTCGTAATGACTCTCGAAAACAGCACGTAGACGCGGCTCAGAAGGGAAATCGGTCTGTAGTTCTTCAAGAGAGCGTTGTCACCTTTCTTGAAGAACAAGACCACCGCACTTCCGCTCCACGCCTCCGGTGTAATGCCACCATGGAGGACGGAATTAAAGAGCCTCTGAAGGACTTCAAGTACCGGTCTTCCACCCGCTTTCAGAAGCTCCGCTGTAATTCCATCCTCGCCCGGGGCCTTGCTGTTTTTAAGGTGCTGGAGAGCTATTCTAATCTCGCTCAGACTGACGTCCGGGATATCTTCGGAATAGTGTCGAATAAGACTCGCTCTTGGATCGCTACTCACACTTGCGTGTGGCTCCAACGATGACGTGTACAGCTGCCCATAGAACCTCTCAATCTCACTCAAAATCTCAGGTGCCCCGGAAACGATGCTGCCACATTCGGTCTTCAGCTTTGACAGTTGGCTCTTTCTGGCAGACAGATCTCTGGCAATGAATTTGGAGCCTTGGTTCTGCTCGATCGCTTCTTCAATACGAGCTGTATTGAAGTTGCGTAAGTCTCGCCGCATGCATTTGGAGATCTGTCTGTTCAGTTGCCTGTATGCTGTCAAATCTGTTGAAGAATGTAGCCTCATCTCCCGTCTAACAGCCATGAGATTAAGAGTGTGATCGGAGAGTTTTTGTGTTCCTCTGCGGCGGGTCTTGCAGAACTTAGCTCCGACCGCATGGACAGTTTCCACGAGCTTGTCATTCATATCGTCCACTTCATTGCAGTCTTCTAGGCACTGAAAACGGTTTTGTAACTCGAGCTGAAAGGTTTCGGGACTTTGGATTAGAGCACGAGGGTGACGGAGCGTTAACTTCATCAGACGAGACCTCTCCAACTTAACATTTAGGTTCAGTGTGCCTCTAACCATTCGGTGATCGCTGCCGGTTTTCACCCTCGCGATCACTGAGACATCACTGAACAGTTGTCGTCTGGTCGTCATAATGAAGTCAATCTCATTTTTTGTCGAACCGTCGGGGCTCGACCAGGTCCACTTCCTGTGGGGCCGCTTCTTGAATAAAGAGTTCATCATAAAGAGTCCCTCTTTCTCCATGAAGTCGGCCAGCTGCTGGCCCCTTGGGTTCCGTTGCCCTATTCCAAATTTCCCTACTTTCAGCTCACCGTTCTCTCTTGTGCCTAGTTTTGCATTGAAGTCTCCCATTAACACCGTATATTGGGTTTTGGAGGAATGCATGGCTCTAGAGATATTCTCATACATTTCCTCCACCTCCTCATCGGGGTGTGCCGAGGTTGGTGCGTAAACCTGTATGACCTTCAGCGAATACCGTTTGGTGATTCTGAGTATAAGGTACGCAACCCTCGTCGACACACTCCCGATCTTTACAACGTTGTTAACGAGAGACTTGTGGACGATAAATCCGACACCTCCTTGGGACAGATGGTCGCCCTCCCGGTGATAGAGCAAGTTGCCGGATTCGAGGATTACCGTGTCCTCCCCCTCTCTTCGGACTTCGGATAATCCTATAATATGCCAGCGCAACTTGTCTATCTCTTCTTCCAGCTCCACGATCTTCCCGTCAGTCCTCAGGATGCGTACGTTGTACGTTGCTAGGTCGAGTCGTCGTAGGTGGCAACCGAACCTCCACCGGAGATTCTTAGCACCCCCTGCCCCGCCGTTACCATGGTCGCCACCGTAGCCAGGAATAGCGGGGCCGCCGGGGACTGGGGGCCGTCTGTTTGTTGTTTTGATCATTGGGGGGTATTTGCCATAGTTGCCACGCTTGGCGAGCGGGTTGGCAACCGCAGTTTTTTTATTGTAATTTTGGCTATTATCAGGAAGATGCTGCTGCCCATCTCCTGCCTGTTTCCCTTTGTCGCCTTTTACGACACCCACGGGAGGATATGGGGTAGTGGATATTCTTGACCGCCACTACACGGCACGGTAAACTATGATATGGGAACAGAAAAATAAACAGTTTTTGTACAAAGGCACTGCTTATTCCATTTTTCAAATTTCTTCTAGCAGACGTATTGAAGGATAATTAAAAGACAAAGAGGTAAATTCAGTGTGCATTTTGATACAATATTATACACACGAGTATATATAACTTAACAATATACAATATATGAACAAAAATACATAAAATTAAACAAATGTATGTTAGTTGAACAAAGAGATAATTTAAACAGACATTAGGTTATATTTAATTATGTTATTACGTTATTAGTTGCGAAAGTACGGTGGCATGATTCATTTTGTGTCCCTAGCCACCGAAATTGATCCTAGCTCACCCTGGGGCAGATATATCTAAACTTTTTATGATGTCTCTTGTCGGTGTTGTGAAACAACATCGTATTTATTTTATTTTTGTTATATTTTACGTGCCCCGTCGGTATTGTTAACAATATTTTTAGAAATGGGTCACAATAGATATTGTATTGTTAATTACAAAAAAAAAAAACGAACAAAGAAATAGAAAAAATCAACACAAAGTTACCACTACATAAAATATTAAAAGTATTTATTCCCATTTTTTTAATTTGAAACATTATCTTGCCGCGTGGTGACTGTGTAAGAGAACCCATCACCCGATTTCGTTCCATGGGTATCGTAAGAAGCGACTATGGAAAATGTGAGAAGCGGACTTTACGGCCTGATGATAATGTTGAAAGTTGAAAGTTTAACTGTGATCACGCTTTGTCCGAAACGCTTTATATATCATGACACCACGACTCCATTGAAAGCTTTATGTTCCTTAAGCATGATAAAGTATGCAATACGACTGTCGCCATTATTTTTGATTATTTTACCTATAACACAGTCTTAATAGTACAATGTATGGATATTTTGGCACTTGATAAATAATTTGGGAACATAAACTTAAACCCACAACCCTACTTCGTTCATCATTCGTGGTGCAGCCATTATATATGCATATAACATTTGGTCACTAGCAAGCAAAGGAAGTTTGCAACGGATAAACAACGTCCGTAAAGTCAATTAACTGAATGAAACTAGTTTTTACGGATTTTATCGCGTTTAATTAACTTATTTCATAAACCCTACGTTTAGAGTACTTTACAGCACCCATGGTTACGGATGACTGAGTTGTTCAGTTTAAAACTATTAAATTTTGATCCGATTTACGCTGAAAGAATTTATAATATTTTAATATCTTGCAGTTTGGATTTAATTTTATTAATTATAGAATCCCAAGTAGATTGCAAAATCAGCCATTACCTCTATTGAAATTAGGACGTTTCTAGATTTCAGTAGCTTCGCGAAACGTCCTTGGTAGACATCGGTGTTCTTTTGGGAGGATTTGTGGTATATCAAATGTAATGTAATGGCGGTTGCGATCCTGTACGCTTTCACATATTGTAGACTTTCCGGAGCGTCGATTCTTCTCATCAGCTATGTGTATATTTTGTACATTTACGTGGGTTTTTATTGATCATTTAGTTTGTTTTATATAAGAAAGACACTGTTTACAATCAAGGTTGTACATCTTATAGACGGATATTACACTTGACGGTTAAAAACTGATTAATCTTCTTCGGTGGCCTGTAGTTTTCCTTACATTTGAAATGTGCGTTTTATTTAAAAAAGCAAAACAAAAATGAATCACCATTGTTATGTATGCACTTTAGCCATTATATATAACTAGGTAGTAAAATTGTGAGTGTGAGAATAAATGAAATCTTTGAAGGCGGTTTTGACTGCTTCATCGGAATTTAATTTTTATCCTTCCAAGATATCGTCCAAATTCCAGGAAAAGGGGTAATCTGTTAGGGCAAGGTGCGGTAAGTATAGTGGGTGTCCGAGACATTCCAATCGCAGCTACTCTCATTTAGTGACCGTATGTTGTGTAGTGTGTGGTCTAGCGTTGTTCTGAAGCAGCAGTGGGCTAGAGCTATTGACTAGTCTCAGTTGCTTAAAAGCTAGCTTTTCCATCAAGGTTTACAGTTGTTGACAATACAGATCTAGCGACAACGTCTGAACAGATCTTAGGAAGCTGTAGTGGATCACCAGCACTGGTCCACCATCATCGATACGATTTTGAATCACCTCGTTATTGTGAGGGTAGAGTAATGTAACGCAGTACTCAACGCGTGTTTGTTGGTGTACTTCACTAAATTCATAATGCTTACCAATTTTTCGAGTTTCTTCACTTTTACAATTTGTTTCAAGTGAATTAAAATTATTTTATCACTCACACCGAAGCCTGCGCAACACGCCATTACACCACGACAAACGACGACAAAACTACACAATATGTAAGGACCTAATATAATATTATGGAGCCAATCTTTTTTTTGACACCTATAACATATGGTAGTACAGGAGGCACACTCTTGACTTTGGTCGGTTTAACTCACTGTGACGTAGGCGCGAGACCCTAGTTTGTTGTAGTGCGAAACTTGCTGGAGCTCGGCTGGAGTCTGTGTCAATAAACGCAGATATCGTATTAAACGTGTCAAGTCGTGAGACCAGGATTCGAATCCCAGCCAGAACTAATAGTTGTCAAAACATAAATGATTGGTTTTCGGTTAATGCCGCCTCTACACGTTGGCCAACACGCTGGCGAATGTGTTGGCCAACAACGATGGCCATCGTGTGGAGCGGGTGTTTAAGCTACGTTGGTACGTATTGGGACGATGGCCCACAAGTTGGCGCGAGATCCGTCTGGTGTCGGTTTTTTACAAAAGATCAAAGGGTTGTGGCAGAGTATTGGCCGCCGCGTCCACACGTTGGGCGCACGTTTAGTTTGCTACGAGCTCTCAGAGTGATCGCACGCACGCACGCTTAAATTTTATATGCACGCATCGTAACTAGTGTCTACATAACGGCAGTAACAATGACCAATGAATAAACTTTTCGCTTTATAGAGCCCTACCAAGCTGAAAATTGTTTGTAAAACACAAGTCTTTTTAAAAAAAAAATGTTATTATACACAGGATTTTCTCCTGTATCGTGGAGGCAGTTTAGAAACATAAATTGCATAAGGACAAACATTCAGACCCGGAGAAATTATGTGCAGGCTATACAAATACTTGTTCCGTGCGGGATTTGAACCCGCGGCCCCCAGGGCAGCAACTCATTGCTAAGCCACTACGCCACGGAGCCGTCAAGAAATAAAATTTCTTTTTTCCATTTCTTTTTGATCACCCTTATCTTATACACATTCACGTTGTAGTGATTGATGTATTCATTTATTTATTGATGTATTAATGCTATATTATAGGTAGCATACTAAAATCAAATTAAAAAGTAGGATACTAAAATCATGTTTGTACTGTCTTTATTATTCCCTATTAGTTTCTTTATTTCGTTAATAATACTTTAATTTTTGGCTATGGAAGAGCGAAACCACCTGTTACAGGCATTATTTTGCTTACTAGGTGACCTCGATCACTGATCGTATAATGTAACTTTAATGTTTGACAAAATAAATTATTTATTATTATTATTATTTAGTTTTATTCTATAATTATATAATAAGAATAACCCTTTTTAAAAAGGCTTTGTTTAATAAAATTTTACAACAGTTTTATAGACAGGCTTCGAATATTTTCCAGGCCTTAGTTGTAAAAGTGTTAATTATACCTATGCCTAGGTGTGTTAATGTTTATATAGTTTACTTATCTGTATAACGTTAGTGTATAATAAAGAAATATTAAAAATTTATATTAAAAATATTAAATATTAAAAATAGTGAAAATTAAATAAAAAAATAGTGGTATGCTGTGAAAAAATAAACCGCAGCAGCCGTTAGCGCTTCAATAATCATTTTAATAAATTCGTCCGCACATTGGCCTGAACCGAAGCAAACTGAACGATCTTCCAACGTGTGGACGCGATCACAATTTCTTGGCCAATATCTCTGCCAACACATTCGCCAGCGTGTTGGCCAACGTGTAGAGGCGGCATTAGATGTAGTGTGTGGTTTTAAGCCTGGTTAAGATTTTTTTTTTATATAGGAGAGGGGGCAAACGAGCATGCGGCTCACCTGATGGTAAGTGACTACCGCCGCCCATGAACAACTGCAACACCAGGGAGGGAATTGCAGATGCGTTGCCGGCCTTTTAAAAAGGAGTACGCTCTTTTCTTGAAGGTCCCTAAGTCGTATCGGTCCGGAAAAATCGCTGATGGTAATTGATTCCACAAGGAAGTCGTGCGAGGAAGAAAACATCTTCTAAATCGCACAGTGGTGGACCGCCAATCATCCAGATGGTGTGGATGGTATCGGGAGTTCTGCCGCGATGTGCGTTCGTGAAATTTGGCGGCTGGGATTAATCCGAACAATTCCTCAGAGCACTCCCCATGGTAGATGCGAAAGAAAATGCAAAGAGATGCAACATCTCTTCGCAGCGCCAATGAGTCGAGCCGATCGGAAAGGACTCGGTCGTCGACGATTCGAGCCGCTCTGCGCTGGATGCGGTCAAGTGGAAGGAGCTGGCACTGGGGAGCCCCTGCCCAGAGATGGGAACAGTATTCCATGTGAGGCCAAACCTGCGCCTTGTAAAGTTGCAGGCGGTGTGCCGGCATGAAATACTGTCCCGCTCTGCTGAGCACGCCAAGCTTTTTAGAGGCCAATTTGGCCTTCTCTTCCAAGTGACCACGAAACTGCACGTCACTCGATATGTCGACGCCGAGGATTCCGATACTGGCTGCGGCAACCAGGGGAGTGCCTTGAAACTGAGGAGATACAACAAAGGGGTTCTTTTTAGCGGTAAACGCGCAAACTTGTGTCTTCTGAGGATTAAACTGATGTGGTGTATATTAATTAAAATAAAACATATTCTACAAAGATGAAAACGCAGCTGTGGTAACTTGTTTTAAATTGATAATAAGTGGCAATGGTGGAACTGTAGTATAAATAACTATTAAATTGACTGCGATTCGTTTGTTAATTTATTATCATTATTAAAATAAAATCTTGCCAACTGCTGTATTAACAAATACCACTTCCTCTGCCAGAGATAAACCTTATATGGAAATGTTTCAGATTTAGTTATGGGCTGTCAAAAAACCCCAAAGTTACAAAAAATCACAATAACTTGAGTCGTAGTAGTTCAGGTGATAGCGTTCGCCTTAAAATTTTGCAGTACACGAGCAAAGCGACTTCGATCCCCGCCGGTATCAATAAAATATTGTCAATTGCAGTTAAAAAGCGTCCATTTACCACGAATTTGGTAAATATCTTAATTAAAGCACAAGCAAAGTCCGCCGAAATGTATTGGGAAAGCTCTGAAAACCATTATAGAAAACTTTTTTCAACTTTGAGAGGGCCTTTGCTGAGCCTAGAGATGCGTACATTCTTATTTGTAACTTTACAATAACTTTTCGTTTTTTAATAACGTTTCAATTACATTACACAGATAGCCTTCCTTCATTCGACAGAGCCTAGTTATATTACAAGTTCACTGCTAACATAGGCCTCTCTCATATGTCTTATTGTGGGGATCTCATATGCTATGGTTGCTACGCTTGGCACAGGTTGGCAACCTTAGTTCTTTTTATTAATTTGAGTTATTATCAGGAAGATGCTGCTGCCTCTGTCTTGTTTCCTTTCCCACTGTGGCATCTTCTGAAACCCACGGGATGTTACGGGGTAGTACATTTTCGTACGCCGTCACTACGCGGCGCTACAGCGGCGGTTATTGAATACACAATATCCTTTCTAAATGAATCATTTAACATTTGTCCTAAACAATAAACAAGTTTAGAGCTGTAAAATAAAAACAACACTAGATTTATTTTATGCTAAATCGTAAAATTATTACCATTACTAGTCCATCCCATCAAAAGCCCACAGTTGAACATAGTTCACCCACATAGGTTGTGTAATAGAGGGGATATTTGCCATAGTTTCCACGCTTGGCAGGCGGGTTGGCAACCGTAGTATTTATTTTTATTCAGTTATTATTAGGAAGATACTACACCCCATTGATTCATTGGCCCCTGGTTCAGTTCCTCGCAGTCGCCTTTTACTGTGATAGTAAATAGATATTCTTACAGCGCGAATACATGGTTAATATTATTATTATATGTAGATAAAGAAGAAAAAATAAATTTACTTTATACTTTGAAACAACGAATATTACATAATATTTTCCATATTACATAATATTTTCCTGAGACACCTCGTAAGGCGTCGTCCACATCTTTTTTGTAAACCGAAAATGTATTTATTGGATCAAAGGTGAACATATTACATAATATTTTCCTGAGACAACTCGTAAGGCGTCGTCCACATCTTTTTTGTAAACCGAAAATGTATTTATTGGATCAAAGGTGAACATATTACATAATATTTTCCTGAGACAACTCGTAAGGCGTCGTCCACATCTTTTTTGTAAACCGAAAATGTATTTATTGGATCAAAGGTGAAAATGATGGCAGACACGTCTTTAAATAAAATTAGATCAGCAACTTACGATAAACCAGATTTATAATATTAACCTTAAATATAATTTAAAAAAATGGCCACGCATAATGTAGAGACAGGGTTCCGTAATTGTCTGCGTTGCCGTGGTCTTTCTGGGTAATGAGCATAATAAGTGATCGCGGTTTGACCGCTATAACGACTAAAAATGGGCCTAAATAGGAAGATGGTAACAGAAGGGCTCATTTTCAATACAGACTTATAGGGCTCTATTCAAAAAATTATAAATATACTTTTCGATTTTGAAAGTAATACAATTTACATTAAGTACAAAGATGATCATAGTCGACTATCTATCTATATATTCCCGGCAGTGCAACTCTAAGATATACATATATGACCGTAACTAACCTTCACGTAAACCACCACTGTCCTAAATTATCCTTAAGTCGCCCGCGTATACCAAGAGTGTGATTGTATAAATATTTTGAATACACACATTATAATTATTAATCAGGTCAGGTAAATTACGTTCTTTCTCGGGTAAAGAGCGTATATTGAACGCTCACTTTATTGCATACCTAGAGCATAATAACCTCCTCGGCTACTTCTCAGATTAAGAAAATTGCTTTTCCTCTAAAGCTTTAAGCTTGGAGTAAATGTTCTACACTTTTCTACTCGTATCCGGTCGCCTGGTTATGCGATGGTAGAAAGTGGAAGGAGGCATTAAATCGTGTAATTTCTACGTACAATCTAAGTATATTTTTCTTCTCTAATTATGTTTATATAATATACTTGCCTGTGCTCGAAACTGAAAAGTTGGTATCAACCAAATCAAAGTTAGCAATAATCTTTTAATTCAATTAATCTAAGCTCACCTCTTCACTGACTCTAACTACGATTCGATACAATCGATTTTATCCATTTATAGAGATACAAGCTTAATTAAGTATGTAAATACTATATCCTTAGAATATTTATAACAAAGCTATGCTTATTTTATACTCTAAGAGTTTATCCATCCCAGAAATTATATAGTAGTTTTATACGTGGTAGAGCTATGCTGCAGCTATATTATAGTTGTAGCACGAATGTGTCGGCTCGACCGGGGAAGGACCAGGCTCTCACAGAATACCAGCGTAAAATAGCAGCTTAACGCTGCTGTGCTTCGTATGGTGAATGTAGAGAACCGGAGACCCCTTTTTACTGGAAACGAGGCATTCCATATTAGTCCTCACGGGTGACATCTGTATTTTGATTCGTAGTCGAAGATAGATGTAGATGTCTATGGGCCACAGCAACTACTCACCATCAGATGGACTGTGTACTCGTTTGTCACCCTTATCCTATAAAAAAATTGTAAGTAATAAATAAAATTTATATTGTGCTTTTTTTCTGTAAACACCTTCGACGTTATATTACTGCCCTAAGATTGACTAGCAGATAATGCTTTTAGCATTGCTGAACATTGCTCCAACGAAAACGTTAATCAGGTTGAAGGACTTCACTTTGCAGTGAAATAAAAATGTTCTCCCTTAAATCGATCTACATAACGGCCGATGTTCGAACTTCCAACTGCAAAATGTATGCTTGTAATCGCGATTTTCGGATTTCCCTATAATTGTGGTGAATCCTAGAGGCTTTCATTTTTCATTTTTCACACAAAGGATCGTAGATAGAAGAGTAGATCCGTTCTTCCGTTACAACCTATAAAAGTCTAACTCTGAACATAAGTCTGCATCATAAGGGTGATTTTGCTTTAGGTGGTGGTGATACAAGCGGGCTGGAAGCAGATTTTTTTAAATATTTTGATTTGTTATCAGGAACGTGCTGCTGACCAACTATTGTTTCATTTTCCCTCTATCACTTCTTATCAAAATCACGGGAGGATATGGGCTAATGGACATTCTTACACCGCCACTACACGGCTAAGACCTTAGTACTTGATATTAATTTCGACTTCTGTTACCCGTTTCTGATTAAAAGGATTTTGAGAGGCAGTCGGACTACAAAGTGATCCTATAAGGGTACCGTTTATTTCTTTTGAGATATGAAACCCTAAAAGTATTCTTTTAATACTAGGAACAGGACTCAAAAAAATAATACTCCACAGAATCGATAATTCGATAACGGAGCAATGTGTTCGCTATTACAACTGAAAGAAAATATACAAAGTCCATCTTTATTTATATAAAATTGATGTTATAAATAAAATTGTCCCACTGTCCGTGTATCTTTGCCAAGTTCCATCATTTCCTGCAGACGGAACAAAAATCCAAACAGTACATGCTTTATTTCTTTTTTAGGTTTCCGTAGTCAAATGGCAAAAAACGGAACCCTTATGGATTCGTCATGTCTGTCTGTCTGTCCGTCCGTATGCCCCAGCCACTTTTTTCCGAAACTATAAGAACTATGATGTTGAAACTTGGTAAGTAGATGTATTCTGTGAACCGCATTAAGATTTTCACATAAAAATAGAAAAAAAAACAATAAATTTTGGGGGTTCCCCATACTTAAAACTGAAACTTAAAAACTTTTTTTCCATCAAACCCATACATGTGGGGTATTTATGGATAGGTCTTCAACAATGATATTGAGTTTTCTTATATAATTTTTTTCTAAACTTAATAGTTTGCGCGAGAGACACTTCCAAAGTGCTAAAATGTGTCCCCCCCCCCTGTAACTTCTAAAATAAGAGAATGATAAAACTAAAAAAATATGTGATGTACATTACCATGTGAACTTCCACCGAAAATTGGTTTGAACGAGATCTAGTTAGTAGTTTTTTTTAAACGTCATAAATCATAAATTATGTTACTTGCTGCTACGGAACCCTTCATGGGCGAGACCGACTCGCACTTGGCCGCTTATTTATTTCTAAGTATGAAAATATCAATGAAAGTACATTTTTTACGCTATATTCACATATACTCGATCTATGTGAAAAAACAACTATCATAATGTAGATTGTAAAATAAAACCACTTGTTTGTATGTGAATAAGAGAATTGTATAAATGTAAACGGCACAAAAATGACATTTTCTTATGTATCTATATATAAAGATTTTATCTAATATCATGGATATATCTGATCACAAACAGAATTTGAGAACTATATTCGCTTATTAGATGAAACCATACACTCCACTAAGCGAAAAGCTCTATGTTCACCGACGTCGCATATTATATTTTATGTATTATACCTTCGGAATTAAGTCCTGAGAGAATATGAGGAGATACAATAAACTAGGTATTTACTTAAGACATTCATCAGTGAGCATACAAAGTTCTCAAATTATGCATTTTCTTTCTACCATAATTATTAATTACACAAAGTTTTTTTGATAGATTATGGCTTCTATTAAAGGTATTATAATGGTTAAAAATTTCCATACAGTATACACGAGTAGCATTTATTGTTTGTACGATGAAATATTCAATCGTATAAAAGATTTTTATCATGTTTCAGAAGTTCAATTTCCTCAGCACTCATTGGATTACCCCGTCCTCAGCGGGAAAACATCGCGAGGAAATGCATTGGGGTAGCGCGGCGGTTAACTTGTCAACATCATCGTCATTACAGCCATTCACAAGTCCACTGCTGCACATAGGCCTATCCCAAGTAATGAGACAAAGCACGGTCTTGAGCCGGCTGCATCCATCGACTTCCTGCATGTCTTACCAGTTTGTCACTCTATCTAGTGGGGGGACGACCTACACTTCGTCCGCCGGTCCATTGCCACTTTAGCTTACTAATCCTTTGGGCTATGTCGGTAACTCTGGGTCTACTGCGGATAGCCTAATTTCTAAGTTTGTCACCCAGAAAAACCCCAAGCATAACCCTCTCCATATCTCGCTGAGCGACCTTGAGCGTCCTTCTTGTATAACGACAGAAACATTACATACTAACTGTAAGAAGATATACCCTTAATCCTACTATGATTTTACCACAGCTCGTACTTGTGGTGTGACTAGTAAGGTAGTAGGGGTAAGTACGGATAATATATCTTTAAATTACAAAATGGCGGATCATGATATAATTATTATGGATAGTCAACGGAGACTAGCCATCTGCATATGACAATTATAGTGCACTCTTAATTCCTCACTCTCATAGTCTAACAGATGGCAACCCGATCGACCCAAAAGAGTTAAGGCGCAGGACGGCTTTACGTGCTTTCTGAGGAACGGCGGTGAAACACCGATAATTCCCTGACTCTCGGCTATTACTACTTTCGTTGACAGGAAACACTTATTAAGTAACAAACAATTATTAAGGATATAATTTACTAGCCATCACTATATGTTCTGATCCTTATTAGAATTGATGGAAAAGCAACTTTGAATACGTTTAATGAATTTATCAAAATAATTTTAATTAGTCTCAATCACTTAACCAAACACAATGGCAGTTGTAGATGATATTTGTAAGTCGTATTAAAAAAGTTTTAGTTTTAATAATATGTTGCATTTAGTTTTAACGTCATTAGTAAAATGTTACAAAAGTTATAAACAGAGACACAAAGTATTATTTTTTGTTTTAGTTTTGTTTGTGTGTATTAGTTATAATTTAAAAAAAACTATGTTAAAATAAAAATAAGAAGAGAACTTCACTCTGTATCAAATCGCAGCAGTAAAGTGCGCCCTCTTAAAACAGTTACTAAATAAAAAAATAGATTGTGTACAAAAAAGCTATTGTGTGTAAATTGAAAATACACTCCCGTCAATGGTGGTGTAACCATTGGCGAAAAAGAAAGATTTTCTGATCGAATTTTAATTATTAACTTCGCCGGCCTATTTTTATATATAAATCGAACATCAAGTAAAATAATACAGTTTTTCGTTTTCTCATATCACAATACAATGACAACAAATTAGACGCATCCAACTATTACTAAAGGCATACCCGATACCATACTGGGATCTCTAGTACCGTATTAGGTGGGTCTCGGTCCGAGAAGTGTTTTTTTAATATTTAGTCCGTAGTTCTAGGTCTTCGTCCAAGTGTAACTGATCTAAACTGTCTCCTAAGAATTTAAACTGCTAAGTATTTTTCTAGGGAGGCTCAATGCTACCTGTTGTGACAATTTTCAAATAAGTATTACTCACTCTGTAATTTGATGCAATTATATACTTGAAGGTATTAAAAATTTAAACATTTTTGTCGTTCAGCGAAATTTTATGGTAGTTTCTAATGTTTGTAGCAAAAATCATCATAAATTTTATATATATTTTCGTATATTGTGCTGCGTATGTAAATGTATTTGTAGCAAATAAATATAAAATAAAATAGTACCAATATACGTAAGATTACTAAAATTCTTTTTTTTGATAAGCCCATGGGATTCCATCCTATACTCTGAAGGATGAGACCACAAAACATGATAATATATTCCTGCGTTGCAGGAAAACATAGGGCTAAGCCTTTGGGAGCATAAAATATTTCAACTATTTCCCAAGCGCCATATAGTATGTATTGATATATAGGATATGAAAATATATTGCTAGCCTATGGATTTTTTATTTTTTATTTTTTTATAGGATAACGGTGACAAACGAGCACACAGTCCACCTGATGGTAAGTGGTTGCTGCGGCCCATAGACATCTACATCTTTCCTCGTTTGCGAATCAAAATGCAGATGCGTTGTCACCCGTGAGGACTAAGATGGAATGCCTCATTTCCAGTAAAAAGGGCCTCCGGCCACCTGCACTCACCAAGCGAAACGCAGAGGTAAACCTCTACTTCACGCTGGTATTCTGTGAGGTCGTGGTACCACCCCGGTTCGAGCCGGCCCATCCGTGCGACAGCAAAAGCTGTCGCGTGGCTCTACCACTATTATTACTATTAGTATTACGTGTTTTATGGTTGAGTATTTGGCGCACGGGTCAAGTACGTAAGTGTATGATCTAAAAACAATTGATCTAGATCTGGGTATTAGAATATATGTTTTGGTCGACTTCTAAAAAGGAGGAGATTGACTACTCGACTATTACATTTTATATTTAGGAAACTTTACGTGTTATATTTTCCATGAATAGGAATAAGTGAAGTATGATTTTATTCATAATCGTCCACCTTATTATACCACACTAGGTGCTGCTGATACTCACCACGCATGAGAGGCGATTTAGTGAACGCAGAGCCGACGACGATTTAGGTTGGGAATATATAGGTGGATATTTGACCGATTCGGTCAACCGAAAATTGTAACCTGCAATTGTACTGGCTCTCTAGTCTCTACTCTTTAAACTGAAAAACAGCTGTGCAAGAACTGCTTTTAGGCAGAAAAGGAGCCCTACAACTTAGCATGTTCGTGCACCATGAACTTCATTTGTTTTTTAAAGGTAAGATGTGTAAGTAGATAATATGTTATAATATTTAGCACAGTATTATTAAATTTGATTCTAAAATTTTTAATTTAATTTAATAAAACCTTATAAAAGTATACAAGTATCATAGAAATTGTTTGACGACGCTTGCAAGACATACATACTATAGTATATTACAGTGTTATGGCGGCCTTTTAAAATCTTCATCGAACGCGGCGCTACGCTACACGCTCCGCCCAACTCTCTACACTCAGATCCTCGGTAAGGCCAAAAAATAATAAATACATCTGCTAGTGAGAAATTTCACACCGTATTTCACACTCCAATTCCGCTTAAAAGTACTTCGTGAAATCATGTTGGAAATGTTTCGACGTCACGCAATCTTCCCCTAACAAATACTGCCTGTTTAAATAAATGTTTAATTTGTTATTCATTGCTTTACGTAACGATATATACGGTTACAGCAAAATAATAGTTCATAATTAATCAAATCATTTTATTAGGCGGTAGAACTCAGAGTAGTTACCATCCGTTTATCTATTTTCTACCGCCAAATAATATGCTAGTACACGCACTGCTGGGTTTCGGTCTGCAGGATATAGGAGCTAATATAATTACAGGCGGTGACATTCATACATTTATTTTTAGCTCTTTATGCTGACAACATGTCTATCATTATATATATCTATCATATATAGTCTTCACTATTTTAAAGTTGGTTGCCTGTTGGTTGCAAATTAAACCCGATAGAATCCGTGTTCGCGTAAATATAAGAAATTATTAAACGAAGACTGTTTAAAAATAATTATAATAACGTTTATGTAGGGATTAAACCGCCGGTAATAAGTTGATCGCTCCCAAGCTGTTTCTAAAAAGTCTCTTCTAAATAATTTTACTTATTTCATTACTAGATATGCCTACGACTTCATTCGCATAGAATCATTTTCTTTGATTCTTTTAAGGCTCAATAAAATTGTAATTTAATCTGTTTGAAGCTTTATTACTTTTTGACTGATTTAAAATGTATGAAGTACACAATTGTTCCAATTAAAAGAGTAACTATGTTTGTACTTGTAAGATTTAATTTCATCAGTAAAACCAATCAAGTGCATAGGTGACCCCAACACTAAGGATTCAGTAAAATAATATTTAAAAAACATAGTAACGTAGATATATGCAAACTTAGAGATATGCACTAAGAAAATATGAAAATAAATATTACTTGCGAAGGGATTAACAATCACTCAACAAGCTTTTACTCTAAATGGCTTACGCTACTCTTTATACATAGTGCTTCTTGGATACTTGGAACTATAAGGATGGAATGATAATTCTTTTGACAAAAATGTAGAAGAAACATGTATTTTGAATCTTTAACCTAAGCTATTTTAATATACATATATTTACTATTTTCAAGTACTACAGCTATGGTAGTAAGGCAAGTAAACAAAGCAACATATCACTTTTCTCTTCTACGGATGATTGTAATTATAATGAGTCTAAATAATCTAAGCTAAAGGGTCTGCGGTGATGTACATTCTAGCTTGTCACTAGTTAAGGAATTTACAAATCACCAGTTGCGGGATTCATCAGTTGACGGAGCAAAAGTTTTCGCCCTTTTTATGCGACATATTTAGCAATTGTAGGCAACGGACTTTACAGAATTTCTCAAGCTCAAAATCCAGGTTTTACCGAAGTTCGTTTACAACTGTTTCTGTATTTGTTGTTATAACATTTCAATAAATTCTTAATACTTTTGCTTTGTTTTTAAACGCTACGTAAGCGAAGTAATGAAATTAATTAAGAGCTCTAGTCGTTGAACGTATTAGACGTAACCACGAACTAAAACTCCCTCTCTACAGACTCTGATATTATGTCCTTAGGTAAGTTCATATCTAGATGTGTAACACCAAGTGAAATTTATTCAGACAATGGCACAGCTAATATCATTAGAATTAAAATTTGTATTTTTATAAGTTTGTGACTAATTGAAATTACGTTGGGTAAGTAAATAAATGCAATCTTTAATTGAGATAAATTGCTACATCTCACAGCTTTTATATATTGTAATTGGGAATATGGCAATGGCAGCCCCGACGGATTTACTTACATACCTATATTTGATGTTTTTGTTGTGCGACAAACAAAAGGTACACAAAGGTAGGAAGAACTAAGGAAAGTCATGATAATTACGAGTAGTTGCTTATTATGACAAACCTCGCGAGAAATCAACCCTTTTTAAAACGCTTTTATTTTTTTCTTTCGTGACTTACTTCCTCTTAGTCGGGCTTTTTTGAATTTTTTATTTAATCATTTTTCGAATACAACTTTTATATCCGTCGTGGGTTTTTCAAAATTTTTAATTTTGTTTTAATTTTAGACTTTTTAGGTAGGCTCTTGGTATATATCCAAATATACAACGCATTACCGTATTCAATCAGACAATGTTAATTATGTTAACCAAGCTAACAACGAAATCGTACGAGATAAATGCAAGAGATGAGTCGAGGGAACTTAACAACTATGGATAGAAACCTCCAGCTGCTGTTATTCTAGTGGACTTAAATAACACAGAAGGTCTAGTACCACACATAAAGTTGGTTATCGGTACACGAGTAATGTTAAGAATGAACCTCAAGGTCAGCGAAGGATTAGTCAATGGCAGCATGGGAGTAGTTCGGGGTTTTCAGTGGAAATGGTTAACAAGAGACCAGTTGGAAGATGGAGAGCTGCCCAAAAACTTTCTAATCCAATTTGGTGACCGCTTTATCGGCAGAAGTTACCACGATAGATTATGATATGGTTGGATAGGTATAACTCCAATGAGTGTATCATTTTAAGGCAACTAAGGTGCTGACAAAATAGAAAGGATAATTATTCCACTCATATTAGGTTGGCCCGTTACAGTGCATATATTAGAAGGCACTACAGTCGATAAGGAGGTTATACATCTTAGACCCAAAAACTTGCAACACACAACAATCTTTAGATAGTGTAGTAGTAATCGATCTGAATGAAGAAAACTCTTCAAAAATCCACGTAATAGCATAGCGTTGGAAGTGTCAGAGCGATTGAGAAGCACATTGCGCGGGTCATAAGTCGAAGAAACGGAAGAAAGGCCACAAAGCTGTCTTTGATCTAGATGTGATTATGGCATTAACATAGTAATTACTCTAAGACCCCAAATATGCTATGTGATATCAATAACCGCATCTAAATCGGCCGAGCCGTCTCGGAGAAATAATCGCCAAAATGAGTAAAAAATGTTCATTGCAGCACTCTCTAGCGAGTTAACGCCATAACACTTATCTAGAAAATATCGCCGATGAATCACAAAGCCTTTACAGAAAACCGTATCTAAATCCGTTAAACCGTTTTGGAGATAAATGGGAACATTCGTTTGCACAAATATGCTTAATCAGTGCCCCTTGGTGAGCTAACACCATAACACCTATCTAAGAACCATCGCTAATGAATCACAAACCCTTTACAGAAAACCGTATCTCAATCGGTCAAACCGTTTTAGAGATAAATGGGAACATCGTTTGCACACACATACAAACAAACAAACAACCTCTCATCGTAAACGCATACACCTTCTCCGTTCCATCGCGAGTAAAAAACTGAAAGAATATGTAATTAAATTGATAGCCTCCTCCGTTTTTGAAACTGGTTAATAAAATACAATAACATTTTTCAATCACTTTTTGGCTCCTGTACCCTATATTTCAAGCTCCTGTCTCCTGTACCCGATTTTATGTGGGTTAACGAAACCTGCGTAATAATTCTATGGAAACCTGTTTATAGCTTGTAAACGGCTGCCATTATAAAGCGTTCGTGATGAAAAGTTGCAAGCGACTTTATTGTCGTTCAGTTTGCGCAAAACAAATATGTAACATGGCATTTAGAAATATAAAATGGCTATAATTTAAAGAATTTATATTATAACTACATATTTACTAAACTTATAAATGTTTAATATTGGATTAATTACTCATACCTACCAATTTTTTTTTAATTTTAATGACTAATACTGTAAAAGACAAAATAAACATTATTGGTGGACATTAAAAGATTCATATTATAAATATAACGGACAAAGTTATAAATGGATTACATTCGAAATCAATCGTCCACTGGAATCACAGTTCTGTTCATATGCGAATATTGAAAAAAAAAACTTTCGGAATGAAACTTGCATGTCTGAGAACTAGAAATGTTTAGGGGACATTGTGATAGAGTGTGATAGAGTGGTACGACAATCTCCTCCGTGCTATTAAAATGAGACCTAAGCTCAGAAAAAAAACTTTTCAAAGTTATTTCTTCTGAAGTTATTTTATCTGAGGTATGAAAAAAAAATTAAAAAATCATCATTTATATTGTTGCCGTAAGGGATCGTAGATTTTAATCAATAAAATATCAACGACATAAACTAAGGTGTCATTATCAATATCAGTTACGCCTCGAAATTGACGCGGCATTACTAACACGCGAGTGCTAATGAGGGCATTCACGACTTTTTCTGCCACCAGGGCGGCGCCACTTTACAGTGAGGTAAAATATTTGACAGATTTTATAGCGGGGACGATAATTTCTTAGGAAAATGTAAACTTTAAGGTTTCTTTCTGTATTATTAGTTATATTTTACACATATATATAACTAAAAGCCGATTAATGTTTAAAAAACAGTTATAAAGTGCAAAAAATTAAAAATGAAACCACTGACGCATTGTGTTTGTGCGCTCACAAACTTGTTAGATCAGCGTAATAAAAATGGTCAAATCTTTATAAATAATGCATGCCAGGTTGTATAGATTAGAATAGAATGATTTTTTATTCAGTATTGATTATTACATAATACTTATTGAAAGGCATTTTTAAACATATTTCAATTTACAGTAATTTTGTTTGTACAATTTTGAAATGAATTTTCATAGAATCAACACGGTGGCGATCACCTCATACGCAGGGGTTATTTTCATTTATGTGTTCCTTGAGATTATAATAACCCCTTTTATACAGTTTTTAAGTATTGTTACGAGCTTGGGGTTCGAGACAATTAATAACTGCCGATTGTATTACCAAAATTGACACTTTAATTACAGAACACTAATTACGACTTAAAACCACACTAATAATAAAACACTATTGTAGTACTGATCAGTTAGTAGTAGTTAGTTCGCAGTTATATCGCTTCGAAGTATTCGCTTAAATTGCCAATTCAATACTGCCCGGTCGCGGTCTATACCGGCCTTTTTTAGGTAGGCCTCAGGTAGTTTCCAGAACCTTCTACAATAAAAACTTCTAGAATGTTCGAGTACATATCGGTCCCGATTGACTAGGTGTCGCTAGTTCCAGAAAGTTCTTTCATGAAAATTTCTAGAAGGTTCTTGACGCTCCTAGTTCTGCTACTCGATACTAGAGGGCGCTAGTGGTGACTAGTGTCGTCGACGTAGTGGCGCGCAACAGTATTATAGTATTGTTACGAGCTTGGGGTTCGAGACAATTAAAAACTGCCGATTGAATTACCAAAATTGACACTTTAATTAAAGAACACTAATTACAACTTAAGACCACACTAATTACAAAACACAATTGTACTACAGATCACTGTAGTTCTGTTGTATCGCTTCGAAGTATTCGCTTATATCGCCAATTCAATACTGCCTTGGTCATGGCCTATACCGGCCTTATATAGGGCCTCAGATAGTTTCCAGAACCTTCTACTGTAGCGACATTTAGAATGTTCGAGTACATATCGGTTCCGAAATTTCTGGAAGGATCTTGCCTCTCCTAGTTCTGCTGGCCGACACTAGAGGGCGCTAATGGTGACTAGTATTGCCATGTACAAGACATTAATGGTGGCGCGCAACAGTATTCTATGATGCCAGGTGTGAAAATTAAGAGACTGTTAATGATTCAGATTTCAGACCAACAAAGAAAGAAAGACTGATCTCTGTGTGCGCTACCACGAACTTCTTGACACGTCCTTACGTACACATCTTTTCTTGTTCTTTCATTAAAATTTCGACGCACCCTTGCCTAAACAATGTTGTCGGTTCCAAATAATTTTAGATGCATATGTGTACGTGAGTAATGCGTTCTTACAGCAAATAAGTTAAGCATGGTTTTGGCTTAATTTTTGTGACACTTGATATTCAGACAGCGCTCCGTCTTTCCTCCTTCTTTGGCATGAATTTAGATAATAATACTTAGAATATTCTTAACTCTTTTATTTAAATCCCTTCCAATTTTATCTTAAATATTTTTATGCAAAATGTTATAACTTTCATAATAATCTTATAGCAAGCGATATCGTGACATGAAACTTATAAATAAACCCTCGCTGCAAACATAGGGGCACTCACTGCCCTATGTAACACTTAACTACGATAAAATCGGGGTAAATTACGGGGGCAGATATAAACCAATATGATTGCGGCAAAGTATGGAATCCAAGCACTCCTCATCTATAATGTATGTCATATTTGTTTATGTATTATTTAATTATTATTAGATTATCTATTATATTTAAAATCGTGATAGAAAACTTAAGCGACGTTATTTAGATTTCAAAAAATTTAAATATATAGTACCAAGAAAAAGTTATAAAGTAATCGTCGATAAATTCATTAGTATATCTAATCGCTCGTGACCTATACAACCATGTGATTGATGAAGGTATAAAAGCCAAAAGGTTAACATCACCAACATCTCAGAATATAGACGACTAACTTAATCTATGAATCTTTTCTGTTTGTTGTGGATCCTCCCTTATGCAAGTAAGGAAGGTTATGTTGCGGAAACTGCTATTGGTTAGCATGCTTCATCTATTTTAAATATTTTTTTTATAAAAATATCAATAACTACTTGTTTACACCTGGTAGTCTAGAGATCGCGGTCAAATTAAAGTTGGCTATTATAGTTTGGACTATTTAACTTCTTTATATATTTTCTATGATTATAGGTATCCTTATAGAGGACCTAAGCACTATGCTCAATGATCTATATGGGAAACACTATTGAGTCTTTCATGTAGGTCTAAAAATCAACATGGATAGAACAAAGATCATGTGTCATGACCATGTCATATCTATGTTCTTTGCCGGTAGTTGTTTGTAGCACTACGCTAGAAGTTGTTGACGAGCGAGTACCGGGGACAGATAGTCCGACTAGGAAAATCTAACTTCGACCGAGAGGTCAATCGACGGATTCAACTCGGCTGGGCAGCGTTCGAGAGATTACGGTATATCCTCTCATCAGGTATACCTCAAAACTTGAAAACTAGATTGTACAACCAGTGCGTGTTGCCAGTAATAACTTATGGATCGGAGACGTGGTCCTTTACTTCTGGCCATATGAGGACGCTCAAGGTCGCTCAGCGAGCTATGGAGAGGTTCATGTTCGGGGTTTCTCTGCGTGATAAACTGAGAAATGAGGATATAATAGTTGTAGTAGTAGTAGTACCAGAGAACAGCAGTAGAACTAGAGTAACCGACATAGCACAACGAATTAGTAAGCTGAAGTGGCAATGGGCCAGCCATATAGCTCGAAGTACCCACAACGGACATTCAAGAAAGGTTGTCAGTGGCAGCCTCGTACCGGTAGGTGAAGTGTAGGGCAGCCCCCTACTAGATGGAGTGATGACCTGGAAAGACATGCAGGAAATCGATGGATGAAGGTGGCTCAGAACTGTGCTTTGTGGGGGAGGCCTATGTTTAGTAGTGGACTTGTGTAGGGCTGTAATGATTGTGCTGATGATGATGATGATAGGTGAATGAAATTGTTTACAAAAAGCTTTATTCTTTTAAAAATCTAATTTATGAACCTAGACGTACTTAACGTAATTCTCACACATATGTTTTATGTACAGCTCTATGTCAAAGAAAAAAACATCCACATCACTTATGTACTTTTAAAAGTCATAACAAAGTGGACTAGGACGCAGGAAACGGCCCTAGACATCACACGCTCTGATTGCCGTAACATTTTGTGTTGGAAATTGCTGCTTTAACTTACTGTAAAAAAATCTTACAATTTTTTAATTCTAAGCTAAAATCTAAATTTATTTATTAGTAATAGCGTATCAAAAGTGAATCACTGTATGATATGATTAACTAGTTTATACCCGCAGCTCTACCCGCGTGGAAACAGAAAACCCTACATATTCATATTTCCGCGGTAACTTTTATTTTCCCCTAGTAAATTATGGTCTCATTTTGCCCCAAGTTTAATCCTTCCACAGATAGACATCAGCCTCTTCTGTTGTATATCTTATCATAATATGTAATTGTCAATTTTGAACAGTATATTGGTGATTCCACTACCAGACATCTTGCACCTTTAACGCTGTTACCCACCACCGGTCTGGGCATTTGCCGGCTGACTTGAACGAGATGGTTACACTAACTTAGTTTTGAATTATCTCTCTTGTCTATTTATTGTCTCACATTTCCTTCTTCCTTACAGGGAACTGCACTTAAGTTTTGTAATGGATTATTCTATTTCAAAACTTATTTGAATAAATTTATTATATAAACATCCGTTTTATTAAACAGTTATATTTTGTTTACTTTTAAAAAGTAAATGGTCGGTGGGGGCAATCTGTGGCCATGCTATGAGTACACTGTTAAAAATCCGAAGAATGTCTACTGGACATGGTCCTCTTCCAATGCCAATTCTATCTGAGTTTGCTTTAATCGTCAGGACTGGCAGGAGAATAATGAACGATCGTATTACCAGACATTTCGCTTTGACGCTGTTCCCCGTAGCTAGTCCGAGTATTTAATTCTTAGTGTCAAAGAATATAATATACATATTTATGAAAATGTAATGTATGTAAATAAAAACATGAATAGCTTTGATAAGAATAAAGATGTTCATACTTTAAACACTAAGAACAAACATAATCTTGCAATGCCAGTTACTAAACTCCACAGAATTAGTAACACATTTATGATATACGCTTTTACCACAAAATCCAAGAAAAGTTAAAAGTTTGTCAATCTATAATTTAATTTTTTTTTTATTAAAGAAAAACTGTACAAAAAGGGTTTATATTATATTAAGGGATACATGAATGATAATAACACCAGAGAATGAGGTGATCGCTACCATGCTTTGCATTACTTTTTTAGAGCTTGGACACTTTGATGCTTAGCTGAGCTTCAATGCTTTGAGATTTGGTAGAGCCACGTTGCAGCACGAATGGGTCGGCTCATCGGGGATAGGACCGCACTCTCACAGAATACCAACGAAAAGCAGCAAAATAATGTTGTTTTGTTTCTTATGGTGAGTACACAGAACCGGAGACCCATTTTTATTGGTAACGAGGTATTCCATCCTCATTTAGTCCTCGAAGGCGACAACTATATTTTGGTTTTGCATCGTGGATGGAAGTAGATATCTATGGGCCACTGCATTCACTTACTATCGGGTGGACTGTGTGCTTGATTGTCACCCTTATTCTATAAAATGCTGGTTCTACTAAATTTCATTAAAGTTATTGTACAAAATTATTGTTATGTTATATTTGTCTTAAAAAAATATAATCCCGCTGGGTTTCTTGTTGTTCCTAGGACAGAGGTATAGTCCTGAACCAGTGGTAAATAAAAAATCCTTTTAGTAAGTATTATGTAATAGTCTATATTGAAAAAAATATTCGATATTTTCCATTCTGTTCTATGAAATGATTGAAGGATATGAAGAGAGCCTCTACGATAAGAGCCTAACAAAAATTCGATCTAAATCTTGAGGGCTAACAACGGATTTCTCACTTAGCAACCGTGTAAGGTTGTAAGAACTATCCCATGTCGTTTCGTGCCTGTCGTTATGCAGCGACAGAGGGAAACTGTACCAGGAGATAGGCTGCCGACCATCACTTGTTACAGTTTCTTTTGAGTTGTTATGATAACAACTAAAAATAATCTCAAAATAATATTAATATATTTTAATCGTGGTAGAGCCGTGCTGCAGCTATTTTAAAAGTATAGTTGTAGCACGAATGGGTCGGCTCGACCGGGGAAGGACCACGCTCTCACAGAATACCAGCGTGAAATAGCAGCTTAATGCTGCTGTGTTTCGTATGGTGAGTGTAGAGAACCGGAGACCCTTTTTACTGGAAAAGAGGTATTACATCTTAGTACTCACGGGTGATAACGCATCTGCATTTTAATTCGCAAACGAAGATAGATGTAGATGTCTATGGGCCACAGCAACCACTTACCATCAGGTGGACTGTGTGCTCGTTTGTCACCCTTATTCTATATAAAAAATATGAAATTTCCGTTGCCAAACAGCCTACCAAGCATGGCAAATATAGCAAAATCCTCTCTATGAACTATGAGGTAATCCAAGAGGGAGGCCATTGTTCAACAGTGGACTTTTATAGACAGCAATGGAAGAAATTAATGCATGACTTAGATCTATTGGCAATAGGCCTCGTATATCTAGGTTTAGTGGATTATAGAAACTCTTGTTTTTAAAGAGACTTGCTAGCTCAGGGAATATGACTTAACTTTAAATTTCATAAACCGAACTTCGGCCACCGCCAGCGCCAACGAAATTTTTAGTTCTGATTTACTACGTGCTCGCTAGTAAACGTAGATGGATATTAGGCTTTTCCTATTATTTTAATTGTTTGTCTTTACAAGGTTTTGTAGGTTGTGTAAATATTTATTCAAAGGGGAATATAGCGCACCATATATATTTGAAAGGCAAATCGTTTCCTACTATTAGACCTAATCACTTTTTAATAGCATGGCTCTGTTTTGGGTCAGAAACATAAAATCGATAAACGTAAGCATAATGCTAATTGAGTTATTAATGAAAATAATGTTATTTCATTAAACACATTTAATATAGGATAATATATTCAAATTTTATTTATTAAATAAAGAAATTTAAATATCAATAATTAATTTATTTGTATACAAAGCTATAGAGCTTACACAAATTCACTAAAAATAAATCTTACAAAATATTGTTCTGTATATTTTAAGTAGATAACGTAACTGTAATCAGAATAAAAACTAGGTGTGCCAGGTGCCGACATTGACATAAATCTAATGCAAGCGAACTATAATTTCAACAAGCGCCATCAATCTGGGTTTTTACGTCCCGTAAATATATGGTTTCAAAGAGCTACAGAAAGAAGTATGTTAAAAATCAAACTACAAAATCGAATCAATAGCAGCAAAATTAGAGGGAGAACAAAAATTACAGATACGACGATAGCGAGGCTTAAATGGAAATGGGCGGGACATGTCATAAGATCCAATGACGGTAGGTGGAGCCAGCGCATCTTACATTGGTTCCCTCGTGATGGTAAGAGAGACCGTGGTCGACCTTTTAGAAGATGGAAGGATGACATAGAGGCAGCAGCGGGAAACATGTGGACACGTACTGCAAAAGATAGAGACAAATGGCACGAGATGGAGGAGGCCTTCATCCAACAATGGATGATCCCTGAATGGAAGATGGTAACCACATATTGAACGAACTCACAAATACTAGCATATCCACACAAAAACATACACACATACACGCACAAACATACACACATACACACACACACACACACACACACACACACACACTCAGTTAAATTTGTTAAAAGTGGGAATAAAGGCTTTTTTATTTTATTTGTTTTATTTAAATATACGGTGCTTCACTCTTCATTTGACGAAGAACTTATAACCAGATAACAAAGCAAAATAGGACATTGATATTTGTATATATATGATATGATGTGTGTGTCATTATATTGGATTTTTACGATGAGTTTTAAGAGTTTTTCATCATCACTGCCCTTGCAACATTCATATATATATTATATAACATAGCAGCGTATTTCTTGGAATAGGAATATAATAAGTTGGTCGAGCGGGTTGGTGAGTGCAAGGCTCATTAAACGTAATTATTCATCTAGAGACATTTCGATGCAATAATTCTATAAGCTCAATTATGTAGATTTAAAATATTGTTTTCCCTCTAAAGCTTTTTGAACTCGAACTAAACGCTCTATATTTACTCTCCGAGATATTGCATCGAAACGAACTGAACTGGCGTTGATTATTTTCTACAATTTATATAATATATTTTAAATCAAAAGGTTTAATAGTTTAAACTCGCTTGTACGTACAGACTCCGTTTACTTTAAATAAAAACAATGAACTCCGCTACGTTATCCTAAGGCATCTATATCTTTTACCGAATGATTAAACAAAGATTTAAGATTTAACTCATTCTTATATCAAGAGGGGGTCTTTGTAGAAGCGTCCTCGTCGCGACCCCTGCCAGCACTTTTCAAGGCTGCAATTCTACACAGCTGCGCACCCATGCCAACGAG
Source organism: Parnassius glacialis (assembly GCA_033319125.1). Lineage (NCBI taxonomy): Eukaryota > Metazoa > Arthropoda > Insecta > Lepidoptera > Papilionidae > Parnassius > Parnassius glacialis. Next base: position 24,012,530 of record JAVANC010000016.1, read on the forward strand.
GGTTAGGGCGTCCCCCCAAGGCGACGCACACCAGCTCGTCCCCGTTGGTGTGGAATGCAGCGCGCAAAGCGGCGATGGGGACCGCCACCCGTCACGCACAGCCCGAAACGACGGAAGGTGGAGGACAGAGTGCAGAGTTGGCACGTGGAACGTTAGAGGAGGCATGAAAGATAAGAAGAATGAGTTGATTGAAATAATGAAAGAAAGAGAATTAGATGTCGTGTGTATGTCGGAGACCAAACGGAAGGGCAGTGGTACTGAAGAGCTCCCTGGCGGGGCGTTAGCTCTATGGTCCGGAGTCCCAGAGAGCAAGAGCGCCCGCCAGGGAGTGGGGGTGCTGCTGTCGTCTCGGTTGGTCGATGTTATGACTGATAATAAGGTTGTGAACTCAAGACTTCTCTGGTTTCGCTTTAAATTGGGACTGACGAAGTTATTCCTTTTGGCTGTTTATGCGCCGGTAGCTTCGTCGTCCAAGGCTGAGCTGGAGGAGTTTTGGGAGAATGTAAGAGAAGTTCTAGATTTGGCTAGCGGAAACGAAAGAATTTTTGTGTGTGGTGATTTGAATGGATGGGTTGGTACCGCTCGACCAGGGTACGAGTCGGTGCTTGGAAAGTTTGGCGATAAAAGGGTTAATGATGCTGGCAAGCTTATACTGGCGGTATGCAAGGAAAAGGGTCTTCTTGTGACAAACACTATGTTTAATCACAAGAAAATCCATATGTATACTAGAGAAAGAAAGAATGAGAGAAGTATGATCGATTTGTTTCTGGTGGATGACTGACTGCGAAAACAGGTAATGGATACGCGAGTGTTCAGGGGTGCTGACCTGGGAACGGATCACTATCTAGTGGTTACTAGATTTAGGGGTCTGTCCGCGGGTTGGCGCTACCGGACGGCAGTGACAGAACCACAGTCGGTCTGTCGCATCCGAAGCTGGAAGCTTCAGGAAGTGGATACTAGGAACAAATATCATGCAAGGGTAGCCAAAAAGCTTGACACCATCGATGGCAGAAATGAATGTGTGGAAAGAACATGGCAGAACCTTAGGGATGCAATGGTAAGTGCAGCGGAAGAAGTGTGTGGAACAATAAAAAGAGGCAGTAGTAAAAGAAGAGATGCATGGTGGAATGATGAAGTGAAAGAAGCTGTAGAGAAGAAGAAGAAAGCATGGTTAGACTACTTGGCCTCTAGTAAGGATAAGGATATGAGAGAGAAGATGAAAGAAAGATATAAGCTGCAGAAAGTTCACACGAAAGCATTGATTGAGGAAATGCGTGAAAGGTGTAGAATGGAAGCGGACGAAAGGTTGTTGCACAACTTTAAGGAGAACTCCAAACTCTTCTGGAAAGAAGTTGGAAGGACCCGAAGTGGTGCGACGGCCTTAAGAATGAACAAAGTGCTTTCGGGAACTAATGACGTCCTCACAGAAAAATCAGACGTCATGCAGCGATGGAGCGAATTTTATAGAGAAATGTATGCGTGTGATGATCTTAGTGAGGGATCCGGGGATGACGCCGTGACTGGTACGCCAGACCCGGACCTCGATGACACTGAGGTCATCAGTATGAAAGAGATTGAACGTGCGATTCGAAGTTTGAAATGTGGTAAGGCTGCGGGACTAGACAGAGTTACTGCTGAAATGGTCAAGTATGGTGGGCCTCGCGTCTGGGACAGCTTTTGTCTGCTGTGCAATTTGTGCTGGCGGACAGGGGATGTCCCGGATGATTGGCGATCCGCAGTCATTGTGCCTTTATATAAAGGTAAAGGTTCACATTTTAACTGCGGGTGCTATCGGGCGATCAGCTTGACCAGTTTAGCAAGTAAAGTTTACTCGAAGGTTTTGACACGTAGGATGCAAGAGTAATCGGAAAGATTTCTATGGCAGGCACAATGCGGATTTAGACCTGGAAGAGGATGCACGGATCAAATGTTTTCTCTACGCATGATCACGGAAAAGCTTCTGGCTGCTAACCAGAAGATTTTCTGTGCTTTTGTGGATCTTGAGAAAGCATTTGATAAGGCTGTAAGGAAGAAAATGTGGGAACTGTTGCCGGGGTACGGTGTGGATGGTCCATTGCTAAGGGCTGTGCAGTCACTTTACTGTGACTGTAAAGCCTGTGTGCGGGTAGGGCATGACCTGTCACCCATGTTTCGCGTCCAAACGGGCGTAAAACAGGGTTGTGTCATGTCTTCCTGGCTGTTCATACTGTATCTCGACAGCTGTTTACAGAAGCTGAAAGATAGCTGTTTGGGTGTGAAATTGGGTGACATAAAAGTAAATTGTCTGCTGTATGCTGATGATGCAGTGCTTATTGCACCATCAGAGGCAGAACTGCAGGCATTAGTCACGTGTATGAAAGAGGAATGTGAAATTAAAGGTCTCCGTTTGAATGCTAATAAAACTAAGGTTCTGGTATTTGAAAGGGACGAAGAGAGAACGAAGTGTGAAATATGGGTAAATCAGGAATGTCTAGAACAGGTAAATGAAATTGTATACTTGGGGAGTGCTTTTAGCCGGGATGGAAGATGTGATTTAGATGTGGACAGGCGTGTTGCTGCCGGGAACAAAGTCAATGGTGCCCTGACTGCGTTAGTCAAAAGGCAAGGCGTAGTGAAGAGTGCACGCCTTGCAATACATAACGCAGTGTTGGTACCGACTTTGTTATATGGCAGCGAAACCTGGGTATGCCAGAAGAAGCATAAAAGCAAGTTGAATGCAGTGGAGATGCGATCTCTTCGTAAAATGTGCGGCGTTACCATGGCCGACCGAAAGCGAAACGAAGAGATTCGCAATATGGCAGGTTTGAAAGATGACCTTATCACAAAAATTGATAAGGGCGTGCTTCGATGGTTTGGGCACGTTGAGCGAATGACTGAAGACCGAATGGCAAAGAAAATATATAACGCGAAAGTTAATATTAAAAGGTGTCGAGGTAGACCGAGACTAACTTTCGAAGACCATGTGAGCAAACTGCTCGAAGAGGGGAGGGTCAAGAGTACTCGGATACCTAGACGTGCATGTATGAAGAAGATAATGAATCTGAAAGAAGCGAAAGAGGTATGTAAGAATCGTGACACTTGGCGATCTGTTCTCTCTGGCTACCCCGTCAGGGATTGTGCGTGAAGATAAGTAAGTAAGTAAGTAAGTTATATCAAGAGGTAGGATCTTTGTAATATATATATCCATAAATTGCGTTAAAAATTAAAAGATATAAATCTCTTTTCAAAGAAACAGTGTAATAACAAACAAAACTCACGAGTACACAATTACTCAAAATCTGAGCGATCAACTAAAAATTTTTTTAAATCGCCGGATTTGGCTTTGATTCAGGCTCGTAATGTCATTGGATATAAATATTTGCATTTAAACACTCTGTGGGAAACTATACACTCCTAGTGAGCAGTCTATCGATTCTTGAAAGACTCAATATCAGAGTAACGTCTTGAGCAGACCCTGTTCTCTAGTAATGGCAATAATTCTCGCCAGGGTTCAGACCTGAACTGGACGATGGCCAGTCTTTAGAGCCACAATTTAGTTATTCGTGTTTTGTGATTAAGAGCGGACTTGCTGGAAATTTCACGTTATATTTTAGAAATTTATATAACTGAGAGGATTCGCTACAAAATCCAACAAAATCTTGAGATAAATATTTCCCGAAGTGTACATCTTTTTCACTAAATTACAGATTCGTGACTCCTTGGTAGGACATCCCCTATGAAATCCTGATTGATGCAGACTGATGAGCAAGAATTTTGCAATTTTACTTCTTTTAGTGCTTCCTAATCGTAATTTTTTTTTTCTGAATTTAAAAAGAGCACATTAACAAATAAGCGGCCAGGTGCGAGTCGGACTCGCCCATGAAGGGTTCCGTAGCAGTAAGTAATATAATTTACGATTTATGACGTTTAAAAAAAAAAACTACTTACTAGATCTCGTTCAAACCAATTTTCGGTGGAAGTAAGTATACATGGTAGTGTACATCATATATTTTTTTAGTTTTATCATTCTCTTATTTTAGAAGTTACAGTTAGTTAGCTGTTACAGTCATTTTACCACATTGGAAGTGTCTCTCGCGCAAACTATTCAGTTTAGGAAAAAATTATATAAGAAACCTCAATATAATTTTTGAAGACCTATCCATAGATACCCCACATGTATGGGTTTGATTGAAAAAAAGTTTTTGAGTGTCAGTTCTAAGTATGGGGAACCCCCAAAATTTAATGTTTTTTTTCTATTTTTGTGTGAAAATCTTAATGCGGTTCACAGAATACATCTACTTACCAAGTTTCAACAGCATAGTTCTTATAGTTTCAGAAAAAAGTGGTTGTGACATATGGACGGACAGACAGACAGACATGAATCCATAAGGGTTTCGTTTTTTGCCATTTGGCTACGGAACCCTAAAAACCATGTGTGCAGTTCACAGCGGTAGAAGTGAAACCTCCAAATGAAATGAAATATAAAACAAAAATATTTCACAGCAAATGATTTATTTAATTTTCTGCCGACTTCCAAAAAGGAGACGGTACTCAATTCGACTGTATTTTTTTGTTTTTTTTTTTATGTGTGTTACCTCATAACTTTTTACTGGGTGGACCGATTTCGATAATTCTTTTTTTATGAAAGCTGGTAGTTCTCGTGTGGTCCCATATGAATTTGATCAAGGTCAAGCCAATAGTTTTTGAGCTATTCTTAATAACTTATATTGAAGTCGGCTGTACAAAATTTTTAATATTAAATTATATAATTTTCAACCACAAGTGCGGCATAAAATATAAGATAAATGTTTAATTTTATAGCAAATAAATGTTACAATCGTTATTTTTAGACATGTAAATTTTAGTATATTAAATCAAAAGAATATTTTCTTTCGACTAAAATTGCGTCGTCTACTTCATTCTATAGGTAAAATCCTTTTTTGGAACAAAACTTACATGGCTTAAACACAACTAATTTAATATAAATCAGTAAGATATTCTGTAATCGTGGATTGTTAAAAATAGTTTGGATATGATAATTTTATTCCATATAATTAATTTTATATATTTGATAATAAATTTGTAATTTTTTAATTCTTTATTTTATAGAGGCGTTCACTGCTGGTTTCTCTCGATTCTCTCTGGGTGGCAAGGCGTCGTTCGCGCGTGGAACAGAGTGTTGAATTATTTAAATTTTTCATTATCCATTAAACTATGCGTCCAAACAACGTGCTATAAAGAGTAACATTTATCTTGCTCTTTATAGCATGTTATGAAGATGAAGTAACTTTCGTCCGCAAGGAATACTATGCCATGCATAATAATAACGCTCATATATCAATTTTTAATTTTCTATATTTTTGTCACAAAATATTGTGACATACGTATGAAAAACAAGCCTCCCGAACTTTATTTTAGATGAAGGAAAGATCTATATGTTTGTAGAACATAGTTTTTATGCCAGCGCACGCAAATAAACCGGTTCTGGAGCACTTTTCTTCCGACATACTTAACAAAAATCAATATTTAAGGCTAGCTAAGAGATGTAACCTAACTATTCCTCGTGAATCTATCACATACAAAATAAATATAATTTATAATTTTTAATTCAATATAATTTTTCAAATCAGACTAGTAGTTCCAGAGATAAGCGTGTTTAAACAAATAACCACTTCCGCTTTATTATATGTATATTAGTATAGATTCTATCCTATAGATTTATATATTTCTCTCTTTTTAATGTCGCGTTTTCGTTTCATTCTGTTTCGAATCACAACGATGCTAAAGAAGTTTTCACTTTAAAAAAAATTGTAACATTATTTACGGCCATATAGTCCGTCAAGTTAACTCAAAATTTTTTATTTATATTTTTATTTAAAAAAAAAGTTATCCCCACACTAGGATTGTCTCCTATATGGTGGAGGCAGTTGACAAAAAATAAATTGCACAAGGACAAACAGGCCATACAAATACTTGTTCCGTGCCGGATTCGAAACCGAGGCCTACAGCGCAGCAACTCATTGTTAAGACACTGCGCTACGGAGCCATCAAATAAGGGTTACAATAATTCGCAACAAAAATAGGGGTAAGGTTACAATAATTCGCATACAGTTAAAAATTGGTATGAATTTTAGGAACACCGTTATAAATGAAATGTGAAAAGTCCCCATCGATTCCACATCAGCAAAAAATTATATAGATCGAAGTTCGCAAATATAGATTTTTTGCATTTTTCAGCGAAACGGTAAGGTTTATTTATTATCTATATCAATTATCTATAAAAATTGTATTTACTTTTTTCTCTAAGAATCACCGTTTCTGAGATATAGCGATTCAAAAAGTTGAAAAATTCTTCATAATAATTAATAGAATCATGCGTAGCTTTGTGGAAATCCATTACATCATGCGGATGTACGCAGGGTAATTTTTACCAACTTTAATTTTCTTCATAATATAAACACGTTTCCACGTTACCTTTGAGTTAATTTACTTGGATAATCAAACATGTAGTATTATGGATTATAAAGCACATATCGATATTTTATATAGTTCTAATGTTGACGTATAATGGGAAGCTACAGTCGATAGTTATAAAGTACCTACGTTGTTGTATTAAAAGAAAAAATATAGCGGCTTGGCCCAGGCATGTAAGGCACCGCCTTGTCGTGGTGAGGGGCTTAGTAGCCGTGGTTTGGTCACCCGCGGTGAACAAAGAGGACCCCTTAGTTGGCTCGTGGTGTAGGGCCGGCCCGAGGTGGCCACTCCAAGTGGGCTTGGCGAGTCCACTTCGGATGTGTGTCGGTGGGCTGCGCCGAGAGGAGTGCCTTCTCCCATTACCGCTGAAGCCAAGGTATGCCCCCTAGAATATGCTGGTATGGAGAAGCGCGACTTGCCCTATCCTCCGCGACTCTGATGGGGCCGCACCGTGGGGCCACGGGGAAAGAGAGGTGTCGGTATTGCGAGGCGCCACTCTCCCTACCCTCCGCGGCCTTGGTTGGCGGCGGAGCCAAAGACCGAGCGTTTGGTTTTCCTGGCTCCATGGCGTCCGCGTATCGAACTCGAGGGGCCCGTTACGCAGGTGGAGTTGGAGGCCGTGGAGGAAGGCGTGCCATGTGTTCCTGATGCGCCTTGCCTGTGGAGGAAAAATCCTCCCACGAGGAGGGGCTGCCATGAGGGTGGCCAGCGCTGCTGGAGCCGCGGATATGTGCGAAAGCGTTCCCGTGGCCCTGCCAATATGCGGCGAAGGTGGAACTCCATGGGGTTTTAGTCGGTGCGAGTCCGATATAACCCATCCTTGCCCCCGCGAGACGGGTATGAGTAGGATTTCCCCATGTAAAAAAGGCATGTAAGGGAAATATACATATAATGAAGCTCGAATCAGTTACCAGATGTGGACGGCAAACCTACATCTGTTGTTTTGTATGAAAATATGTGTGAGCCCAATAAGCGAATTAAGTCTTGAATTAAGTGGTGTCTACATAATGAGACACGAATCAAACAGGACATTTTGGCCAAACATCATGAGTCGAAGGACTTCAAGGCGTTCTGGGAGCATATTAAAAAGTTTAATACTGGCTTATATGTGTTCCAGGTAGCGTCCAGGGTCAATGTGGGCCAGGTGTGATCGCTGAATTATTTGAAAATATTTCTAAGGTTAAGTTTTGATTTGTTTCGAAATAAAGGGGACGAAAATGAAACGCTATATCTGTGTTTAGCTATTTTAGTTTAACTTTAATCTAAATGCTATTCATCATAATTATGGTTGACTCTAATTTTCAGTTTGTGGGTACGTGTATTGTCCTAGCTATGTTACCCATTACTGTAGATAAAAGAAGGAATTATTTGCTTATAGATCTCCACAACATTAATGTATTGATAGGATAGGTACTCAGTAAGCGAATTATTCTAAGGCTTAGAAGATAAGTTTCAGTTAACTATAATCATAGTTATATCAAGTTTATATAATATTTATATAGTTTGGTTGTAAGATGGCGTTGAAGTAAAAATGTTAAAAATCGATTTTTCATCAAACCTAAGAGATATAAAATAAAATGATTGAGCTATTTTGTGTAAAATTACTAACCAAAAAAGTTTTTTCTGAAACATTCTTTGATACTTCTTAAAGTTTATGACCTCATCAGCTGATTAGTTAATCAGCGAAAACAATTTATTTTATCAGTTTATCGACTTCAATAAAAAACCTGCATGTTTTCGGATAAAATAGAGTCTAGAACAACCCTGGCATTGTTTTCTATCGCTTTCTGAAGTTTCACACAATTTGTTTAGCTATATAAAAGATTAGCCCGAATAGACAGATATAAAGACAGTTAGAAAATCAGACAAAAATTTTAAAATGGTTATTCATGTTCATGTCAAGTAATTAATCTTTTCAAATGTTGATTGACTACAATGGATTCAGGATGTTGTTGGGATTGCCACGCTTTTGCAGCACATCATGTAAGTTTGCGGAGGCACGCGTGGACAGCTTTGTACCATTACGTAAAAGAATAGCCTCCTTGATGCGTCGCGTGCGTGACAGTAACAACGTATATGTTTAATAATTAATAATTAAAATTTCTGTTAATTTACTAATCCTTATTTTTAAATTTACTAATAAAATGGGTGTATTTACCTGAATAGTGAACAAATAATAATAAAAATCATAAACAGTAAATGCATAACAGTTGAGAAATGTGTCCTACATCATTATCATAGAAAGCCCGTAAACGACGACTTGAAAATAAAGCAAAGTCTGATATTCCTAGATATCTATAGATAAATAACAACTTCTTTTTAAAAACTGTAAATATACAAACTAGCATTTTTTTATAATTTAAGAATAATCGATATGAACCCATTCATGTGTTTTTGTTTCCAGGCGGGTGGAGTTGCGAGCATAAGCTAGTTATCATATGTGATAGTGTTTAACTATAACAACATGCATGTTAATAACAATGCTTAACTAGCCATTTATAAATAACAAATTTAAATTTTAGGTTAGAATTAAAAAAAGACATTATTTTGCAGGAATTTTCTAACATTAAAATGTTACACCAATCAGAGCGTGTGATGTCTAGGGCCATTTTCTGCATCCTAGTCCACTTTGTCATGACTTTTAAAAGTATGAAATGCGGATTTTTTTTGCTTTGACATAAAACTCTATACAAACATACATAAAACTATATGATAAGTTTTATACTATCTATAGCCTCTACACCCTTTTTTTATACTATCTACAGAGGTGATTAATGAGCACATAGTCCACATGATGTTAAGTACATGCCGCGATCCATACAAATCTACACCTATCCCTCGATCCGATCCGATTATGAACCAAAATGCAGATGTGGTGTCATCCCTAAGAACTAAGACGGAAAGCCTCGTATAATGGATGAACAGTGGACTGTATATTTATTTCTGACTGATTACTTAACGACTGATCTGAGGTTAGCTATACTAGGGGACTGCTTGAAGAAAAGATGGTACTTTTTAATATACTGTATTAACTATTTACAATGATTCGGCACTGACTAACTATGTCTAACACTATGTATAGAGGGAGGTCTTGAATTGGAGTCTTGAGTCTTCTTCAGGTTTCTTCTTAAGTGCCGCTCCGAAGTGAAATGAACAGCTCACAGACCGAGACGCCCTTCTTATATCTCGCAAGAAGGTGCCTCAGTCTGTGAGTAGTGCCGTGCGACGACAAATGAAGCCACACGCGCGCTGATTGGACGCCGACATCACTGGGTCGGCGCCGGTGTGCGGGGTGCGCGGGGGGTAGCGGGGTACGAAGGGGCGACGGGGCAGCGGGTCTCTAGCTGTCCTCAACATCATCCCCCCGGCGTAGCTCGCGAGCCTCATCTTCTTTCGGGAGGACGGCGATCTTCCTGACCGGCCGCCGCAGCAATCCGCCCCTGGTCCGCACCTCCACGTTGCGCACCACGCCGTCTGGTCCGGGAAAGGTCCGCGTTATAATTCCACGCGGCCACACGTTCCTTGGCAGGCTACCGTCTGCCACCACGACGAGGTCCCCCTCTTGTAGCTGTCGCTGCTGCACATCCCGTGAGTCCCCGCGCGCAACCAGCGTCGGCAGGTACTCCTTCATCCAGCGCTTCCAGTACTCGTCGGCAAGTCCTTGCGCCGCTCTCCACGCCCGACGATCACTAGGCGTGCACGGCGCGGTTACTGGAAGGCTCGATGGTCCCAGCAGCAGGAAGTGGTTGGGTGTCAGCGCCTCTTCCTCGTCGATGTCGACCGGTACGTGTGTCAACGGTCGAGAGTTCACTGTGTTCTCGGCTTCGGTGAGGAGCGTCACCAACGTCTCCTCCCGCGGGCTCTTCTGGTGTAGAGTGGCCTCGAGCGCGGTCTTCACTGAGCGCACGAGACGCTCCCATGCGCCTCCCTGGTTCGGCGCACCCGGCGCGATGAACTTCCAGTCTGTCCGCCGAGTCAACGCGTAGTCCTTCAGCAGGGGTGCCCACTCCTCCATTGCCCGTCGTAGTTCGGTGTCCGCCCCATGGAAATTCGTTCCGTTGTCAGAGTAGATGACCCGTGGCCACCCACGCCTAGCCGCCATGCGCCGCAATGCCGATATCGCCGAGTCCGTCGTTAGGGAATAAACTATCTCTAGATGTACCGCGCGCGTCGTTAAACAAGTGAATAACGCTATCCACCGCTTTTCATGCCTACGTCCTATTGTTACCGTTATAGGCCCGAAATAGTCGATTCCGGTGTAGGTGAATGGTCGCGCGAATGCCCCTAACCGTTCAGGTGGTAGATCTCCGATAACCGCTGGCCGTGGTGTCGCCTTGCGTACCCTGCACTGCAGACATCTCCGCTCCACTTCTCTTACGGTCGGTCGTAGTCGAAGTATGTGATATCTCGTGCGTAGGTCGTTCACTACCCGTTCCCTGTTGGCGTGGCTTGCTTCCTTATGCGCCTTCTCCACAAGCAGCTTTACAAACTGGTGGCGTCCGTTCAGGATGGTGGGCCTCTTCATTTGACTGTCCACATCGGCTGCGTCAATCCGTCCTCTAGCTCGCAGTATGCCATCTTCGAATATGGGGTCGAGCTTCCTCAACGCGCTGCCGGTTGCCAAGTTCCTTCCTTTCTGCAGTCGACTGATGTCTTCAGCAAAACTGTCTTGTTGACTTCGCTCTATCCACATCCGTTCTGCTTTCTGGATGTGGTCCAATGTTAGTCCGTGCGCCTTTCCTCTCATGGCATCGACGAACTGTAATATGCGAGCGGTGGCCCTGACCAATCTATCGTAAGAAGAGAACCTCTTGATGTCTGGCAGGTGTGGAGCATCCCTGGTGTCGCTCTGGTGCGCCACGACTTCCTCCAGCTCGTCATCTTCATCCCCTGCCTTCTCTTCCCGACGTCGAGGCTATCGATCTTCATCTTCGTACAGGAATGGTGGTCCCGTAAACCATTTGTCGCTCTCTTCCTTGTACGTATAATTAATGCGCGTTGCCTGATCCGCGATGTTGTCTGCGGTCGGTATCCACCTCCATTGCTCGGGTGACGTCTTCTCCGATATCTCCCCTAATCTATGTGCTACGTATGGGGTGTAACGCGCCGTATCGTTCTGAATCCAATGGAGCGCCGTAGTGGAGTCTGTCCAATAAACTACCCTATCGGCTACCACTCTGTGCTCGCCTTGCACGAATTCCGCGAGTCGCGCGCCTATTAGATTCGCCTGTAACTCTAACCGCGGAATGCTTTGCGCCTTTATCGGGGCGACTTTCGCCTTGGCCGCCACTAATCGTACCTTAACCGTTCCGTCGCGGTATCGTAATCGCCAATACGCCACGGATGCGTACGCACGTTCGCTTGCGTCATTAAACACATGAAGCTGACGCTCTACCACTCCCCCCGTAGGAGCATAGCACCTAGGCAGCCGCAGTCGTGATACTTCCTCGACGACTCGCAGCCACCTCTGAAATTCCTCAGCTGCCTCCTCGGGTAGTTCGTCGTCCCATCCGACCTTCTTCATCCGCCACAGGTCTTGCAGTAGGATCTTGGCGGTGATGGTGAGGTAGCTCAGCGGTCCCAGCGGGTCGAAGACCGACATGACTGCACTTAACGCCTCTCTCTTGGTCGGTGGCCTCTGCAGCGTCTTGACTTCGTTCGGTACCCTGTTCATGGATGTGTTGAACGTTAAGGCATCTTCATCGGCCATCCATAATAGCCCTAGGGTTCTGCCTGGGCTGTCTTGTCTCAAGCCTACCTCCTTAGGCTTGCTCGCTAGTAATTCCTCCGGCTTGTCTTCTAGTAGGGCTGCGTGGTTCGAATTCCAGCCTGCTAAGGTGAAGCCGGCCTGCTGGTGTACTTCCATAACCTGCCTCGCAGTATTTACCGCTTCCTCTACCGTAGCATAACTGTCTAGGTAGTCATCCATGTAGTGACTACGTACGATAGCGTTAAGTGCCAACGGATGTGTCTCTGCGTGTGCGCGCGCGTTATGATCCCTAACACTATGTGCGAGAAACGGCGAGCTCCTCGCACCGAAAATCATCGATGTCATAACGTATTCCCGCGGTGGGCTGGATCGCTCGTTACCTCGCCACAGAAACAATTGCGCGGGTTGGTCGCGACGGTCTATCTTTACGCGTAAAAACATTTCCCTAATATCCGCGGACACGGCTATTTCGTTCTCCCTAAATCTAAACAGTATGCCCGGTAGGTTCCGTAACAAGTCGGGGCCGTCAAGTAAATAATCGTTCAAACATTTACCGGACGCACGCGCTGCCGCGTCGAAAACCACTCTTGTCTTCCCAGGCTTGTTCGGATTCCGTACTGCGAAGTGGGGCAGGTACCAGCTCTTGGGGTCCTCTCTCTCTGTACCTTCGGCTTCCCTTGCGTATCCTTTCGCCAGGAGGTTGTCTATTTGTGTTGTATAGGCGTCTCGAAACTCCGGCGATTTGTCCATCTTCTTCTCGATCGTCCGCAGTCTTCGAGCAGCCATCTCGTAGCTGGGAGGCATCCGCACGTCGTCGTCCTTCCATGGCAGTCCCACCTGGTATTGCTCGCCGACCTTCTTGACGGTGCACCGGAATATCTCGACAGCGCGCTCCTCTTCCCGTCGCGGCCTACTCTTTAGCGAGATACCGATGGAATCGATCTCGTACTGCCGTTTAAGGAGTTCCGTTAACTCCTCGTCCCGACTGGCGAACGTTCGAATGTCCCTATCTAACCGTCCGCTACTGCTTACGACGTGTAATACGGTTTCACCGTCCTCCCTACACGTGAATCGCGGCACGGTTCCCTGTATCACCCATCCTAATAACGTTCGTGCAGCTATAGGCTGCCTTCGACGTCCTATCCTTAAATTACGGGTGATTATTAAATGCCAGTTGTCGGCGCCTAATAATAATCTCGGTTTGGCGTCCTCGTAGCAAACCGAGCTCGGTAGGTTGCGTAAGTGTTTCAACCGTAAACACTCTTTATTTACCGACTGCGAACCTATCTGTAAATTTGTTACTGTACGCGCATTTATTCTATACATTTCGCTGCGCGTCTTGCCACGTATGCCTATGTTAACTAGCGTGCTATCGGCCTCGCGCTGACTATTGCTTACTCCTCTAATATTCAGCGGCTTTACCGGTCCTTCCGCTCCTAACTCGCGCGCTAAGTCGTCGTCGATCAACGAAATGGTCGAGCCTTCGTCAAGCAACGCATACGTATCTATTTCCCTACCGCGTGGTCCACGTAACGTAATGGGACACACCTTCAATAATACGGACGCATTACTACCGACGTTAGACGCGACGAGCACGGTCTCATCCGGTTTTGCCGATGTCTCGGGTGCGCGGGTCTTGCGGGTGTAAAGGAGGGCATGGTGGGGGGCGTTGCAGCCGTCGACGCCGCATTTCTTCGCTCTACATTTAAACCGTCGGTGTTTACTACTTAAACACAGAAAACATACCCCACCTTCCTTTACCCAATTCCACCGGTCGTCCACACCCATTTGCGCTAACTTTCTACACTTAGCGATCACGTGTTCACCCCCGCAACACATACAAGAGGCACTACCGGTGTCCTCCTGGGCGGTGAACGTTTTTACGTCGCGGGCCCTATTCTCTACGCGGCGTGTCACTATCCTTTTCGACGACGGCGCCTCTCGTCTTACGGGCGATTCCTTAGTCGGCTCTACGGACGTATAGGCATGACTCAACGCACGATCAGCCTCTCTCATCATGAACCTGGACATTGTAACGATGTCCGGTTCGTCTGCACTTCCGTAGTGCTCCGCATAATCACACCAACGCGACCGTAAGTGAGGGCTTAACTTACTCGTTACTTCCCTAGTAAGCATTGGATTTTGCAGATATCCCTTGCCGTCGACGTTTTGCAAAATGCACACGATATTTTGCAACTTTATTGCGAACGCATTTAATTCCTGTGCGGTTTGACCCGGGCGCGGAAGGCGTTTCAATTCTTCTAACGCTCGATCGATAATTACTTCCGGGCGGCCGAAACACTGCTCTAACGTTCGCATAATATCTGCTGGATCCTTCGCGGTAAACAGCAGTGCCGATACTACTTCCCTAGCTTCACCGCGTAGACAGTTTCTTAACCTTGCCATATTTTCCGTATCTGTGAATCCATATAGACGCGTGGATTCTTTCATCGCGGCTTTGAACGCTAACCATTCCGCGGCCGAACCGTTAAAAATAGGCAAGTCCTGCGTCTGCTTCGCGGCAGCGGGCCTAACTCTGACCATATTCTCCAGAGCTTCCGCTAGTCGCTCTATACCCCTATCTTTCCCTCGCGGAGTAAGCGACCTATCTCTATCCCTATCTCTCTCTAGCCTACGCTGTGGCGCTGGCGTCCTATGTACACCTACATCCCTATGACACGGCGACGATAATCTACGATCCGCGTGGCGATGTGGCGATGGCGATCTATGTACACCTACATCCCTATACGGCGACGGTGATCTACGATCCGCGTGGCGATGTGGCGATCTATGTGTAGGCGATAGAGTGCGGCGTTGGACGCGCGACGGCGACGTAACCCGTACACGACGATCCACCTGGTTCATTCCTACGGCGACTCCATCTTCCCTCTGTACCGAATCTATGCGGCGCGGTTGAACGTTATTCGCTTCCGTCCTCCCCTGGGCATCTTCACTGTGGTCGTAACCGGTTACCCTGTTCGGTAGGGTCTGCTTTAACTCGATGCGGGGCGCGGGCTGAGAGGGGCGGGGAGGCGACTCCCCCCGCACAGTCTCTACGTTCTCTAACCACCTATCAACGCGTACCCTATTTTCAACTAACTCGTCTTCGTTGACACTTTCCCTATCTGTTTCTTCTTGCAGTTGCGCGACGTCCCTAGCGTACTTCTTCCTAATAAGATCTTCTTCCAACTGCAATTGCTTCCTCCTAATTGCAGCTAGTTCCTCCGCGGCGTTATACTCAATTTGCTTTAATTTAGCTATCGCACTAGCCGTCGACCGGGCTGAACGAACGGAGCGAACCGACGGGGCGCGGGGTGCGGGCCTATGTACGTCTGTTACAGGCGCGACGGTACGTACTATCGAACTAATCTCTGTAGACGGAAGATCTTCAATAATCGCGGCGAGTGTCTCTGTACGCGGCGCGGAAGTGCTAACCTCTCCCAAACGATCGGTCGTGGACACGGACATAGCGGGGCGCGGCGGCGGGGGCGCGGGCGCGGGCGTAGATGCGGGCGCGGGCGGGGCCTGGAGCGCGGGCGCGGCGGAGGGCGCTTGTGCCATCGCGAGATAATCGGACGGGGACGCGGGTGCTTCTTCGAATATGCGCATTCCTACCGGCGTGTCATCATCGTTCCGTGTCTTCTGGCTTCGTGTCTTCCTCATTGTCCCACGTTGCGACCTCCGGTCGTCTTCAAAAAGACGTACGTACAGTCTTTAAAAAGACACACGTATGGATGTCGTTCCCGCCACAAGGGCGTTACCAGATGGTCACAGTTTGGCACCGTTAGGGAGTGACCACTGGCCGCGTAAACGCGGTTAAAGAAACAAGAAATTGTCTGGAAACAGACAATAGACGTATGTGACGTAATCGTAACAAGAAACAGGGAAGAAATTAGTACCAACGATCTTCTCTCTTCGTCGACGAACTTCTTTCTTCCTTGAAGATCTTCTATAATGATCTTCTCTTTTCTATAATTATGTTCTTTCTTCTATAATTGGCTTCTTTCTTGTTTCTTCTTACTTCTTGCTTCTTTCTTCTGGCTTGAATCCGGCGGCGATGGACCAAGAATATAATGGATGAACAGTGGACTGTATATTTATTTCTGACTGATTACTTAACGACTGATCTGAGGTTAGCTATACTAGGGGACTGCTTGAAGAAAAGATGGTACTTTTTAATATACTGTATTAACTATTTACAATGATTCGGCACTGACTAACTATGTCTAACACTATGTATAGAGGGAGGTCTTGAATTGGAGTCTTGAGTCTTCTTCAGGTTTCTTCTTAAGTGCCGCTCCGAAGTGAAATGAACAGCTCACAGACCGAGACGCCCTTCTTATATCTCGCAAGAAGGTGCCTCAGTCTGTGAGTAGTGCCGTGCGACGACAAATGAAGCCACACGCGCGCTGATTGGACGCCGACATCACTGGGTCGGCGCCGGTGTGCGGGGTGCGCGGGGGGTAGCGGGGTACGAAGGGGCGACGGGGCAGCGGGTCTCTAGCTGTCCTCAACACCTCGTTTCCAGTGAAAAGCGTTTCCGGTTCTCTACATTCACCATACGAAACACACCAGCATTAAACTGCTATTTCACGCTGGTATTATGTGAAAACGCAGTCATTCCCCGGTCGAGCCAATCCAATCGTACTTCAACCATTTTTTAATAACTATACATAGTGAGTATGCTACTATTTAACAGATAAAAGTTAGGCTTGACAGACTAAACTAGCACACAGTCTACATCCTAGGATTTACTTCTTGCGTATAAAGATTTAATTTTTATAAGGAAAAGTGGTGTTGTTTAATTTTAATAAAAACAATTGCGAATCGGACTCGCTCATGAAGGGTTCCGTACCATCTTAATACACGTTTCTTGTAGGGGAGACCCCTTTTATTCACTTTATTTTTATTATTTGTTGCATATTATAGCGCCAACAGAAATACACATTCTGTGAAAATTTCAACTGTCTACCTATTACGGATCATGACAATGACTATATAACCACTTGACTGCGCATACAGTGCCCCGACGCTCGAAAACTATTAGTATTTTGTCGCCTATGTATAGGCTACGGTACGAAAACCATTTTAGTAGTGTCCAAGTGTTAAACCTGTGTGCACGCTAAATTAATATAAATTTTTATAACTTTTTATGCAATTATAACGCATCAAAATGCCTTCATGCGCGGTGAAGTGGTGTGGGAAACATTCCAAGACATCTAGTTACAAAAAGGATGGCATAACTTTTCATCGGTAAGTAAACAGTATGAAAATTATTTTTAATTTAATCAGATTATGAGCGACTGCAGGGGTCTATTTAAAATGGAGGTTTGGTAAACGAGCACAAAGTTGAGTCGCGCGTTGATGTCTTTTGGAAAAGTCTCGTTCTTTCATTGGACAATTCTAATGCTTCTATCCCTTTCTTTCCCTTTGTATGTTTATTGCAAAACTTAGTGCTGTAACCTTTAATAGCTGAAAGTCGATATCGAAAATATGAAAATTAATAAAAATTTCATTCAATTCACGTACTGTAATAAAATACCTATTTACTTTTAACCGACTTCAAAAAACGAGGAGGTTCTCAGTTTGTTGGTATTTTTATATGTATGTTCCGGGATTTTTTTGTATCTCTTTGTCCATGACCGGGACCGATCGCTCCAAGATAATCTTTATGGCTTCATACACCGCTGGGACTGATAGGTCCCAGTGCGGTCGGGTGATTTCACACCCAATTATTACGAAGCCACAGATAACAATGAACTTGGAACAAGAAATGGACATAGTGCATTTGATAACGCACTAGGAATTTGATAATGTTTTATTTGTTGCTTGTTTTGCACAATAATTATATTTTATGTAATTTTTGAGGGCGGTGATGTAAAAAGGTTTTTTTCGTCTGTGTGTTTGACATACATATTTTTATTTTAGATTTCCGAAGATTCCAGAAATAAAAGAAAAGTGGATAGATAAAGTTAATAGGGAAAATTGGTTTCCAACAAAATACAGCGCTGTTTGTTCAAGGCACTTCACCCCTGATTGTTTTGAATATTTAAAACAACGCCGCCGTCTATTTAGTTCAGCGATACCAACGTTGCTTTTGCCTATTTTGGTAAGTTTTGTTTTTATTGATATAATGTTAGGAAAAGTGAAATTGTGAATATAAGAAACATTCATTCTTTACAGGATTCACCAAATAGTATGATTGACTCTTATACTAATGTACCTGGGCCTTCGCATCACAATATCGCCCTCGTAAGTTAATTTGTTTCGATGATAAGTCCATGGGATAAATTTTATGTGACTGCGTTTATTGATATCCGACATGTTTAATTACAGAGTTCATTCTCAAATAAACAAGTGCATTCTGAAGCTTATACATCAACTGAAGCCCAGATTGCATTGTTTTCCATTTGATGATAGTAACATTTTTAGGCCTTCCCATGAAATTCCCGTAAGCTTCATTTTTATATTCTTCTCAAATAATATTTCTACAAAATTCAATATTAATATTTCTTATTACCTCTTTCTTTTCTTATTTTTCTTATATATTATTATTTTTCAGAGTTCAACAATAAGTAACAAAGCAATAGTACACCCAGTAATTGAAGACCTGACTCCACGTAAACGCAAAATGAAACGACACATAGACCATCTTATATATTCCCTTAGTAAAAAAAAGAAAGAGGTTAAGAGGCTTCAAGATAAAAATAGATTATTGGTTAAAAAAAATGCAAATCTAAAAGAAATTTTGAATACTTTGACAAAAAAATCTTATATCACTCAAGAAAATCAAGACATTTTAAGTCGCATAGGTGTACAAAACCAAGAAATTGTTAAACGCCAAATATTGAAATCAAAAAAAGGACATATACCCAAAATCAAATACTCACCGGAGTTACGAGCATTCTCCTTAACATTGCATTTTTATTCCCCAAAAGCGTATAATTTCGTTAGACAAACTTTCAGCACATGTTTGCCTGCTACAAGTACTCTGAGAAGTTGGTATCAATCCATTGATGGTAAACCAGGTTTTACAAAGGAGGCAATAGATACTATCAAAATGAAAGCCAGAGAATCTAAGAACAAAATTTACGCTACTATCATACTTACTATCATATTCGACGAAATGGCGATCAAAAGCGGTGTCGAATATCATCCCCAAGCCAGAAGGTACTATGGCCACGTGAATTTTGGCGCCAGTTTACAAACGGACTGTCAAGATGAAGCTAAAGAAGCCCTTGTTTTCTTGCTGGTGCCAATAAATGCATCCTGGAAAATTCCAATAGGATATTTTTTAATAAATGGCATTAATGCAGAACAGAAAGCCGCTCTTCTAACAGATGCAATCCATTTGGTAGAAGAGGCTGGTGTAAACGTCAAAGCCATTACGTTTGACGGCTGCCCTGCTAATATTACTATGGCTAAAAAGTTAGGCTGTTCGTTTAAAGTTGATCAAATAAACACCACCTTTAAAAATCCCTGCAATACTTCAAAAATAGCGGTCTTTTTAGATCCAGCACATATGATCAAGTTAGTGCGAAATGCATTTGAGTTTTATAGGAATTTGAAGGACGAACGGGGCAATATTATATCGTGGGAATATCTCGTTAAGTTACATAATCTACAAACAGCGGAAAATTTTCATCTAGGTAATCGACTAAGGGCTGCTCATATATTTTTTAAAACTAAAATTATGAAAGTAAGCTTAGCAACCCAAATTTTTAGTAAGAGCGTATCAGATGCACTCAAATTTTGCAAAGAAAAGCTTAATTTGCGTGAATTTCAAGAAGTCACACCCACAACACAGTTTCTGGATATGATGAATGACCTTTTTGATATTCTGGACTCGCACATCCATGGATATGATTTAAAACGAGCAGTCAATGCAGAAAATGCTGCGAATGTTATATTTAAATTAAAAACAGCTAGAGATGCTATACTAAATATGTCTGCAGACATAATTGTAAGAAATGTGAAACAAGAAGTTCGACTCGTTAAGTCACCTCGATATACCGGATTCATAGGATTTTGTGTGTGTATAGAAAGTGCCATTGCTCTCATCGAAGACTTGGTCCTGAACTCAGAGTGCGCCTTAAAATATCTTCCTCTACATAAAATAAGCCAGGACCACTTGGAACACCTGTTTGGAAGTATAAGATGCCACGGTGGATCAAACAACAATCCACTAGGATTGTTGTTTGCTAGGGTATTTCAAAGCATTTACAAGAAGCTCCTGACCTATGCACAAATAAAAAATAGTGGTAGTGGCAATTGCAGCGCTCTTGGTCAAATTTCAATTTTGCAATGCACTTCTGCAGTTAACCGCATCAATATTACAACAAGATACAAAGACCAAAACATAGATCTTGAGACTGAGAGCTTGGATTTTGCAGGCCTTGAAAGCCTGTTACCTAATTCTGAATTCGGTGAAAAAGTAGTAGAATATATGGCCGGCTACATTGTACATGCTTTGATAAAGCAAATAAAATGCCAAACTTGCATTGGGGCGCTGATTGGTGTACCAAATCAAAACGCCTTACAATTTCAAAAGGACACTAAAGACAAGTTATTGTACGGATCCACCACAGTAATAGAAATTTGTCGTCGTTGTGAAATTTATATTAAGAGGGCGATCAACGAGA
Organism: Parnassius glacialis; assembly: GCA_033319125.1. NCBI lineage: Eukaryota > Metazoa > Arthropoda > Insecta > Lepidoptera > Papilionidae > Parnassius > Parnassius glacialis. The sequence continues at coordinate 24,033,335 of JAVANC010000016.1, forward strand.
GTGGTTCGAAAGTGCTGTCTTCGAAATATAATACCGATCATTTTATAAGATCGGTTTTAAGATCTCTGATTGGGTATAATTTATTCCCGGATATTAATTTTCATCAATTTGAAATAGAATCCACAAATCATTTAATTGAATTAGCAAGATGCATAATTCAGAAATATGTAGACGCGCGTTTATCATTTTTTACGAAGAACAATCAGGACCCTAAAACTTTAATTCGAAAAACATATTCCAAATTAATACATTTTAAAAATCAATAATAAGGGAATACATGTTTTTCTTGTAATTGATTGATTTTGATTAAAATTATTTCTATGATTTTAATTGAGTATTTTTTATAATATTAAAATCCATTTTATCAATATCCACTATTTTCCCTTAACGAAGTAGATCAACCCTAACGATAGGCATACCTTGAACTGACCAATTGCGGCCGCGCATTCTTCATCGTCCCCCGGCCCGCAGTAGTGAGTCGCGTGCTTAGAAGAAATCAGCCTATACGCTCTCTAGTGGTTATATTCCTCTATGGATCATGAGATACAGCCCGCTGAGAGACGAACGGACGGGCAGCAGAGGTTTAGTAATAGGGTCCCGTTGGTTACCCTTCGAGTACGGAACCCCATAAAGTAAGAGAAAAAAGTAAGTTGTGAAAATCAATAAAGAAAATTAACTAAATTATCATTCGTTCTCATGTTTCTGTCAGATTTAACCCTAGCAATAGTTAAGAAGTAAGTGCAGCCGTCGTTTGCTTGGGCTTAACGTACAGCTGATGGCGGAAAAATGACATAAATACTCAGTTGGAATCTCTGTTGCAGCCTGGAACCCAAAAGTTAGTGGTGTTTTACCACCGTGCCTCGGAAAGAACGTGAAGCCGTAGGACCCGCACCTAATCTCTCTCCGAAATCAGAAATGTTTATTTGCTTTAAACGTAGTAGTACAAAGATGTTGACAGACTGGTATATTCTCATGTTTGACTTATAATTGTCATGCAAATTTAAAAGTAGTTACATTTTAATCTACTTAGAGCTAAAAATAAGTTGATAGACTAAACAGACGACTAATGGTAAACATGAGTCACAGACAGAACATAACATGTCATCATTTATAAATTGTATAATATTTTATGTCAAATTAATCAAGTTATAAATATTGAAACAACAGAAAAACTACAAACAATTAAAATTAAAAAATCTCTTGGTCATAAGTATTCCTGGACTGAATAAAAGCACCTAGTCAAAAGCCAGGAATGTAATTTTCTTTTAAACAATGGTAATGGCAGATCTTTGAAACTTGTATGAATATTATTATAAATATTGATAGCAGTACAATAACAGTTTTTTCTGTATAGTTGAAGTCTTATTCTAGGTTGCATGATCCTTTATCGATGTCTGGTAGGTTTATTTTTATATTGCTCTCTAGTGACAAAATAATGACAGTGCTGCCGTATAAAAATACACATTTGTTTTATATACAGGCACGGTAGTAGTAGGATTACAAGTTTCTTAAAAAAGGGTTTACAGCTTTCAAGAAAATGTACTCTGCAAATAACCCTAATACACACAGATACTGCCCTGTGGAACTCCCCATGGGTTGACGCGATATTTTGACCGGAAAGTACACTGTCTTGATTCAACGACTGTTGCTATCTCAATAAATTGCTGTCTATACAGATAACTTTCTAACCAATCATAAGCGTTACCTCTAATATTATATCTATATAGTTTATCCAGTAATCTTTTATGTGGAACAAAGTCAAAAGCTTTGGTCATGTCTAGAAATAAAGCAAGAAGTGGTCTTTTGGTACATTCTGTGGCATAATGTACCAGATTGTAGCAGGCCAACGTAGTAGAGTGACCTTTGCGAAAACCGTACTGTTCTTCTGTCAGTATATTATTTGAGGTAATAAAGCTATCAATGCGATTGAAGACGACTTTTTCATAGATTTTAGATAGTATTGGAATAAGAGTTATCGGTCTATAGTTATTCATATCACATTTATCGCCCTTCTTGTATATTAGCTTGACAATACATAAGGATGTCGGGGAATGATCCCTGTTCCATTGATAAATTAATTACATGCGCAAGATATCGACTTAAATCACTCGCACATGCCTTTAGTACACTTGTGCCATCATGATCAACTAAATTGCTGTTTTTATTAAGCGATAAAATAATAGAAGCTATTTAATTTTCATTGGTTGCGGTTAGGAATGTTGATTTTTTATTGAATGGAATGTTAATTTTATCAGAATTTAAATTGTCCTTTTCTAGGTTCGTTATGTCCATAAAATAGTTCTTAAAAAAATCACATATTACGTTAGGATTACTATATTTTATGTCATTTATACTTATCATGTCAATATCATTATATTCTTTATCTTTATTTAAATGATCATTGATAATATTCCATGTCGATTTACATTTATTAGAAGCATTATTTATAACTCTTTGGGTTTGTAATTTTTGAGCCCTATAAATGCACTTTTTGAGTATTTAATTGTATTTTGTATGCGTATTTTTTTAGGTAATCTAGAAATTTTATTGCTTCTTGTATATTGGATTATTTTCACCGCTTATTTTTGCACGCAAGTCTAATGCTTTACTTAGCCATTTCTGGTATCTGAATTTATTACAGATTTTAACAAGCTTTATTGGAAAATGGAGTTTATTATATAGAAGATCAATCACGTTATGCAATTCGTTGAAAGCTTCATTAGCATTTTTATTATTATATACTTCTGAAAGAGATAGAGCAGACATACATTTTCTAAACTTAATCAAGTTTTCTTCACTGTAGTCAATTGTCTGTATAGTATACTTCTCTTTAATCAACTTCATATTAAATGATATAGTATGGGCTGTTTCATGGTCAGATAGGCAAACAAGATGTGTGCCTGATTTGGCCCTATACACGTTACTGACGATCTGGTCAAGACATGCCTTTCAATGAATTGCAGTATTTATATACATTTTTAAGTTAAAGTTTTTTAGAATATTGTTGCGCGCCACCATTAATGTCTTGTACATGGCAACACTAGTCACCACTAGCGCCCTCTAGTGTCGAGTAGCAGAACTAGGAGAGTCAAGATCCTTCTAGAAATTTCGGGACCGATATGTACTCGAACATTCTAGATGTCGCTACAATAGAAGGTTCTGGAAACTATCTGAGGCCCTATATAAGGCCGGTATAGACCACGACCGAGGCAGTATTGAATTGGCGATATAAGCGAATACTTCGAAGTGATACAACTGTAAATTAAAGTGATATGTAGTACAATTGTTCTGTTATTAGTGTGGTTATAAGTTGTAATTAGTGTTCTTTAATTAAATTGTCAATTTTGGTAATTCAACCGGCAGTTTTTAATTGTCTCGAACCCCAAGGTTGTAACAATTGGTGTCAGAAGTGGGATCAAATCATGCCGATTTTACCAAAGGACGACATGGAGGGTATCCGTACCCGAAGTCAACGCCAGCAGGAGACGGACCAGAGACAATTTGGTAATGCAACGCCGCAAACATCGGAGGGCCAGCTGCTGACCACGGAGACCGGTCCGTCAGCAGCTCCTGCATCTGCAGCACCTGACTTAGGTGCTCTGATGATAATGCTGCAGGAACATGCCCCTCGGTTGGAAGAGCAGCTGCACCGCCGACAGGAGGAACAGGCCCACCAACAGGAGGAACAGGGCCGTCGGTTGGAAGAGCAACTCAAACGTGATAAGGAGGAGCAGATACTTCTCATGAAGGACCTTCACGCTACCTTTGGGAAAGAGATAAGTGAGGTGAAGGATAAAGTTGCTCAATATGATAACCGCCTGTCGGAAGCTGAAACCCGAATCGACCAAGTGTACAATTGAGTTGACAACGTGGTGGCTGACGTGAAGAAAACGCTGGACGACCTCAAACTTGGAGAAGGAATTACAGCTCCCGTGGTAGCTACACCACCTTCGCTAGGTGGATTATTCAAAGTGCCGCCGTTTGACGCGACTTCTTCCTGGTCGGCCTAAAAAATTCAGTTCGGGGCTGTTATGAAGGCGAATGGCTGGAATAAATGTCAGGCCATGACTGCTCTCGCCCTAGCCCTGCGCGACCAGGCCTTAACTGTTCTGGAAGCTCTCGAAAAGGAAGTGACTTATGAGAAGCTCCTTGAGGCATTAGAGGTGAGATATTGCGACGCTCACCTGGAACACGTCTTACGTGCGCAGCTCAAAGATCGCGTGCAACGCAGTAACGAAAACCTGCAGCAGTGGGCCCTTGAGGTGGAGAAGCTGGTTCTAAAAGCATACTAGTCTGTACCTGTGCTCATTGTAAGGAACCTGGTGTAGACTTTCATCGACGGCATCGGCGACTTTGAAGTCAGAGCCGCTGTGCGGCTCGGGCACCACGAGACGCTTAAGGACGCGTTGGCCCATGCACTGGAGGTGAAAGCCGTGCGACAGGATCATCATTCCTATCGCGTCAGGGAGGTTGCAGCAGCTACAGTTCGCGACCGCAATAAATGATACAGCCCTAGGTGCTACGGCTGTGGGGAAAGAGGCCATCTTCGATCCAGCTGCCGTAAGCGAACTGTACAAAGGGAAGGTGATCGATCTCGAGAGGGTAGTGTGGCTAACAGCACCGCCCAGCAGCAGCAGGGAAACTGGCGGGTGCTGACAGATGTTGGGAGAGGTACTTCGAAGATTGTCCATGTGGATCGGCTGGCGCGTTATTATGGGGCCAATAATGCTCGGGACGAGCATGTCTTAAGAGGGGGCAGTGTTGCGCGCCACCATTAATATCTTGTACATGGTAGCAGAACTAGGAGAGTCAAGATCCTTCTAGAAATTTCGGGACCGATATGTACTCGAACATTCTAGATGTCGCTACAGTAGAAGGTTCTGGAAACTATCTGGGACCCTATATAAGGCCGGTATAGACCACGACCGAGGCAGTATTGAATTGGCGATATAAGCGAATACTTCGAAGCGATACAACTGCGAATTAAAGTGATATGTAGTACAATTCTTCTGTTATTAGTGTGGTTATAAGTTGTAGTTAGTGTTTTGTAATTAAAGTGTCAATTTTGGTAATTCAATCGGCAGTTTTTAATTGTCTCGAATCCCAAGCTCGTAACAATATCATTTAAGAGTTTTGTTTGTTTTTGTTGAGTTGGTTTTAATATGTCTATATTCTAATCGCCAGTCAGAACTATTTTATGTTTGTGTTTACTTTTAAGTAGGTTATGCAAAGTTCTTGGAGTTTGATAAAGAACAGATTTACGTCAGGATCCGGTGTCCGATAAATATTAACAACTACCAATTTGTACATAGCTATTTCTGCACCGCAGCACTCAAAACTCTTAGTGGGTTTTGCAAATGTCGAATATTCTTGAGTCTAAGTGGGTTTTTTTACCAAGATTAATGAAACACTCCTTTTTTCGCAAATTCGTAAATAGTAAGCAGCTAATTTGTAATTCGGTATTTTAAGATTTACTTCGTCGCCGCTTTGAATAAACGATTCACTCAAGCATAACATATTATCTATGTCTTACTTTTTATCCTTGAATTCTTCCAGTGCAGATTTTAAATAATCTGATTTATTAAGAAGTCCGGCAATATTTTGATGCATTAGTGTAAAGTGGTTATGAACAAAAAAATTCTTCCCTATTCAAGTCATTGTGGCTTGGGTGAATTTCCTGTGGTGTGGGGGTCGTTTGTTTCTTTTGTTTATTGGTTGTGTGATGTCTCAGGATGCGAATGAAGTGTCTCATTTGGTATATTATTTAGAGTAGCATTAGGCAAGGGATTGTTGGTATTTTCATTTTTAAAATGTGTCTTAATTCCTTTTCTAACATTAATGAATTCATTCTTATATTTTATGTAATTAATTTCTATATTTATTTTGAATGTCAGCTTTTGTAAATGTGTTAAATGATTATGTTTATATGTGTTCATGTCAATAAATATACAGTTGTTATATTTCCTACTGAATTTATGAAGATCGTTATTTAGTTTATTACATTTAGATTTCGATTTGCCTTTAAATTTATTAGGAGACACTTACAGTTCTTGTATATAACTAAAAAAAAATTTTTTTGTAATTATTATAATTTCATTTCTGAATAGACTTACGCTCTTTTGCGCAAACACACTTGTTCAAAAAACTATGAAATATTGATCTATAAAATAAAAGGTTAATACAATTCAAATATGGAGTTAATACATTTAAATTATGGGTATAATTCAAATTTAGAATCCCATAATATAGTTGGCAAGCACGCCAAGCGACACTTAACAATACGGTTGTCAGCTCCTTGATTAATTGATATATGTTAAACTGTGACCAAGAAAAAAGATTTCAAACACTGTGAACATTTAAATACAACTAATTTTACGGATTTTATCGCATATATTAACTTATTTTATAGTCCTGAAGTTTCGAGCACTTTAAAGCACGCATGGTCACAGACTGAGGTTTTTGACATCCCAATGTCAATGTCATAGTTAACCACGGCTACCTCCAGATAAAAATTATTAATTTTGTTCCGATCTACGCAGTATGATCTTAAAGTATCCTGAAGTCTTGCAGTTGTATGCTTGGGTTGGGATTTAATTTTATTAATTATAGGATCCTAAGCAGATGGTAGCACCCAGTCGTCTTCTCTATTGAAATTAGAATGTGTTTTGATTTCAGTAGCCTCGCGAATCATTCTTGGGAGCAATCGGCGTTTTTAGCGAGGATTTCTGGTCTATCAAATCTAATGTAGTGACGGGGGCGATCCTGTACGTGTTCACAGACTGCAGACTTCCCGGAGCGTCCATTCTTCACATCGGCTATGTGTTTTTTAATGCGGGTTTTTATTGATCTTTTAGTTTGTTTTATATAAGGGAGACCACATTCACAATCAAGCTTGTACACTCCTACATCATGCAGAGGGACATTACCCTTGACTGATGGTAAAAACTGACTAATCTTCTTCGGCGGCTTGAAGTATGCTTTAATGGAAGCACGCTTCAAGATGTAGCTAATCTTGTCAGTGACACCTCTGACATATGGCTTTACAGCAGACACTCGCTCGACCACTGCCGGCTTCACTCGTTCATTGTGACGTAGGCGCGGGACCCGAAGCTTGTTGTCGTGCAAAACTTGCTTGACGTGTTGGAGCTTGGCTGTCAGGTCTTTACCGATTAAATATTTTAACAGCGGTAGAGCCACGCGGCAGCGTTTGCTATCGCATGGATGGGCCGGCTCGAACCGGGGTGGTACCACGACCTCACAGAAAACCAGCGTGAAGTAGAGGTTTACCTCTGCGTTTCGCTTGGTGAGTGCAGGTGGCCGGAGGCCCTTTTTACTGGAAATGAGGCATTCCATCTTAGTCCTCACGGGTGACAACGCATCTACATTTTGATTTGTAATAGAAGATAAATGTAGATGTCTATGGGCCGCAGCAACCACTTACCATCAGGTGGACTGTGTGCTCGTTTGTCAACCTTATTCTATAAAAAAAAATATCTATCTGTATGGGTCTTCTTTCTATACACAGTGTATCTATATGTTTTAGAAATTCGGAATCCTGATAACCAGAACTAAGTGTGCCGAGTTTGGCCTCGTTTTGTTAGTTATAATGAGACCTTACCTCTGGAATTGATAGAATGACCTGAAGGAGTACTTCGGTGAATAAATAGAATAGAATAGAATCATTTTTATTCAATATAGATTATAGTACATAATACTTATTCAAAGTCACTTTTTAATTTTACCACTGGTTCGCAAAAAAAAGCCTCTAAGAGTGACCTCAAAGTGTACTTTGGTGACTGCTTTTGGAGCTCCTCGACGAGGAGAACTAGGTGTCCCGAGTTTGGGGTCGTTTTGTTAGTTATGAATAGACCTTACCTCCGGACTTGATGGAGTTATATGAAGGTTTACTTCGGTGACTGCTACTGGAGCTCTTTGACGAATAGAACTACAATTTACATTCTTTAATTTTTTTACGATCATAATATGAGCATTATGAGTCACTTATGGATTTTCCAAGCTTTTTTTAAATTGAATTTTAACTTAAAATTATCGGAAAATTGGAAGTATAGTAATAATTATTAGGTTTATAGTGAACATTTGTATGTAATTAAACTACTTAAAAAATATACGTAATATCATAATATACGTATAAATAATACAATCATAATATACGTATAATATATTCATAACACGTAATTTTTAATGCGTTTAAGGCACGCAGAATCGGATTTATCAATAGTTTATTTTTTAATGTTGGCACAACTATGGTTTTCATAATCTCTCTAGGTAAGTACGTAGTATGTCCTAGACAAAAGTTAAGTAATAGGGTTAACTTCCTTGGAAACATACACACCCGCATGCTGCAAGTGGTCAATGCTGAGGTCATCGTGACCAGGAGATTTACCCTTAGTCATCTCCCTTATTACACGAGCTACACCATAAGTTTTGATCCTCTGATATTCTCTACTTAATTATTCTTCAGCACTGAGCACTTGCTGCGTCGTAATAATTGAAGACTTAACCATAACAATATTCTTAAATAATTCAGCATACTAAAAGTTTAATATTAGCTCAACACCGGCGTCAGACGTCGAGCGACCCCTTGTAAAACCAAATTGGTTTTTATGTAGTAATTTATTTGTATTACAATTGATCCAAAATTATTTTTTCAAAAATTTTACTGAGAGTTGATAGTACAGAAATTGGTCTAAAATTAGCGGGGTCCAATGTACTACCAGATTTAAATAAAGGTATTACTTTACTATACTTCATTAAATCAGGAAACACGCCAGAATCGATACAAGTATTAAAAATAATAGCAAGATGAGGTGCAATTAAATCTATTATGGACGTAATAACTGTAACGGAAATGCCCCACAAATCTGCTGTGCACAAATATAGTAATGGGTAACATAGCTAGGACAATAGGCGTACCCACAATATGAAAATTAGGGTCAACAATAATTATGATGGACATCATTTCGATTAAGACACCCAAAATAGCTAAACCCAGATATAGCCTTTCATTTTAGTTCCCTTTATTTTTAAAAACTTTTACTATTAAAACGCAATTACATGTAACAATAATATTCGTATTTTATACTGTAATAGAAACAGAGTGGCAAAACCCATAGATTTTAATAAATACTCTTAATAAACTCATTAACATTTTTGAAATCTGAATAAAATTTTTACTTATACTCGTATTTAAGTAAATTTACTTTTTAAAAGTGGTCATACGGCCTCATACGGCCAGCAGTGGTCCTCCACTGCTGGCCGTATGAGGAAGCTCAAGGTCGCTCAGCGAGCTATGGAGAGGGCTATGCTTGGAGTTTCTCTGCGTGATAAACTTAGGAATAAGGATATCCGCAGTAGAACCAGAGTAACCGACATAGCCCAACGGTTTAGTAAGCTGAAGCGGCAGTGGGCCGGCCATATAGCTCGAAGAACCGACAACCGATGGGGAAGAAAGGTTCTCGAGTGGCAGACTCGTACCGGTAGGCGAAGTGTAGGGCGTCCCCCCACGAGATGGAGTGACGACCTGGTAAGACATGCAGGAAGTCGATGGATGCAGGTGGCTCAGGACCGTGCTTTGTTGCATTCTTTGGGCGAGGCCTATGTTCAGCAGTGGACTTGTGAAGGGCTGTAATGATGATGATGAATGATGACTTTTTAAAATAGAAAATATTAGTACAGGCTTCTTTTTATTTATGAGGGGGTTATGGCGAAGATAAAGTACACGAAGCTTAACTTAAGAAAAGCCTATTAATAAAATTATTTATTTAAAATAATTATATATGTTAATTAACTACTTTATTTAACTTATGTACTATTATTTTACACTTTATAATCCAACGTTTGTCCACAATCCTATATGATGATAAGAACTGATATAGCCGCGGTTTTATTACGTACATACATGTTAATCACTTGATTTTACTAGGTGTTATTTTTTTGTGTCCACCAGTAAGTCTGTGTACGTACCACCATCACACATATTTTTGGCGATTCGTAGCAGTCCTTGCGCTGTTATGTTCTCGTTTAAAGGACATTGAGAGCCAGTATAATTATAGACTGAAAGGCTTCCCGTATTTAGTCCTCAGAGGTGACAACAGATATGTAACCTCGTTTATTTGAAGTTTGTTGCATGTATTGATTGGCTGCAATAGTCACTTTCATTAGGCAGTGGTGGTAAGTTGGTGTACCACTTCAGTTTTAACAAAAAATAAGCAACTCGGTCGAACCTCTGATACTATAAACGAAGAACTTAGTGAACAATCATCAAGGTTACGTGCAATATTTTACGTATAATCACAGAATAAATAATTGTACAAGAAGTATAATGCCAAATCAACTACGTAAAGTTACAATAGAACTGCGCATTTTTACAAAAATATATATTCTGACAGAAATAAAAAATGTTTATTATATATACTTTAGCACATATAATATGTGCTCGTTAGCACACATGAAGATCAGGGTACACGTACATCATATTCATATAGCAATATATCTTTGCAACACAGATTTTAAGTGCTGGATAACAGCTCAAATTAAAATTGTATACAGTTTGAGTAGATCGCGTGCCACAAACTATTTTACCCGTCCAAGATTTACGGTAATCATTCTATTATATCAAGTAAATACCACCCTTGACCCGATGTCGTGGTACATTTAGAATAATTATCAAGTCGCTTACGCTAACAGATAGAAGCTTGGCTTTCCAGTATAATGATTACGAGTAACATCTATACTCACACAAGGCCGTGTTTGTCACCATAGCTTCCAAAGTAATAATTCTGTCTTCTTTGTTAAATTTACTCAGTAGGTATGAATCATGAACCAATAAATAAATAATAATATATATTATAATCATGGCTATGGAGTAGTTTCACAATCTGTAATTCTTTATACGTCAGTTAAAATTGTATTATCTATACTATATAATAATATAACTGTTGCCAGGCCAAATCTGTAAGTTATTTGGTTTTGGAAATTTTAAATGTAAGTATGTTTTTTTTTTTACTTTTTTTGGCTGTCTGTCCCATTGAACACAAGGGGCGTTCAATATATTCTCGGTTCAATGTGTACCCATGTATGTTAGAAAATATGTCTTCCATGACATTGTAATAACCCCCCCCCCCCTCCCCCCTCTCTATCTCTTCTATATACATGTATTTCTTTAGAATCTTTATCTATAGGATATATAAGTATATCTAATTTACGTGACCAGTATATTAACCATATATTGATCTTTGTAAAGGTTTAAATATAGGCCGTTTAATAAATTTATGGCATGATCGTCTTAGTTAGGACCCTTATTTACGTTGTGTTTGCATAGCAACTTAGTTATTTTAAGTGTATCTTGGAAGAATAAATATTCACGAGAGCAATCGAAAGCTGTTGGTAGCGTCTTATAAGCTAAAGAACCCCGTTCACGAAGACAGAGTTCAAAAAAGTTAAGAACAATAAATTGTCCCTATTCCACTTGTATCTGGTTCACAACAATCAGTTCCTTATTAATTAATCCCTTCCCGCTTGGAAAAGGCTCACAATATTTATATCAAATACCAGATACAAGGGCTTCACTCACCCACATGTAAAAAAATGTTGAGGAGGCACACGTCTCCGCACACGCCGTGCACGGTGAGCGCCAACCATTTTAATGCGCTCCTCCCGAAGGGAACGTTAAGTTGAGAACTGGACCGTAGTCCACAGCAAAATAACTGGCGGACCAGTAAAAGAGGACTTGGCCACTTGATAGTGTGTAAGCACAAACATCGACCGAAGTCGCGCATGTCAATGCGTGTAAACGCCATACAGAATACGATCAAATCCAGCCACAGTGAATGTACGTTACACAGATTAGGCAACAATAGGCACACTGGCCATAAAAAGCCCTCCGTGAGCACCACCACCTGCCAAACCGCCGTTCCTGCAGACGTGATGTAAGTGTAAGGCATCACCACCAATTGCATGGTCAGCACGGCCAATTGGCCGCAGAGCGTGTCATGATCACCTCAAGGGAATGTGGTCCCACGTTGCACGGCTTTCGGCCGTAGCCTTAGCCGGCGAGAGCCTCCTCAGATTCTCCCTCCAGCTACCACCAGCATGAGGTCGACACATATGCTCCACCAACCAATACAATGGCAGATATAGCCAATAGGCAGTTATAAGATAATATTTATTTATTTAGTCTTTATTGCACAAAGTTGTACATATGGCGGACGCCTTGTAAAGTTGCAGGCGGTGTGCTGGCATGAAATACTGTCCCGCTCTACTGAGCACGCCAAGCTTTTTAGAGGCCAATTTGGCCTTCTCTTCCAAGTGACCACGAAATTGCACGTCACTCGATATGTCGACTCCGAGGATTCCGATACTGGCTGAGGCAAGAAGGGGAGTGCCTTGAAACTAAGGAGATGCGACAAAAGGGTTCCTTTTAGCGGTAAACGCGCAAACTTGTGTCTTCTGAGGATTAAATTGAACTACATTTAGTCGCCCTCAATCCGAGACTTTGTTCAGCAAAGACTCGACTTCAGACACAAGTTTGTTCCGGTACTCGGCGACGTTTTCCCGAGAAATATTGGCATGGCCGTTGTATAGAACATCACCAGTGCTGTCATCCGCATAGCAATGAATGTTACCAGTTAGCAACATATCATTGATATACAGAAGAAACAGCGTTGGTGATAGCATACAGCCTTGTGAAACACCAGCGTTAATAGGCTTGTAGTCGGAGCATGCACCGTCTACAACGACCTTGATGCTCCGATTTGCAAGGAAGCTGGTGATCCAATCGCACAATTTCTCGAGAAGCCCATAGGAAGGGAGCTTTGAGAGAAGCGCTTTGTGCCAAACTCGATTGAAGGCCTTCGCAATGTCCAAGCTAACGGCCAACGCCTCCCCCTTGGACTCTACTCCCTCCGCCCATCTATGGGTCAGGTAGACCAGAAGATCACCAGCTGATCGACCCCGATGAAAACCGTATTGGCGGTCACTAATCAGCTGGTGGTCCTCAAGGTACCGCATGAGCTGGCAGTTAATAATGGATTCCATTATTTTGGAGAACAAGGAGGTGATCGCGATAGGCCTATAGTTGGACGGGTCTGAGCGGTCGCCTTTTTTAGGGATCGGGTGGACAAAAGCTGTCTTCCATGAATTCGGGACTACGCCTTGGGAGTAGGAGTACCGGAAAAGACGCGTTAGGACCGGTGCCAACTCCGGAGCACACGTCCTCAGCACAATTGGGGGGATTCCGTCAGGCCCACTCGACTTTTGGATGTCCAGGGAGAGGAGTGCTTTGCAAACCGAGCGCTATGAGAACAGCACATCCGGCATGGAGCACTCACACCGCGGGATAGTCGGCGGTGTTTTCCCCCCGTCATCAAGAGTCGAGTTAGACGTAAAAAGGGAGCCTAAAAGGTCGGCTTTGTCTTTTGAGTCCTGGGCCAGTGAGTCGTCCTCCCTGTGCAGGGATGGTAGTGATGGCTTACAGAAATTCCCTTAGACAGCCTTGGCGAGAGACCAGAATGCACGGGTTCCCGAAGGAAGGCGAACTAGTTTCTCGCCAATTCTGCCAATGTGCTCTGACTTTGCCTTGGCAATAACTCTTTTGAAGGACCTGGAGGCGAAGTTATACTTCTTTTTAAGTGTGCTGGTGTTTACATCCCGAGTCGCCGAAGCCGCAGCCCAGGCTTGATAACACTCCTGCTTACTGCGTAATGCAGTCGTACAGGAGCGACCAAACCAAGGCTGATATCTGCTTCCGATGGGTACCACAGATGATGGAACAAATAGTTTCATTCCCTGTAGCACCACATCAGTGACAGAGTCAGCAACAGCGCTGGGATCATCCGCTGTGTTAAGAGCTGTGTTAGTTCAAACTTGCAACAATTTTTTCACATGCTTAGGTACGGACTTGATTTTTAAAACTAAACTTGTTGGAAGCTTTTTTAATGTAAAGAGGGATGTCATTCCAGAGTCTGATGGCCGTGAGGGCGCTGACGGATAGGCAGCCAATTTAGCTGAGCACGAAATGAAGATACACGGTCGTATATATAATAGTAATAATTCGCCAACAGAAAGGGTTTGTGTCACTGACGTTGAGTATATTATGCATTTTTCGATTATGTTTGTCTCACCCACCAACAAGTTGCCTTTAATCTTTCAAAGGTGGGAATTTTATAGAGATATATTATTATGTTGTTATATAAAATATCGCGGAGTACAGACAATCTTCAGCCCCGCAATCAAGGGACCCGACTTGGGCAAAGCTACTTAGGTTGTGAGTCAAACCAAGACGCAGAGAGCGCTATTGAGAATAGCGACCCGCCAAACAACCATCGCAGAGACGCTATGCTGCAGAACGCAACAAGCATCAATACGACTATCGTCGGGCTTACACCATCGCAAGGTCTCCCATACAGTCCCAGCAGACATCACCACCCGCACACCTCCATCGACCAGAACCACAAGATGCGTCGAATCAGGTGTAGCACACCCGCAGCTCCATCACAACACGCAATACTGCAAGTAACAGTAAGCATCAATGCAACTATCATACGGATGGCGCCCCCTCACAATACACCCACATGATCCCTACACTTTTTGGTAACAAAATTGATAATGTTGTTAACTAAAAATACCACCAACGTATCATAGTGGCACGGTACTAAGACGTCAGCAGCCAAAACTCCACGCATCATAGCGCTATTGCACTAAGACATGGAGTTGAGTATGCTTGCTGCACTTAAAAGTACTATCAAACACACTCACCCTAATCCGAAAGATAGCCGACGTATCATAACGCTATGCGCGCTAAGACGCCGCCCACAAACGGTAGGGGTGAGCGATGTCCACGGGCAAGTCGTATTGTTACAACAAACCCGCTTACCACCGGTACTAAGATGATATGTCTAGGACACATCGGTTAGCGAGTTCAAGTTTACCTCGGTCTCAGACGCTATGAAGCAACCTACACGCCACTATAATAATCCTTTTCAAGTCCCATTTCTTTCAATATAATGCTTCAATAAAATTTATATATTTGAGACCTTCCACATATTTGCTTTATTTCATAGACCAAACTATTGTATGTCTTATTCATATGGGACTTCAAGTCATAACTCTGCTATCATAATGCTTATGTATCATAGAGACCTTCTATATTAATGCTTTGGTTCGTTAGACCTTACTATCATTAAACCCTAATGTAGGACTAGTCATTGTGCAACCTTACTACTAGCAGTCGGTCAGCCGACCAGCCCAAATATATGTACAACCTAGGGTATGCGTCTCCGGCAACGCCCCATATAAGGGAACATTACAAGAACACCTTCATCAACTTGATCCAACTTTTGATCCATTTTTTCTATTATATTACAAATGTTATTTATCTTTATTATTGCAATATAATCGACTATTATTTATATGATTTAATACATTTTGAATATTTTAAGCAGAATTTTAATAAATTTAGAGAATTTTAGAGACAGTTGATGCGTTAACTATACTATAATATTCAATATTCCAAATAAACATATTTGAACATTATACTTATTATTTGCCTTTTAATTGTTTAAATTATAATTTCTATGACATTTTTAAAAGTCTTTATAATGAATTTAATTATTACTTATTATTAATAATTATGAAGCGTCACAACATCAATACATTTACTTGTTCGCGAAAAAAGCTTTTCTTATGAAAAAATATTTTTCATCTTGGCCTGAAAAATGCTCACTTAAACTCATTATCGTCAGCAAATCGCTTTCCCCGAAGGTATTTTTTTAACTTTGGGAATAAAAAGTACTCACTAGGGGCTAGATCTGAGCTGTATGGTGGATGGTTAATTTTCTGAAACCTGCAGTCTTGCGAGTCTGCGATCTTGGAGTGCTGCGCCGTGTGAACCGGTGTGTTGTCATGAAGAAGTATCACTTCCTTGGTCAGCTTTACTCTTCTCTTTTCTTTTATTGCTTCTCTCAAACGGCGTAAAATGGCTGAGTATTTGTCTGCGTTGATCTTCTTCTTCGAGTGCCTCTCGGATTAGCGAATGTTGGCAGTCAGCTTTGAATACTCCTTCTTGTTCTTCGCGAGGCGAAAGAGCTCGGCAGCACTCCTGATTCCCGTCCATTCTCGGATGTTGCCCAGCCAAGACTTTTTTCTGCGACCAACAGCTCTCCTTCCGGCAACCTTTCCCATCATAATGAGTTGCAAAAGTTCGTATCTTTCATGCCTAAACTCGTGTCCGAGATATGCATTGATGGTTACACCTTTTTTTGTGTACTCGATCATTAGTATTCCTTTGGAAACCCAAAAAACCGTGGCCACAATTTTACCGGCCGATGGAGTGACTTTGAACTTTGGGCGGGGGTGCTGAATCCCTTTTTATGCCATTTCATAGATTCCTGTTTTCCCTAAGGCTCAAGGTCAGTGGTGAACCCACGCTTCATCTTCTGTAGCTTCTGTGATTGGCCCACCCGGGCAGGGGTCATCTTCGATGCTTTCCCTGTTTCTTTTGAATTCACTTGACCACTTCTGTACGGTTGACACCGAAGGAGCAGATTTTTGTTAAATGGCCACCATTTCTTCATGGATGTTTTTTTGAATTTTTCTTGTTTAGTGCGGATTTTGATTTTTTTCAACATTGTCTAGTCGGTCATTCCCGTCATCTATGACTGAAGATTACATAAGAAATAATAAAGTTATCAAGTGGAAATTTCATATTTGTACCCTCATGTAGTGTCGTTAGCTGATGAATTTTTTAACTACCCACATTATTAGCAAAACACCCTAATTCCGAGAATACATTGAACGTCCCCCGTACCTCTGAAAATCTTGGATGCATTTTGATGAAACTTAGCATGGTTTCAGTTCTCAGAAATGAGAGGAGGCCTGTGCCCAGCAGTGGGACGTAAATAAGCTGCAACTTTACTTTTTTTTACTTTAGCATGGTTATAGGTTATAGGAGTATGAAATCGAGAGTACAGCTGGTATATAAATACAGATTTAGCGCAAACCCGCGAATTCGATTGCTTCTGTTCGTTTTTATCTTACAAGAAAGTGCTGCCATTTTTGGGAATGAGTTCATTCTGAGGAAAAAATGAAGTTCCTAAGTTTAAAATGCGACTTGTGTTGGTACAGTGTCACGCAGGCACGGCTGCTGCTGTGGTAGAGTCGACTCAGCGAGTTTTTTTTAAAATTAAATTAAGCTTTTAGGTTATAAGTGTATAATCTTGTAAATTACTTTTATTTTATTTATAGTATACATGTGGTAAACTGAAGGTATTTTATAACTCAAAAATACAACAATTAATATGTAGAGTGGTATATTTTACTGCTTTCCAAAGTATCTCCATTACATTTTATAGAATTTGTCATTTCTTTTTTAAAGACACTGGGCAAAAAAATAGTGTTGTACCATTCAGCATGAACTGTCTTTTGCTCATCAAGTATCATGGATAGGACCCGTCTTGAAGAAAAAAAGCAATCATTTTTTTGCCCACGCTTCTTGTCTGCCTCAATTTTCTTCAAATACCCATACCGGAGTGTATCAAATGTCAATATATCCGTGTTTCATCTCCTGTCACAATGTCATACACAGCATTTGAACATCAGTGATCATACTTTAAGAATATTTTTTATACCAATCAACTTGAGCTTGTTTTTGATTAGGGGTGTGTTCATGATGAATCTAGCGGCAATAAAGTTTTCGAAGTTATAAATGTTGATGTTATTTTTTTTAATTGATTCATACCAATACGAAAATATCCTCGAATCTCCTCATAAGTGACGCGACGATATTTTTAATTTAGTCGCGTGACAGTGGCCACATTTTGCTCAGTGATCGCTATTAACTTCATTATATTCCTTACTAGGTAACGTATTTTTTTTAATTTCACCTATTGAATAATTCGTTCAGAAACGTATACTGTATACAAAAGAACTAGGGTTTGCTGTGTAAAATTTATTTTGTAATCAACTGCGCGGCGCGACACAAATTGCTTTTTACTTAATGGTTACTTTAATGACTGGCGCTTTTGATTCAAAGCTCTGGCCTTTCGTAAGGAAACACTAGATATATGTAAAGTTAAAAGAAATAATTGTGTGTGTGTTATTGTTTGCGTTTCTATTTCTTGTTTTATAACCATCGTCATTATAGGCCGTCACAAGTCCACTGATAAACATACGCCTTCCCTAAGGAATGCCACAAAGCAAGTTCCTGAACCACCTCGAAAGACTTCCTGCTTCATTAAAATATTGAACCTAGAAACTTTGTAAGAAATAACGATTCATTATCATTTCATATAAACTCCTCTGCAGACCTGATAAAAATAATGATATGACATTGTTGCTCTTCATTTATATTTTTTATAGGATAGGGTGACAAACGAGCACACAGTGCACCTGATGGTAAGTGGTTGCTGTGGCCCAAGGGCATCTACATCTACATTGTGAATCAAAATGCAGATGCGTTGTCACCCGTGAGGACTAAGATGGAATGCCTCTTTTCCAGTAAAAAGGCTCTCCGGTTCTCTACACTCACCATACGAAACACAGCAGTGTTAAGCTGCTATTTAACGCTGGTATTCTGTGAGAGCGTGCTCCGTCCACGTTCGCGCCGAACCATTCGTGCTATAACTATACTACTAATATAGCTGCAGCATGGCTCTATCACGTTGACATTTTTTTAATTAATTAAATTAAATTTTTACACAACTTTGCATTCGCTCTCGTTCTTTACATAAAACGAATATTTACACATCACACACTACAAACTACACTATTTCTTATTACTCTATGTTATATATCATATTGGGTACTCATCTCATAGAGTAGCTACATGTAAAACTTAACATTAATATTATAATGAGCATCATCGTGAAGTGGCGGTATAAATTATCATTTACCCCAAATCATCCCTTGGGTGTCGTAGGAGGCGACATAGGAAAACAAATCGACTAAAATAAAAAAAAAACTGTGGTTGCCAACGCCCTTGCCAAGCGTAGCAACTACAGCAAATATCACTCCTATGAGGCAATCAAGGGGGAAGCGTTTGTTCAACAGTGGACTTTACTATGCTATAGCTGTAACGGTAACAGGCGCTGCTTGAGTCATTAATTTATTATATTATTATTTTAATAGAATCAGGCATTACTTTGCGGAAATCCATTATAATGGGGTTGTTATAAACTAATTTACTTAATTCCGCGTAAAGACAGAAAATGATGTGTCACGCAGCTGACACTGAAATTATATTTCTTTTACAGAAGAGGGATAAGAGCAATTTATGATTTAAAGCCTATAAAGACGCTGCGACAAAAATTTAAGGAAATTAATATATTAACTTTGGCCTCTCAATACATTTATGAAAATGTAATGTACGTACGCAAAAATAAAAGTAGTTTTACAAAAATAAGTGATATTCATTCTGTCAATACTAGGAACAGACACAAGCTAGTAGTACCAGTTACTCGACTCCATCGAGTCAGTAATTCATTCTTGGGGCGATGTATACGCTTTTACAACAAAATTCCAGAAAATATACAAAATTTGACCTGCTCAAAGTTCAAAAACTATATTAAACTAAGTTAATAATAAGTAATATTAAGGAATTTATGGACGATAATAACCCCTGGAAATGAGGTGATCGCTACCAAGCTATTTCTAATTTGTTGTGTTGTTAATTTGTGTAACATACATGATTTTAAGCTGTTATTTAAAAAAAAAAGTGCCGCTGGGTTTCTTGCTGGTTCTTCTCAGGACAGAGGTTTTTTTCCGAACCAGTGGTAATCGAACAAAAGAGTGACTTTCAATAAGTATTATTTATAATCTATATTGAATAAAAAAGTTTCTGTTTCCTGCCCAGTTTTTAAGAGGACCTCCCACCCTCCCTCAATCGCGCGCACTATACCCGTCGCCTTGAATCACTTATCATTTAGCGGCCAACCTCCGCAGAGTCTACTTCACCTGAGGATGCCTCGTGTAGAGGCAAAACACGTGTCGTATTCTCGAGAGTGGTTTGTCGAGCCTAGTGTGGTGGTGCTGGGATTGACGGCGACGGATATAGTGCGTGCGATTGAGGGAGGGTAGGAGGTCCCCTTAAAAACTGGGCAGGACACATAGTTTTCTTTCTTTACGCGGAATTAAGCAAATTAGTTTATAACAACCCCATATTATTTATTTATTTATGCTTTATTTGCACACCAAGTACAGAAAGGCGGACTTAATGCAATAGGGCATTCTCTAACAGTCTACCGTAAATAATAGCTATGTTTACATAATACATACTGTATATATACCTATAAATACATATACATATATATATATATATATATATATATATATATATATATTAAATATAGCAGTTTCTGATTCAAACTAAAAAAATGAAATGGAAAATCACAAACTACTCCCTACTATCTTAGTTGTATAGCTGTAGCACGAATGGGCCAGCTCGACCGGGGAAAGACCAAGCTCTCATAGAATACCAGCGTAAAATAGCAGCTTAATGCTGCTGTGTTTCGTATGGTGAGTGTCAAAAACCGGAGACCCTTTTTACTGGAAATGAGGCATTCCATCTTAGTCCTCACGGGTGACAACGCATCTGCATTTTGATACGAAAACGAGGATAAATGTAGATGTCTATGGGCCACAGAAACCACTTACAATCAGGTGGACTGTGTGCTCGTTTGTCATCCGATCCTATAAAAAATCAAATCAAGCGAACCTGCTGAGGTAAAAAAAATCTCTATGTGTTATTGTTATACTCTTGATATTTTAATACCTTTATTGAAACCTCTCTCTCGTATTAAATTAAATCAGCCAGTTTAATCGTAGAGACTATAGGTATTATAGTCATATCATTAACAAAACACCTAGTAAACAAGACTGGTCCTTTATTAATGAGAAACCTAATAACAACCAGATAATTGAAAAAAATAAATAATTTTGAACGATAATATACAAAACCAAGTACCGAACGAAACTCAGATACTCTGGTACACATTTATATCCCATTTGGTTCAATAGAGTTCTTGTACAAGTAAAAAGAAAAACGTAAAAAGATAGTAACATTTACTCGTAATTCACAAAGTGAGCGTCAACCACGGCTTGAAGCAATTTGTTTTGTAAGCTTATGATTCTGTTGTTTAATGTGTGGTCTCCCACACCCACATTAGTGTATGTACGGGAATGAGCCAGTCACATATAGTTAGGATGACTATCTAGGTGGATTCTGCTGATGTTAAAAATATGTTACAGCTCTTTGCTATTACGTTAGCAGTTTGTAGGTCTCAATCCTTATTTATCTGAGGAGATACGGCGGGATTTCAGCCTAGTTTGATTTAATATTTTTAATTTCTATTCGGAATTTTATGCGTAGTTAGATTTAATACGCGCCCGGCACAACATACCTCGCTGTAAAAAATAATCTTCTGCAAACAAAATCTAAATTAAAATTACACAGTCCTTACCAGATTTTTTTTTTATAGGATAAGGGTGACAAACGAGCACACAGTCCACCTGATGGTAAGTGCTTGCTGCGGCCCATAGACATCTACATCTATCCTCTATTAGAAATCAAAATGTAGATGCGTTGTCACCCGTGAGGACTAAGATGGAATGCCTCATTTCCAGTAAAAAGGGCCTCCGGCCACCTGCACTCATCCAGCGAAACGCAGAGGTAAACCTCTACTTCACGCTGGTTTTCTGTGAGGTCGTGGTACCGCCCCGGTTCGAGCCGGCCCATCCGTGCGACAGCAAAAGCTGCTGCCTGGCTCTACCACTGTCAATTAAAATTTATAAGAAATTGCCAGAATAGCTAAAATCCGAAACAAATATTAATAGATTCATAAGCTCTTAAAAATGTAGTTATTAAAAAAAAGTTACTATTCAATTAATGAATACATCATAGAAAAGAGTTTTTGGAAGTCTGCCCCTCTCCTGTTCATTGCTATGCCTTTCGAGGTGCATGTGATTGTTAGTACTTCCATGTTTTGTTTAGTCACTAAGTTTCATGTAACGCAATTTGTGAATAAATAAATAAATAATATTATTATTTTTTACTTTTTGCAAAAGCTTAAAGGAATTTTTGTGGCTTATCTTTATATACACTCCAGCGAATCCACATATTTAAATTAGGGATTCCCAATTTGAAATCCATACTCTATCAACGGTCGGATGTATGTTTTTGCAATGTATCTGGAGTCAGATGATCTCAAACAATTACCTGATTGCATACAGGATACATTAGAAATTCTTGGTAGGATGCGATGTGTAAATAGGTACCTTATTTTCGTCCCACGATACCCAGGTATACCAACTTAACCAGAAGACGCCTGTGTGACACTTTATCAAAGGCGTGCTTAAAAGTCGAGGTAGAAAATGTCTAGAAGGTCTTGATTATCAAATTACTCCACCAGATGTAATAGCGTTCCACAAAGCTCTGCTGGTTATCTGGATTAATTTTCTCAGCTAGAAATTTTTTAAACTTTTTTACATTAAAATCTTCTCCTTTCCTATCTTTACGTGGTAGGGCTTTGCTGCAGCTATATTAATGGTATAGCTGTAGCACGAATGGGTCGGCTCGACCCGCTAAGCATCACGCTCTCACAGAATACCGGCGTAAAATAGCAGTTCAACGCTACTGTGTTTCGTATGGTGAGTGTAGAGAACCAGAGATCTGCCGGGGCGGGCCACAGCATTCACTTACCATCAGGTGGACTGAGTACTCGTTTGTCACACTGTTGTGATGGTTTGAGCGCACGATTTGAAAAATACTCCAGGCCCAGCGGCAAAGTTATAAGCATTTAGGGAGTTAAGAACTATAAGTAAATCTCATGAAGTGAAATTGACGTCATCTATAGAGTTTTGAACTCTTGTTATGGGTATAGAGACTTTAGCAAGGTCAGGTTCTAACGAGTATGCTTTCTTAAACTGACAAACAATTGCTTAGGCAATTTTAGATTCTTCGACTATAAAATTGCCTAGCTCATCACGTACCAAGGGCGACAGACAATCTTTAGAAAACAACAACTGAGAAGGTGAGCATATAAAGGTTTGTTTCCACTATCGACAATTTCAGCTTCGTAAAGACTTTTTAGTCTCTTTGCTTCACTAACACATTATTATTGCAGTCTCTGTAGGCCTCATATTTTGAGTCACATTTCTTGTATCATAATCATCATTCATCATCATTACAGCCCTTCACAAGTCCACTGCTGAACATAGGCCTCCCCCAAGGAATCCTCCCACAAAGCACGGTCCTGAGCCACCTGCATCCATCGACTTCCTGCATATCTTACCAGGTCGTCACTCCATCTAGTGGAGGGACGCCCTACACTTCGCCTGCCCGTACGAGGCTGCCACTCGAGAACCTTTCTTCCCCATCGGTTGTCGGTTCTTCGAGCTATATGGCCGGCCCATTGCCACTTTAGCTTACTAATGCGTTGGGCTATGTCGGTCACTCTGGTTCTACTGCGGATATCCTCATTTCTGAGTTTATCACGCAGAAAAACTCCGAGCATAGCCCTCTCCATAGCTCGCTGAGCGACCTTGAGCTTCCTCATCCGGCCAGCAGTGAAGGACCACGTCTCAGTTCCGTATGTCATCACTGGCAACACGCACTGGTTATATAGTCTCGTTTTCAAGTTTTGAGGTATACCTGACGAGAAGATGTGCCGTAATTTCCCGAACGTTGCCCAACCGAGTTGAATCCGTCGATTGACCTCTCGGTCGAAGTTGGACTTACCTAGTCGGACTATTTGTCCCAGGTAAACATACTCGTCAACAACATCGAGCTTAGTGCTCCCAACAACTACCGGCATAGGTGTGACATGGACATTAAACATGATCTTTGTTTTGTCCATGTTCATCTTAAGACCTATCCGTTGGGAAGCACTATTGAGGTCATTGAGCATAGTGCTTAGGTCCTCCAGCGATTCTGCCATAAGGACTATATCGTCGACAAATCGAAGGTGAGTGATGTATTCGCTATTAATGTTGATACCGTATCCTTTCCAGTCCAGAAGCTTGAAAACGTCTTCCAATGCAGCGGTGAAGAGTTCGGATATGACGTCACCCTGTCTTACACCTCTCTGCAATTGGATAGGTTTCGTACTCTGGTTCTGTACTCGGATAGCCATCGTAGCCCTACTGTACAAGCACTTCAGCACTTCGATATACCAACAGTCAACTTGGCATCGCTGAAGGGACTGCAGCACCACCCAAATTTCGACGGAATCAAAGGCTTTCTCATAGTCCACATACACCAGACATAGTGGCAAATTGTACTCCTCTGACTTCTGTACAATTTGCCGAAGGGTATGTATGTGGTCCATGGTGCTAAAGCCTTTTCGGAAACCGGCTCGTTCGGGAGGCTGGAAGTCATCAAGTCTGCGCGCGAGACGATTCGTAATGACTCTCGAAAACAGCACGTAGACGCGGCTCAGAAGGGAAATCGGTCTGTAGTTCTTCAAGAGAGCGTTGTCGCCTTTCTTGAAGAACAAGACCACCGCACTTCTGCTCCACGCCTTCGGTGTAATGCCACCATGGAGGACGGAATTAAAGAGCCTCTGAAGGACTTCAAGTATCGGTTTTCCACCCGCTTTCAGAAGCTCCGCTGTAATTCCATCCTCGCCTGGGGCCTTGCCGTTTTTAAGATGCTGGAGAGCCATTCTAATCTCGCTCAGACTGACGTCCGGGATATCATCGGAATAATGTCGGACAAGACTTGCTCTTGGATCGTTACTCACACTTGCGTGTGGCTCCAACGATGACGTGTACAGCTGCCCATAGATCATTCTTTCTTGTATGATATATATGAATCCCATAAAATATTTTTTGTCCATCCAACAATGGATTAATTTATCCAAGGTTTGCTTAGATTTTTCTTTCTATCAACCATTTTGAGAATAGTACGTTGGTCTTAAACTATCTCCACTTCATCCTTCAGATCAGCTCTGTGTTAACAATGTCCTTGCGCTGAATGACTTGAGATGAGGTATTGAATTTTGAATTGTGAAAAAGTGATCACTTTCATTAATTGAAGCTGAGTAAATACTGCTTCAGATAATGTCTTCCTTATTTGTCATTGCCAAAATTCAGTAAATATTTGCAGATAGATAGCGGTTTCGCTCGGTGACAAGTTGACATAGAGCTGAGTTGAAGTAGTTTTTCGAAAGAGTTCAGCTGAGTTATCAAGATTCATAAAGAAGCCAAACGATGTACTTGTATGTTTTGTTTCTGTTAAAAAATTCTCAGTAGCTGCCCGAAGTCAGGAAGTTGGCGGTGTATTACCGTCGTGCCTCGGAAAGCAAGTAAAGCCGTTGCTCCTGCGCCTGATCTTTCTATCCAGTCGTGTTGGATTTCCAACGCATCGGACTATGACAGTGAGAGAATACAGAGTGCACATGTGTTTACAGTTTACACAAACAATCATGCACTATGATCATGTCCTGCGCAAATGGTTAGTCTCCGTTCATACCGGCCGCCGTGAACTTTCGATATGTAGGACATTATTACTATATTGTTATCTTAAATAATTTTAAAATTTTTGTACTATACACCCTATTTATGTTCTATGATCGAACTGGAGGTAGATTGGCAAAGAATGCCCTGCGGCGTTGAATCAGCGTTTTTATACGCCAGTAATAAAGCCAAAATATAAAGAAATAAATAAACCATTTTTTTCAGTTCGGCTAAACAGACAAATTAAGACTAACAATAAATCTCACATTAAAACGTTAAACCGTTTTTTTTAAATTAGATATTCACTCTTTTACTGACCAATCTAGTAGCTTGCTTATTAAAACGAATATTTAAAATGCTAAATAGTCGTGTTGACCTAAAAACCTCCCCCGTAGCGCGAGTATACAGGCTTAGACTAACAAAAGCAGCATCATATTTTATGAATATTCCCATCACAGGATGCAGGATGCGATCCCTCAGGCGTATCGCAAAACGTAACGGCTGCATTTGCAGTGTAGAATATTTTTCACTCTTACTTTTTCTATTCTATTTTTAAAAACTATAAGGAAGCATAATGCAAGTTATTAAAATTAATTACTTGCAGAAACACGTTTAATATGATGGAAAATATTATTAGATGCTTATACACTACTATACACGCTGTACATATAACATTACAACATATTTCTAGAACGTTAATTTGTGATGCTTGTTCAATTTTTACGATACTTTAAACTTTTCAATTTAAAATATCCAAGCGCAGTTTAGTGTTAGGTATATTCTATTTTTCCATAACACGATATCTGCTGCTGCTGCTTCTGCTATCAAACTTATTTTCTTATTTATTAGTTTCATTTTTTTTACTTATTATAAGCCAGTGCTTGACCACATTCCCACCCGGTGGTAAGTGGTGATGCAGACATAGATGGTAAGTCGCACTGTCTTAGTGTAACAAAAGCCTATTCACTCTTGCCTTGAAGACGCCCAGATTGTATTCGGACGGAAAGATAGACGCCGGCAAATTATTCCACTTCTTTTACAAAATTCGAAGCAAACCGTTTGGTTCTAATGCGTGGAACATCGACAACATAGAGGTGAAAACCCGTTCACCGCCTGATCGTCCGATGGTGGTAAAGGGAGGGATATATTGTAGTGTACGCTTATTGACAATTAAAATGAAATGGAGGCCCTAATAGCTTAAAACAGCTTAAAATTCATTAATTGATGTTTGAACTTACCGTTATAATAGATTTCGTATTGTAAATAAGCCTCTGACAACGCAAACGGATTTAACTTCTTATCTTTCAAAGTCACTAGGAGTAGTGACATCAACAACGGATTTAGAATTATCGACGTTAGGCCTGGGCCTATGAAAGTAAAATTTGAAACGGCGATTAAATTTCTAAGCTCCATTCGGACACCGCCTGTAGTGAGAAGTTCACAAGCTCAACCATTGCTTCTGTTTCGGTTTGGATTTGATCTCGACTGGTTTGAGCACTTAGCTGATATCTTTTCACAACTGTGCTATCCTCTGCATATTCAGAGATATCGAGTGCATGGACCCTTTTAGAACATTACTTCTTATGGCTTCTATTATAGCTTCTACGTGGTAGAGCCATGCTGATGCTGCAGCTATATTAGTAGTATAGTTGCAGCACGAATGGGTCGGCTCGACCGGGGAAGGACCACGCTCTTACAGAATACCAGCGTCAAATAGCAGCTTAACACTGCTGTATTTCGTATGGTGAGTGTAGAGAACCGGAGACCCTTTTTACTGGAAAAGAGGCATTCCATCTTAGTCCTCACGGGTGACAACGCATCTGCATTTTGATTCGCAAACGAGGATAAATGTAGATGTCTATGGGCCACAGCAACCACTTGCTATCGGGTGGACCGTGTGCTCGTTTGGCACCCTATCCTATAAAAAAAAACATTGGTGTTAGTCGTCATAGGCCAGCCTTCGACAACAACTAGACAACAACGTAGACGCCGTTCAATCAAAAAGTCTTCTTTAGTTAAAAGATGTTTCTTTAGTAAGCTGTCTTCTTTCTTAAAGGGCTATCATGCCAAACACTGTCATCGATGTATCGAGGGGACCATCACCATAAGGCCTCAATTTTGTCAGTTAATTTACATTTTATCAGCACCGAGTTCTATGGTCGTCAAATTAACCTTTACTTTTATGAATAAACGTTTATTGTAACAATAAACAACACCATCATTATAGTGCTTCATAAGCCCACTGCGAAGCATAGACCTCCCTCAAGGAATGCCTCAATCCTGAAAAAACAATTCTTGATACTAGTGAAAACTTATCTCGAACACCCACACGTACCCGGCTACTCAACAATAACGGTCTTTTCAACTTTATTTCAAAAGTTTATACGAAAATAATTACGAAAAGTTGTACCGCTGTTAGTATTCTTCTCACGGCTTTTTGTTTCCCAACAAGTTTCATAAATATAATTTTTCTTTCCATAAAGATAATATTTCATATGATTATTAAAAACGAGAGCCGTGGCAGCGCTAGTGATTAACGCTTGCCTTAAATGTTATACGCACATATGAAAGTGTTAGTTTTTATTATTATGGTTATACACTGAGATATTAAAAAAATCAACATATGTGAAAATCCACAATTTAAGTGAGTAATTAAATATTATACAAGCACCACTCAGATTTTTTTCTGGTTCTGTCATTTGGAATAAAAACCGTAATAACCGTAATTAGAACGTATCAAGAGCAGCTCCAACTGCAAAACATCATGATGTAGACCGATATATGGAATATGTTTTCACTTCAATCCGACTTACCTTTTCGTTAGAATGATCTTTAGTGCTTACGAGTATAATATTTTACTAATTACAGAAAGTTTATTATTTTGGTGAAATTCAGTATATCATGGACGCTGTAGATGCTGGACGTGGTAGAGCCATGCTGCAAATATTTTAGTAGTATAGTTGTAGCGCGAATAGGTCGGCTCGACCGGAGAAGGACCACGCTCTCACAGAATACCAGCGTAAAATAGCAGCTTAACGCTGATGTGTTTCGTATGATGAGTGTAGAGAACCGGAAACCCTTTTTACTGGAAATGAGGCATTCCATCTTAGTCCTTACGGGTGACAACGCATCTGCATTTTGATTTGTAATAGAGGCTAGATTATTCACAGTGGTAGAGCCACGCGGCAGCCTCTGCTGTCGCACGGATGGGCCGAATCGAACCGGGGTGGAACCACGACCTCACAGAATACCAGCGTGAAGTAGAGGTTTACCTAGCTCTGCGTTCCGCTTGGTGAGTGAAGGTGGCCGGAGGCCCAATTCTCCCCTCCCCCCATCAACATAGTAGCGGAATTGAACAGAAGACTACCCCAGGAGGGTACCAGCACCCCTGGAGAATCCCTCGCTGAGCATCCACGACCAAACTATTCCACTCCTGGGCGTGGGTGCTCAGGCTGCCCCGCGTATTCTGGGGGGGGGGGGGGGGGGGCGGAATTCCGCTCAAGACGAAACCTGCTCGGGGCAAGCAGAGCAAGAAGACAAAGGCAACCCCTGCCACGGTTTCCGTGGATTTCTGCAATATCAGGGGACTTCATTCAAACCTTAACGTAGTCCACTACCATCTGGAGATAGCTAAGCCGGCCTTGCTCTTTCTAACCGAGACACAGGTGTCCTCTCCGGCTGATACTTCTTATCTCTCCTACCCGGGGTACAAATTAGAACACTCGTTTGTGCCCCGGGCTGGAGTTTGCGTCTCTCTGTTTTCGACGCCTCGGCGGTCTTGAAGGTAAGGACCTGTCCATCCTATGGCTACGCGTAGATAGCGACGACCATCCCCGCGTCTACGGGTGCCTCTATAGGTCCCATAGCGGTAATGCCGACACAGACCGACTCATCGACCACGTCCAAATGGCTGCAGACTCCGTGCTACAACAGGTCCCATTCGCAGAGATCGTGATTCTTGGCAATTTTAACGCACACCACGCCGAATGGCTCGGTACACGCTTAACTGATCATGCGGGGAGATCTGTCTATGACTTTGCTTTGGCATATGGTCTAACACAACTGGTTACTTAGCCTACGCGGATCCCAGATGTGGAAGACAATGTACCTTCCCTGTTGGACCTTCTGCTGACCTCTCATCCGCACGGATATCAGGTCTCCGTCGATGCCCCTATGGGCCTTTCGAACCAATGTCTGCCACTCACGCTCCAATCGCAATTGCGATCTGCAGCTTGCCGCCGTGTTTGGCACTATAGGTCGGCCGATTGGGACGGGATGCGGTCTTTTTTTGCATCCTACCCTTGGGGGCGGGTTTGCTTCGCGCCGGATAATCCCAACGTTGTTGCTGATTCTGTCGCTGATGTGGTACTTCAGGGAATGGAATTATTTATTCCATCATCTGCGGTGCCTATCGGAGGCAGAAATCGGCCATGGTTTGGTCACTCCTGCAAAATTGCATCACGCTATAAGCAGGAGTACTACCGAACCTGGGCCGATGCATCAACGTCCCGGGATGTCAATACCAGCGCTCTTAAAATGAAGTATGATTCCGCCTCCAGGTCCTTCAAAAGTGTCATTGCTAAGGCAAAGTCAGAGCACATCGGCAGAATTGGCGAGAAACTAGTTCGCCTCCCTTCAGGAACACGTGCATTCTTGTCTCTCGCCAAGGCTGTCCAAGGGAACTTCTGTCAGCCATCTCTGCCATCTCTGCACAGGACGGACGATTCACTGGCCCATGACGCAAAAGAGAAAGCTGATTTGCTAAGCTCTCTTTTTACTTCCAACTCGGCTCTAGATGACGGGGGGAATACACCGCCGACCATCCCGCGGTGTGAGTGCTCCATGCAGGAAGGGCTATTTACACAGCGCTCGGTGCGTAAAGCACTCCTCTCCCTGGACGTCAATAAGTCGAGTGGGCCTGATGAAGTCCCACCTATTGTGCTGAAGACGTGTGCTCCAGAGTTGGCACCGGTTTTAACGCGTCTTTTCCGGTACTCCTACTCCATTGGCGTAGTCCCGAACTCATGGAAGACAGCTTTGGTGCACCCGATCCCTAAAAAAGGCGACCGCTCAGATCCGTCCAACTACAGGCCTATTGCTATCACCTCCTTATTGTCCAAAGTAATGGAAACCATTATTAACAGCCAGCTCATGCGGTACCTTGAGGATCACCAGCTGATTAGTGACCGCCAGTACGGTTTCCGTCGGTGTCGCTCAGCTAGTGATATTTTAGGTTACCTAACTCATAGATGGGCGGAGGCAGTGGAGTCCAAGGGGGAGGCGTTCGCCGTTAGTTTGGACATAGCGAAGGCCTTCGATCGGGTTTGGCACAAAGCGCTTCTTTCGAAGCTCCCTTCCTATGGGCTTCCCGAGAAGTTGTGCAGTTGGATCACCAATTTTCTTGCAGATCGGAGCATCAAGGTCGTAGTAGACGGTGTATGCTCCGATTACAAGTCCATTAACGCTGGTATTCTACAAGGCTGCGTGCTATCAACAACGCTGTTTCTTCTGTATATCAATGATATGTTGCAAACCAGTAACATTCATTGCTATGCGGACGACAGCACTGGTGATGCTTTATGCACAGGCCGTGCCAATATTTCTCGGAAAAACGTCGCCGAGTACCGGAACAAACTTGTGTCTGAAGTCGAGACTTTGTTGAACAAAGTCTCAGAATGGGGTCGACTAAATCTAGTCTAGTTCAATCCCCAGAAGACACAAGTTTGCGCGTTTACCGCTAAAAAGAACCCCTTCGTTGTATCTCCTCAGTTTTAAGGCACTCCCCTTGTTGCCTCAGCCAGTATCGGGATCCTTGGTGTCGACATATCGAGTGACGTGCAGTTTCGTGGTCACTTGGAAGAGAAGGCCAAATTGGCCTCTATAAAGCGTGGCGGGCATACCGCTTGCAACTTTACAAGGCGCAGGTTCGGCCTCACATGGAATACTGTTCCCATCTCTGGGCAGGGGCTCCCCAGTGCCAGTTCCACTTGACCACATCCAGCGCAGAGCGGTTCGAATCGTCGACGACCGAGTTCTTTCCGATCGGCTTGATTCATTGGCATTGCGTAGAGATGTTGCATCTCTTTGCGTATTTTATCGCTTCTATCAGGGGAGTGCTCTGAGGAATTGTTCGGACTAATTCCAGCCGCCCAATTTCACCATCGCACATCGCAAAAAAACTCGCGATATCATCCATACCATATGGATGATTGGCAGTCCACCACTGTGCGATTTAAAAGAAGTTTTCTTCCTCGCACAACTTCCTAGTGGAATCGATTATTACCACCAGCGATTTTTCCGGACCGATACGATTTAGGGACCTTCAAGAAGAGTTTACTCCTTTTTAAAATGCCGGCAACGCATCTGCGATTCTCCTGGTGTTGCAGTTGTTCATGGGCGGTGGTAGTCACTTACCATCAGGTGAGCCGCATGCTCGTTTGCCCCCTCTCCTATAAAAAAAAATAGATGTAGATGTCTATGGACCGCAGCAACCACTTAACATCAGGTGGACTGTGTGCTCGTTTGTCACCCTTATCCTATAAAAAAAATTATTCATTTCTATACAATAAATCTGTATAACAGTGTAAGCAGTTAGGTAAGTATCTTTAATAATTAGAGCGTTTGTGTGTTGGTATCGATAATAGGCAAAAATCTTCGAGACTTGATTCCCGCGATGAGTGAACCATCTACATACATAATCTTAATATATGATCTCCATAAATAATTAAGTTTATACGGAAACCCCTGGACACGAGTTCTACATTCACTTGTCCGGTTTTTTTATATTTTTTTATAGGATAAGGGTGACAAACAACCACACAGTCCACCTAATGGTAAGTGGTTGCTGCGGCCCATAGACATCTACATCTATCCTCTGTTACAAATGAAAATGTAGATGCGTTGTCACCCGTGAGGACTAAGATGTAATGCCTCATTACCAGTAAAAAGGGCCTCCGGCCACCTGCACTCACCAAGCGAAACGCAGAGGTAAACCTCTACTTCACTACTGGTTTTCTGTGAGGTCGTGGTACCACCCCGGTTTGAGCCGGCCCATCCGTGAGACAGCAAAAGCTGCCGCGTGGCTCTACCACTGTTGAAAACATAATCTGTTATAAAACATACTTACTAGATTTTTTCCCTTAAAAATTCACAGGAAATAGGATTCCTACAGAGTTCCCTTCACAGTTTCATCTCCAGTCAGAAAAACTTACTACATAAAGTGACATGTGATGTAAAAACAAACAAGTGACATGATGTGTACATAGATATAAAAAGAATTTTAAAAAAAACGACAAGCAAAATTTTAATTTCTTACGTCGAAGGAAGAAATATTTTTCATTTCAAGTAATTTCATTCACACGTCTGAACCGTGTATTTATATTAAGAGATGCCACATGCAATCATGGAATATAAAAATTACAAATACGTTTCAATTTAGGATAGTGATTAGCATACACACAATTCATTCATTTTTATCTAAAACAAAAGAATGACTAATTGACTGGCGCTCTAAAAGGAAAAGGAAAAACAGTTTTTCGTTAATCCCCCGATTCAAAGGCACGGCGAGTCGGTTTTAATAAATACTTATGAAAAAGCTCAGGAAAATTTCACAGCCTTCGTTTTATGAATATCTACCATTAACGTTTGCCTATTTCCTTTATTAAATTAATCCTAATTTTAGATACTGATCAATGTTTTGATATATCAAGAACTAAATTTATTTGCCTTGATATTTATCAAATTATTCGATCTAATGTTCCATAACGTAAATCGGAGTAATTACCAAGATTGACTATTTGTTACAAATAAATGTGAAAATATAATCAGTTATAAGTATAATGTATTCATTATCACCATTTGGTCTCATAATGTATGCGATATGGACTATTGTCGTCCAATAACTCTCTCTCGTAAATAATTTTTAACAGTGGTAGAGCCACGCGGCAGCTTTTGCTATCGCACGGATGGGCCGGCTCGAACCGGGGTGGTACCACGACCTCACAGAATACCAGCGTGAAGTAGAGGTTTACCTCTGCGTTTCGCTTGGTGAGTGCAGGTGGCCGAAGGCCCTTTTTACTGGAAATGAGGCATTCCATCTTAGTCCTCACGGGTGACAACGCATCTGCATTTTGATTCGCAAACGAGGATAGATGTAGATGTCTATGGGCCGCAGCAACCACTTACCATCAGGTGGACTGTGTGCTCGTTTGTCACCCTTATCCTATTAAAAAAAAATAAAAAAAAATAAACAACAACCGAACGCAAGCGTGACGTCATGCCGAAATCATGCTTGGATGCGGCCGTGGGAGCGAGGGCATTCATTCTACCGCCTCTAGTATATATACAGAATACAGATCTATGCCATCGCCAGTGCTCCCACAAAGCGGACGTGTTTGCTCGACTGAGATTGTTTAGTTACTTTGATTGCCACGAGAAGTCTAGACTAGATTATTGTTATCCACAATGACGGATCCCGATGAAGATGAGGGTCTATTAGGCCTTATCTCCTTGTTCTATTTCCGATATCAGAAGTGGTATCTTCTGATGTATTTTCGAGATAAAGATTGTGTTATAAGTGCATCTTTATTTACAAAAAACAGTTTCTTTCGCTAAAAAAAAGTGTCACCAGCTTTACAATAAAAAACAAATCGTCAAAATCTGTTTACCTAAAAAAAAGTTCAAATAAGAAATGTTTAGGCCAAATATTGGCATTTGAAATTTGCATTCAAGACGTCCATTCCCGACGTGTCCTTCCGATGGAATTTAAAAGTCATCGTCGGCCCCCTCTACCGTGCGGGTCTCTCGGCCGAGGGCGCGAGCGCCTGACGCGTGGGCGAGGCAGTTGGTTGGGCGCGACTGGTGTTGTTAATTGTGCGCGCACACCGAGTCGATAAGAGGGCCTGGAATTTTACGCTCGCATTCAATTCGAGGGCGCGGCTGCCGATGCAGTCTAGAAATGAATTGTCGCGCAACGGCCGGTTAATTGTTTTTGGAAGTTAATATTGAAACTTAGGGTCGCGTGCCTCCTATGGTGTTGTCTTAATTTGTACGGTTCGTGGCAACGAGGCTGATTTTTGAGTTTTGAGTGATTATCTGATATACGTCTGGAAAAATTGATTGTGAGCGATCGCCGGGTCGGTCTGAAGTTACGTGATAATTGTTAGGTCGCATTTATGGACCGCCTCCTTTGTGTTGTCTAATCTCGTTCGTTTTGCGTGACAACGGGGCTTGGCTTATATAATTCTTATTGTAATAGTTTTGAGTGATTAATTTGACCTCGATTGTCATTAATTGCGTCGACAAGTTTGACCGACGGTTCTTGAGTTGTGCAGTGTGTTATTTGTTTAATTTCGATTAACGTGGATTTAGTTAAATTTGAAGTTAATTAAATGTACAATAAAGTTGATGAACTAATATCACTTTCTGAACTGCAAAAAGAATAACTAGTGGACAAAAACAGGATACAGGCAATATCAGTTGTCTCAACTGCATGCCTGTTAATATAATAATAATAAGAATATAGTGAAATAAAAGTAGAAGGTTTCAATTGGTGAACGCCCACTGAAGGGATCGCACATTTTGGAGAAAAGCAGCGCCTGTGGATCTGCTGTCCGATTATATCGGGACGTCAGATTACATTTATACACAATTTCGCACACTACGTACATAGACTTTACTTACCACCTGACTTCGCCTTGTGGTCGACCCTACCTCCAGGACTAGGTGAGTTTGTGCTTGCTTATACAGCCCTTATATATAATAACCATCCATAGGCCATTTGGGCTCCGCCCTCTGTTGCTCGTTGAGGGGGCTACTATGGGCCCTAGCCCAGTCGACTTTTGTCGGGGCAACTAAGGACGTGAACATTAGTGGTAGCAGAGCGTGGTTGATTGTTTTCCAATCACGCCCGGCTATAATAAAAAATAAATATTTTTTTGTTTTGTTTGCGGGTAGGTGGTTATAACCACGCCCGTTAGGCTGCGCAAGCAGGAGTGTAGTTTAGGGTTAGGTACCTAGGCGTCAGGTATTTCGGGTAGGCGGATTAAATTGCCGAAGGGTCGGTTGCCTGAGCGAGGCATCTTTGTTGACCGACGGTAGTGTGTACTTGCCGTGTAGTGTAATTTGTATTTAACTTGTATTAATAGTAATTGTATTTGTTATTTGTTAATTTGATTTGTATTTGTGCCTGGGTGCGAACGGCGTTACCTCTCGGGGCTCTGCCCGGCCCTCAGCTCCCACGGGCGGGGGCGCTCAGCCACGCCCTCTGTCGGGCGACGCTCGGCGCTCGCCTGCCGACCACCGTGCCCCTCGTTTTGAAGGGGGTCCCTCCCCCGACCAGTCGGGGGGTCGTTCCCCCAGGGGGAGGGGGGGTCTTCGCCCCCCTCAGCGTGTTGAGAGGAACTTCACGGCCACTCAGCGGTCAGCTAGACCCTCCTGACCCCCGTTAGCTGAGCGGCCGCGACTGGAGTATCACCCTCCCCTCTTTAGTCGCTACCGGTACTGCGGGGTTCCTGCGACCTCGAATTTGTCCCGGGCCTCAATGCCGAGGTTTCGCGAAGCTCCCACAGCCGGCCCATCTGGTGATTTCTCACCACGGGTCATTGAGATGCCAACAGAATGCCGCTTTCGGGACCCATGGTTCAAGGGCCTGTCCGATGGAGGCAGCCCCAGCTAGGTAGCTGCCGCCCTAGCTCCCACCACGGCCGACTCCACTGAGCCTTTGAGCTGTCAACAATCCACTTGTCAAACTGTTCTATTGCTGACGGCCTCAGTGAAGGTGTACAACCCGAGTGGCGATTGTTTAACGATTCGCGCTCTATTGGATTCGGGTTCACAACGCTGTGTGGCCTCCAGTTGGTTGCTGGGAAGACTAGGGCTCCCCTGGAGCATTGAATCACGCTGTCAAAGAATTTTAGAATTGGCTTTGGTCGAGCACTTAATTATTTAAAAAAAATGCTTTGGTTTTTCCGCAAAATGTTTCGTAGTTGTAGTGGTTGTGAGTAAAAAGGTGAATTTAACATACTCTTTGAATACGACTTGAATACATATGTTTGTAAATATATTTAATCATTATGTTTGCTTTGTTGAGGGGAAAATTGAAATTGAGTAACACTGTTTGTGCCGAAAGAAATAAAAATCAATCCTCTCTTTTTTTGGTCACATTTTTGTTAGCGTTGTCGAAGATATTTATTTTGGAAAAAAAAATACGGCTATCTCTTATGTTTATCGTTTTGCTTAATTTATCTGTATTGATCTATGCGCATCAAGAAATAAATTTATTACAATTTATTTTCAAGTTTTACATAGTAGTTTTGAGTATTGATGCTTTTGAAACCTGGTTGAAATATAAACATAGAACTACATGTTTAAAAAAAAGCTAATAATTAATCTAAAGAGCATAGGCTATTTTGCAGCGGGAGTTTTGGATTTTGGCTGGCCGACGCACCATTCGGAGCGTCCTCTTTAAGTGCATACCTTGTTATAATCTGAAGGCCACCATATCGCAGCCTATGATGGGTGACTTGCCACCCGACCGCGTCAGGGCCATCCGACCATTTGCTGGAGTCGGAACAGACTTTGCTGGACCCTTCCTCGTCAAGTCCTCCAACCTTCGTAACGCGCGTTCACATGATGCCTATCTGTGAGTTTTCGTGTGCCTCGCCACAAATGCCGTTCACTTAGAACTTGTAAGTGCCCTCAGCACTGAAGCCTTTGTGGCCACGCTGACCCGCTTCGTATCGCGTCGCGGTTTGCAGGACCTGATCCGGTCTGATTGCGGAACGAATTGTACGGGCACGGATAGATATTTGAAAGAGGTCGTCCAATTTCTGTCCAGCAACAGGACTTATTTGGTTACTGCGATGTCGAAGAAGGGCATCCAGTGGAAATTCGACCCTCCGGCTTGCCCACACTGGGGCGGTATTTTTGGGGCAATGGTTAATGTTGAAAAACGCATCTCAGTCGCGTTATTGGCGAAACTATTTTGACATTTGAGGAGCCTGCCACTGTATTCTGTAAAATTGAGGCGGTACTCAACTCTCGGCCCCTCTGTCCCCTATCGTCCGATCCGAATGATTTGGAGGTTCTAACCCCGGGCCACTTCCTGATTGGCCAGCCGCTTGACGCTCTGCCCGAGTACCCCTTCAGGGAAATAAACTCTTCGCGGTTGAGCAGATTTGACCTGCTGCAACAGATGACTCAGAGTTTTGGCACCGATGGTCTTTGGAGTACCTACATCTTTTGCAGCAGCGCGTCAGGTGGTCTGACAAGACGGATCCCCCTCGGGTTGGAGACCTCATGTTGGTTAAAGATTGCTTTGCCTTTGTATTGGCGCCGTGGGCGCATTATTAAGTTGTCGTATGGATCTGATGGGATGCCTAGGGTGGCCGAGGTTTTGGTTGGAGATTCGGTCTTGCAACGTGCCGTCGCGACCCTATACCGTTTGCCAATTTACTCGCGGACATAAGTCCTTATGTCCGGGACGGGGGTTTGTTTAGGCCAAAAATTGGCATTTGAAATTTGCATTCAACACGCGCGTCCCGACGTGTTCTTTCGATGGAATTTAAAGGTCACCGTCGGCCCCCTCTCCCGTGCGGGTCTCTCGGCCGAGGGCGCGAGCGCCTGACGCGTGGACGAGGTAGTTGGTTGGGCGCGGCCGGTGTTGTTAATTGTGCGCGCACGCCGAGTCGATAAGAGGGATGGAATTTTGGATTGGAATTCTGGAATTTTACGCTCGCATTCCATTCGAAGGCGCGGCTGCCGATGCAGTCTAGAAATGAATTGTCGCGCGACGGCCGGTTAATTGTTTTTGGAAGTTAATATTGAATCTTTGGGTCGCGTGCCTCCTATGGTGTTGTCTAAATTTGTACGGTTCGTGGCAACGAGGCTGATTTTTGAGTTTTGAGTGATTATCTGATATACATATGATTTTTAACAGTGGTAGAGCCAAGCGGTAGCTTTTGCTGTCGCACGGATGGGCCAGCTCGAACCGGGTGGTACCATGACCTCACAGAATACCAGCGTGAAGTAGAGGTTTACCTCTGCGTTGCGCTTGGTGAGTACAGGTGGCCGGAGGCCAAATTCCCCCCCCCTCCCCCCCTCCCCCCCCCATCAACATGGTAGTGAAATTAAATAAAAAACTACCCCAGGAGGGTACCAGTACCCCTGGAGAATCCCTCGCTGAGCATCCACGACCAAATTACTCCACTCCTGGGTGTGGGTGCTTAGGCTGCCCCGCGTATTCTGGGGGGGGGCGAAATTCCGCTCAAGACGAAACCTGCTCGGGGCAAGCGGAGCAAGAAGACAAAGGCAACGCCTGCCACGCTTACCGTGGATTTCTGCAATATCAGGGGACTTCATTCAAACCTTAACGCCGTCCACTACCATCTGGAGATAGCTAAGCCGGCCTTGCTCTTTCTAACCGAGACACAGGTGTCCTCTCCGGCTGATACTTCGTATCTCTCCTACCCGGGGTACAAATTAGAACACTCGTTTGGGCTGGAGTTTGCGTGTACGTCAGAGAGGACATCTGTTTTCGACGCCTCGGCGGTCTTGAAGGTAAGGACCTGTCCATCCTATGGCTACGCGTAGATAGCGACGACCATCCCCGCGTCTACGGGTGCCTCTATAGGTCCCATAGCGGTAATGCCGACACAGACCGACTCATCGACCACGTCCAAATGGCTGCAGACTCCGTGCTACAACAGGTCCCATTCGCAGAGATCGTGATTCTTGGCAATTTTAACGCACACCACGCCGAATGGCTCGGTACACGCTTAACTGATCATGCGGGGAGATCTGTCTATGACTTTGCTTTGGCATATGGTCTAACACAACTGGTTACTTAGCCTACGCGGATCCCAGATGTGGAAGACAATGTACCTTCCCTGTTGGACCTTCTGCTGACCTCTCATCCGGACGGATATCAGATCTCCGTCGATACCCCTCTGGGCTCTTCGGACCATTGTCTGATCCGGAGTACGGCGCCACTCACGCTCCAATCGCAGTTGCGATCTACAGCTAGCTGCCGTGTTGGGCACTATAGGTCAGCTGATTGGGACGGGATGCGGTCTTTTTTTGCATCCTACCCTTGGGGGCGGGTTTGCTTCGCGCCGGATAATCCCAACGTTGTTGCCGATTCTGTCGCTGATGTGGTACTTCAGGGAATGGAATTATTTATTCCATCATCTGCGGTGCCTATCGGAGGCAGAAATCGGCCATGGTTTGGTCACTCCTGCAAAATTGCATCACGCTATAAGCAGGAGTGCTACCGAACCTGGGCCGATGCATCAACGTCCCGGGATGCCCCTCTCGGCTCTTCGGACCATTGTCTGATCCGGAGTACGGTGCCACTCACGCTCCAATCGCAGTTGCGATCTGCAGCTTGCCGCCGTGTTTGGCACTATAGGTCAGCTCGGGACGCGGAACAGGACGGGATGCGGTCTTTTTTTGCATCCTACCCTTGGGGGCGGGTTTGTTTCTCGCCGGAAGATCCCAGCGTTGTTGCCGATTGTGTTGCTGATGTGTTACTTCAGGGTATGGAACTTTTTATTCCATCCTCTGTGGTGCCCATCGGAGGCAGATGCCAGCCATGGTTTGGTCGCTCTTGTAAAATAGCATTACGCTATAAGCAGGAGTGCTACCGGGCCTGGGCTGACGCATCAAGGTCTCGGGATGTAAAACCCAGCGAACTTAAAAAGAAGTATAATTCCGCCTCCAGGTCCTTCAAAAGCGTCATTGCCAAGGCAAGGTCTGAGCACATCGGCAAAATTGGCGAGAAGCTAGTTCGCCTTCCTTCGGGAACCCATGCATTCTGGTCTCTCGCCAAGGCTGTCCAAGGGAACTTCTGTCAGCCATCTCTTCCATCTCTGCACAGAGAGGACGACTCACTGGCCCATGCCGCAAAGGAGAAAGCCGATCTGTTGAGCTCTCTTTTTGCGTCCAACTCGACTCTAGATGACAGGGGGAACACACCACTGACCATCCCGCGATGTGAGTGCTCCATGCCGGATGTGCGATTTACACAGCGCTCGGTCCGCAAAGCACTCTTCTCCCTGGACGTCAGTAAGTCGAGTGGGCCCGATGGAGTCCCTCCAATTGTGCTGAAGACGTGTGCTCCGAAGTTGGCACCGGTTTTAACGTGTCTTTTCCGGTACTCTTACTCCCAATGCGTAGTCCCGAACTCATGGAAGACAACTTTGGTGCACCCGATCCCTAAAAAAAGGCGACCGCTCAGACCCGTCCAACTACAGGCCTATCGCCATCACCTCCTTGTTCTCCAAAATAATGGAAGCCATTATAAACTGCCAGCTCATGAGGTACGTTGAGGATCACCAGCTGATTAGTGACCGCCAGCACGGTTTTCGTCGGGGTCGATCAGCTGGTGATCTTCTAGTCTACTTAACTCATAGATGGGCGGAGGCAGTTGAGTCCAAAGGGGAAGCATTAGCCGTTAGTTTGGACGTAGCGAAGGCCTTTGATCGGGTCTGACACAAAGCGCTTCTTTTGAAGCTTCCTTCCTATGGGCTTCCCGAAAAATTGTGCAAATAGATCACCAATTTCCTTGCTGATCGGAGCATCAAGGTCGTAGTAGACGGTGCATTCTCTGATTTCAAGCCTATCAACGCTGGTGTTCCACAAGGCTGCGTGCTATCATCAACGCTGTTTGTCCTGCATATCAATGATATGTTGCTAACTGGTAGCATTCATTGCTATGCAGACGACAGCACTGGTGATGCCTTATATACCGGCCGTGCCAATATTTTTCGGGAAAACGTCGCCGAGTACCGGGACAAACTTGTGTCTGAAGTCGAGTCTTTGCTTAACAAAGTCTCGGATTGGGGCCGACTAAATCTAATCCAGTTCAATCCCCAGAAGACACAAGTTTGCGCGTTTACCGCCAAAAAGAACCCCTTTGTCGTATCTCCTCAGTTTCAAGGCACTCCCCTTGCTGCCTCAGCCAGTATCGGAATCCTTGGCGTCGACATATCGAATAGTGTGCAGTTTCGTGGTCACTTGGAAGGGAAGGCCAAATTGGCCTCTAAAAAGCTTGGCGTGCTCAGCAGAGCGAGACAGTATTTCATGCCGGCACATCGCTTGCAACTTTACAAAGCGCAAGTTCGGCCCCATATGGAATACTGTTCCAATCTCTGGGCCGGGGCACCCCAGTGCCAGCTCCTTCCACTTGACCGCATCCAGTGCAGAGCGGTTCGAATCGTCGACGACCGAGTTCTTTCTGATCGGCTCGATACACTGGCATTGCGTAGAGATGTTGCATCTCTTTGCGTATTTTATCGCATCTATCAGGGGAGTGCTCTGAGGAATTGTTCGGACTAATTCCAGCCGCTCAATTTCACCATAGCACATCGCAACAAAACTCGCGATACCATCCATACCATATGGATGATTGGCGGTCCACCACTGTGCGATTTAAAAGAAGTTTTCTTCCTCGCACAACTTCCTTGTGGAATCGATTATTACCACCAGCGAATTTTCCGGACCGATACGACTTAGGAACCTTCAAGAAAAGAGCTTACACCTTTCTAAAAGGTCGGCAACGCATCTGCAATTCCCCTGGTGTTGCGGTTGTTCATGGGCGGCGGTAATCACTTACCATCAGGTGAGCCGCATGCTCGTTTGCCCCCTATTCTATAAAAAAAAATACGTCTGGAAAAATTGATTGTGCGCGATCGCCTGGTCGGTCTGAAGTTACGTGATAATTGTTAGGTCGCATTTAAGACCGCCTCCTTTGTGTTGTCTAATCTCGTTCGTTTTGCGTGACAACGGGGCTTGGCTTATATAATTCTTG
Organism: Parnassius glacialis; assembly: GCA_033319125.1. Taxonomy (NCBI): domain Eukaryota; kingdom Metazoa; phylum Arthropoda; class Insecta; order Lepidoptera; family Papilionidae; genus Parnassius; species Parnassius glacialis. The sequence goes on from JAVANC010000016.1 coordinate 24,075,609, forward strand.
TTGTAATAGTTTTGAGTGATTACTTTGACTTCGATTGTCATTAATTGCGTCGACAAGTTTGACCGACGGTTCTTGAGTTGTGCAGTGTATCATTTGTTTAATTTCGATTAACGTGGATTAAGTTAAATTTTAAGTTAATTAAATGTACAATAAAGTTGATAAACTAATATAGTGAAATAAAAGTAGAAGGTTTCAATTGGTGAACGCCCACTGAAGGGATCGCACATTTTGGAGAAAAGCAGCGCCTGTGGATCTGCTGTCCGATTACAGCGGGACGTCAGGTTACATTTATACACACTTTCGCACACTACGTACATACACTTTACTTACCACCTGACTTCGCCTTGTGGTCGACCCTACCTCCAGAACTAGGTGAGTTTGTGCTTGCTTATACAGCCCTTATATATAATAACCATCCATAGGCCATTTGGGCCCCGCCCTCTGTTGCTCGTCGAGGGGGCTACTATGGGCCCTAGCCCAGTCGACTTTTGTCGGGGCAACTAAGGGCGTGAACAAGAAAAATGCAGTCGAATTGACTCTCGCTCTCTCGCTTGAGCTCTCGCGCTTTCGGCACCTACACTCATACACTGAACTTCACAGTTCATACTGCATCTAAACGGATGGGGGATATCCCGATCTAGTCTAGCCTCAATTCTACCCCGCTACCATCGAAATGACGCTCCACTAGAGTGATGCAATCTCTTGCTCACTCTTGGATCCATCCGGTATTTTATAGACGCGCCGACAAATAAGTATATTTTGCTAATATAACCTCAATCGGTAAAGTCATTCAGAAGTTACACGATCAGTAATAAACACACCAAAGGTTATTATATAATAATTTAAAGATAATCAAAACTTAGGGGCTTCAAAACGTTGATGTAATATATTGAAATTTATACCATCGAAATTAAGACACAAATAACTACAACTTCCAAATACGAAGTTAAAAAGAACAGTAAAAAAAATTCTGCGCCTAAAGACCAAATAAATATAGCATCATTTCACTTTCTATAAAACTCTATACAAAGTTGATAATCTATACAAATAAATAAAACTGAAGTGTCTGTTTGTAATGTCAAAATTACGGCTTTTTACTAAATGCATATGAAAGTATTTACGGTACTAATGACAACAATACAATTTTTAAAGTTTTTGTCTGTCTGTCTGTCCGTCTGTCTGTCTGTATGTTCCAGCTAATCTCGGAAACGGCTGGACCGATTTTGACGGTATTTTTGACTGGCTGATGTCACAAGGAGTAACTTAGGCTACTTTTATTTTAGAAAAAGAATTAGGGTTCCGCGCAAAAAAATTAAAACCCCAAATAACACGCGGGCGAAGTCGCGGGGAACAGCTAGTTTTTATTAATAATGATCTTGACAGTGTACATTCAAAGTTTGTAAATTACAGACGTCATCTATGGTTAATCGTAATAAATCATTGGACATTACAATTCGTATTTTCAGATATAATATTGTATGTACGTACTTGTAGTATATGAAGCAAGTACACAATCATGTGTTATTGATCGAATGACAGACTTCACATAACTACTAAATATATTATTTCTCAGACTTGCTAGTTTCCTCCATCACTGTAATTCTCATAATACAGTATAAATCATAGCTAAATCGTAATATTGGAGTTTATTTTATTATCCGTAGTCATAAAAGTTCACTATCTAATAACACGAAATCTGATTCTCACGATTCTGATCTAACGCCACTTTAATTTAATGGCGTTAGATCAGAATTATTTTGTTAAATTGTAGGTTCACGCGAAGACCCTTTTACATTAACTACTGCAAATTATATGACCAAAGGACTTTTACGTAAAATGTCAAGACATGAAATGAAACTGCTTCCGGCAGACCAACACATGTATTAAAAAAATGTTACTATACGTAAGCAGATAGATAAGAAAAATACGCGACGTGGATACGCGTTTGTTATATAAGAACTTTACACTAAACCAAAATTTTTTAAAATCGAAAATTTGATTTATAATACGAAGCACACATTTTTAGTGCAAATCAGAGTGGTAAGTGCCAATTAGTACATTCGCGAAATTCCCTTTATCTCACTGTAATGTTGTTCTTAAACCGTTAGCATCATCTCCTATCAAGGTAGTATTCGTAAAGTAAAGGACTTCTGATGTTCTACCGGTTCGATCCCAAACCCACTTATATGGTACATCGGATAGACCGGGTTTTTCAGGGAAATGACCGCACCGGCATAGGCCTCTATCTATGCATATATGCTGATCACTACTCAAAGAAAAACATGAGGTTGCGGCCGGTCTCGCCACTGTATTTATTACGTGTTAGTTATTATTTTGGTACCTGGTAGAGCCATGCTGCATGTCAATAGTATAGTTGTAGCACGAATGGGTCGGCTCGACCGGGGAAGGACCACGCTCTCACAGAATACCAGCGTAAAATAGCAGCTTAACACTGCTGTGTTTTGTATGATGAGTGTAGAGAACCGGCGACCCTTTTTACTGGAAAAGAGGCATTCCATCTTAGTCCTCACGGGTGACAACGCATCTGCATTTTGATTCTTTATTGAGGATAGATGTGGATGTCTATGTGTCACAGCAACCACTTACCATCAGGTAGACTGTGTGCTCGTTTGTCACCCTATCCTATAAAAAAAATTATAGGGCAAGCAGAATACGACTTTTAGGAATAAAATTAACGTTAAACAAATAAAGAGCTACTTGTTCTCTTGACTTCCCTAAAAACATTATCTAACACGGAATTTTGACTTTAAAAAGCGTTAAAAATACAAAAGGAACCAAAAGTTAGATGTTCTCTTATTGTAATATAACATTTCCTAAATACTTTGGAGGGGTTTTTTCTACTCCATGCCATTACCATTACAGTCTATGAAAAGTCCGCTGCTGAATAAAGGTCTCATTCATAGGATTTCCTCAGTTTTTAATTATGTTGAACTGTTATCAGGAAGATGCTGCTGCCCAGCTGGTTCATTTCTCTCTGTCGCCGCTTACAGCATCCCTATTATACAAGGTAGTTGTATTTTTACACCACTACCACTCTATAATCTATATAGAAATAAGAAGCTGCTAATTCAGATTACCGTAATATTTTTGCTACTCCTTACGAAAAAGAATAATTTTTATGCCCAAGAAGAGATTTTTAGAGCTCCATAGTCACTTCGTTAGAATTCATTACTGAATAAATCTAAGTACGAGTATTGTGGGCTAGATGAAAGGCCAAATTGAAAACATTTACTTTGTTTTAAAATTCGTTTGTTTTAAAAACGATTAGGCGGGTTTAGTTTGAACTTTGTTGGTCATAAACTTCTAAGCTTCTAATATTTAAAAAAAAACACATTGAAGAAAATAACTCTTACAGCTGTTTTAAAAAGGCGTAAGTAACTGATCATAAATAAAGACGAAAACAAATAAATTCGCAATATATGTTACGTACACCAAATGGTTTGTATCGCGATAAGCAATTCACACGCTCTATTGTATTTGTTTCTCTATTATATTTATTTTAACATCAAATAAATTCTGCTTTTCTTGGCCATTTTAATAAAGCATTCATCAGATATATTCAAACCACGCACTAAATGAAAAGTTAATTATTATTAAAATAACACTTTTTTTCATCTAATGTTAATTTAAATACCAAAATGCTATTGTTTACATTCTTAGCTTCCCCAAATCTAAAGGACGAGTAGGACTCGGTACCTAACTATTCCTTATAAAATAAACTTACGTAAATAAGTTTAACTTCTTTAGATAATTCATTCATTCCGGGAATTTTTCCTTGACGATTTTTTGTCTATTTTCAATACCGATATCCCGGACGTTCCGAGACCTTCGAGAATGATTAAATTTTAAGGTTTCAGTTTAATATAACATCTTTGCAGTTTTGTCCACAGAATACCCTGTCGTCACATACTCGTACGAGAACACTTTCCCACGTACGGACCTGTTACAAGGACTATTTACATACATCAAAATAGAGTTAACCCTAAAACACTCCCCTAGGACACCGTAAGTGATGGTAGAGTCATAACTACAATGTTAATATTAATTAATTAAAATGGTCAACATTACCGTTATTTCAATAATATAAATTATTTATACAACTATGTAAAACTTTGCATTAATCAAACTTTGCAGAACATTCAGTGATTTAGCCGATAATCGGTAAGCTTGTCGAATATGTCGAATACCGAATACGAAACGAATATTCAGCCCATTCCTAAAAAACACCATCCCTAAAGCAAAGATAGGCCCAGCGTGACATCAGTGGAAGTAGTGCAATTCGGGCCTGTTTTAAAAACTTAGTTGTTTCAAGACTCATCAGCTCATCACTCACTTATGTAGTCATCAACGCCGAATGATCAATCTAGCAAGCGGCGGGTTGGCAACCGCAGTTTATTATTATTTTAAGTTGTTATCAGAAAGATACTGCTAACTCATACTCAAACAAAAATTTAAAATTTTGTACAACCGACTTCAATATAAATTATTAAGAATAACTCAAAAACTATTGCCCAGACCTTGATCAACCAGTACCAGCTTTCAAATAAAAAAAGAATCATCAACATCGGATCACCCAAAAAAAAGTTATGAGGTAACACACATAAAAAACATAAGTCGAATTGAGTACTTCCTCCTTTTTAAAGTCGGTTGAAAAGAAACTCATCTGCCTCATTTCTTCAGTTTCCATCTGTCGCCTCTTACGACACTCAATGGACGATATGGAGTAATGTATACTGTTACAGTGTCACTACTCGGTATCTGGGGCACGGCAGTGCCCCCGCCAAGTCGAGCAAAAAAGCGGCACGGCCGTACCATCCTTTTCTCGAAGCAGTTCAGGCCATTTCTGAAACCCTATAACTTCGTTATGGATAAAACTAGAAGCCTGATTTTTTACTAACCAAGTAGGCATTGTATAGACTCGGTATATTTCAAATTTCATTAAATTTGAACCAGTAGTTTAAGAATTATAACTAGTCAAAGTTTCTTAATTTTGTCACTCACTGACTGACCGATCATCAAAACTCTGAGGCACTTCTAGCAGATATAGTAACTTCAAATTTGAAATACAATTATTGTTTAATATATAAATCAAGTAAAAATTAAAATATTTTACAATTTCGGTCCAGTTTTCGAGTTACACCAACTGCATTAATAACTTTGTAATCCCAAATAAACATATAGTATTACAAAGTTACATTTGCAGTGAATGAATCAGTGTACCTATATAAATGTATAATGGAATAATAGATGTAAATAGCTACCTAGATATTACTATCTACAAAAAGAAATGAGATGCCATCAAAAACATAACTTGTAAAAAAGCCAAGTCTCGCAACTCAGTTCTTCTACCGTAAAAAGTTGTGAGATCCATGTAATACCAAGTCGGTTAATTTATTCAGTCCATAGATTGATACATAGATTGACTTGGCAACTGCATTGCAATCACACGTTAAAAATATAAAGTGTATTAACATGAAATCTAATAATAATAATGCCATCAAAAACATAACTTGTAAAAAAGCCAAGTCTCGCAACTCAGTTCTTCTATCGTAAAAAGTTGTGAGATCCATGTAATACCAAGTCGGTTAATTTATTCAGTCCATAGATTGATACAAAGATTGACTTGGCAATCGCATGAAAACACAATATGTCTCACAAGTAATACATATTATATTAAATTAGATTGATTAGTCAACTCAGAACTTTTGAAACTGGAATTGCTTTAAGATATGGTGAAGCAACAGTCAAAAGTGAGCGAAGAGACCAAGGAAAGAGCACTTGATTGGAGCTTTAACTCCTTTCTTTTCAGAACACGTATACGACGTGCACCAGAATATTATACTGAGTTCGTGCAACGAGCTAACGTTTTTTCGTAACGACGGCAATCTGCAGTCTGCACATAAGCACTCCATCCGTGCGTCCCTGAGTCGACGCATGCATTTTTTTTCTCCTCTGCAGAGATTAACGAAACCACCACTATAGGCAATGTATTAGGATTCGTATGATTTTTTTGTCCAGCTCATGCTGTCCCAATACTAGGCAGAAGTCTCCCCTAAGTTTTTCCCAGTGGTTTTGTCCTGCACAACGGTATGCGTCCAGGTTGCGTGAATTATATCATATATATATACTTTATAACGGCTGGGAAGTTAGTTGCGAGCGGAAGTCCTGTACCTTCACGCTTCGCTTTACGTACTGTGATCTGAAACACCATCAAGTTTTCTTTCAACTATATTTGCACAGACTAGCGCTCGCTCTTAACTTTCAAGCCGCCATAAAGATTCAACAACACCTTTCTTTCGTAGTAATGGTCGGTTACCAGTTCAAGTCACCATGAACGTGCAGTAGACTGACTATAATGGATGAACAGTGGACTGTATATTTATTTGTGACTGATTACTTAACGACTGATCTGAGGTTAGCTATACTAGGGGACTGCTTGAAGAAAAGATGGTACTTTTTAATATACTGTATTAACTATTTACAACAATTCGGCACTGACTAACTATAACTATGTCTAACACTATGTACAGAGGGAGGTCTTGATTTGGAGTCTTGAGTCTTCTTCAGGTTTCTTCCTTAGTGCCGCTCCGAAGTGAAATGAACAGCTCACAGACCGAGACGCCCTTCTTATATCTCGCTAGAAGGTGCCTCAGTCTGTGAGTAGTGCCGTGCGACGACAAATGGAGCCACACGCGCGCTGATTGGACGCCGACATCGCTGGTCGGCGCCGGTGTGCGGGGTGCGCGGGGGGTAGCGGGGTACGAAGGGGCGACGGGGCGGCGGGTCTCTAGCTGTCCTCAACATCCTCCCCCCGGCGTAGCTCGCGAGCCTCATCTTCTTTCGGGAGGACGGCGATCTTCCTGACCGGCCGCCGCAGCAATCCGCCCCTGGTCCGCACCTCCACGTTGCGCACCACGCCGTCTGGTCCGGGAAAGGTCCGCGTTATAATTCCACGCGGCCATACGTTCCTTGGCAGGCTTCCGTCTGCCACCACGACGAGGTCCCCCTCTTGTAGTTGTCGCTGCTGCACATCCCGTGAGTCCCCGCGCGCAACCAGCGTCGGCAGGTACTCCTTCATCCAGCGCTTCCAGTACTCGTCGGCAAGTCCTTGCGCCGCTCTCCACGCCCGACGATCATTAGGCGTGCACGGCGCGGTTACTGGAAGGCTCGATGGTCCCAGCAGCAGGAAGTGGTTGGGTGTCAGCGCTTCTTCCTCGTCGATGTCGACCGGTACGTGTGTCAACGGTCGAGAGTTCACTGTATTCTCGGCTTCGGTGAGGAGCGTCACCAACGTCTCCTCCCGCGGGCTCTTCTGGTGTAGAGTAGCTTCGAGCGCTGTCTTCACTGAGCGCACGAGACGCTCCCATGCGCCTCCCTGGTTCGGCGCGCCCGGCGCGATGAACTTCCAGTCTGTCCGCCGAGTCAACGCGTAGTCCTTCAGCAGGGGTGCCCACTCCTCCGTTGCCCGTCGTAGCTCGGTGACCGCCCCATGGAAATTCGTTCCGTTGTCAGAGTAGATGACCCGTGGCCACCCACGCCTAGCCGCCATGCGCCGCAATGCCGATATCGCCGAGTCCGTCATTAGGTAATAAACTATCTCTAGATGTACCGCGCGCGTCGTCAAACAAGTGAATAACGCTATCCACCGTTTTTCATGCCTACGTCCTATTGTTACCGTTATAGGCCCGAAATAGTCGATTCCGGTGTAGGTGAATGGTCGCGCGAATGCCCCTAACCGTTCAGGTGGTAGATCTCCGATAACCGCCGGCCGTGGTGTCGCCTTGCGTACCCTGCACTGCAGACATCTCCGCTCCACTTCTCTTACGGTCGGTCGTAGTCGAAGTATGTGATATCTCGTGCGTAGGTCGTTCACTACCCGTTCCCTGTTGGCGTGGCTTGCTTCCTTATGCGCCTTCTCCACAAGCAGCTTTACAAACTGGTGGCGTCCGTTCAGGATGGTGGGCCTCTTCATTTGGCTGTCCACATCGGCTGCGTCAATTCGTCCTCTAGCTCGCAGTATGCCATCTTCGAATATGGGGTCGAGCTTCCTCAACGCGCTGCCGGTTGCCAAGTTCTTTCCTTTCTGCAGTCGACTGATGTCTTCAGCAAAACTGTCTTGTTGACTTCGCTCTATCCACATCCGTTCTGCTTTCTGGATGTGGTCCAATGTTAGTCCGTGCGCCTTTCCTCTCATGGCATCGACGAACTGTAATATGCGAGCGGTGGCCCTGACCAATCTCTCATAAGAAGAGAACCTCTTGATGTCTGGCAGGTGTGGAGCGTCCCTGGTGTCGCTCTGGTGCGCCACGACTTCCTCCAGCTCGTCATCTTCATCCCCTGCCTTCTCTTCCCGACGTCGAGGCCATCGATCTTCATCTTCGTACAGGAATGGTGGTCCCGTAAACCATTTGTCGCTCTCTTCCTTGTACGTATAATTAATGCGCGTTGCCTGATCCGCGATGTTGTCTGCGGTCGGTATCCACCTCCATTGCTCGGGTGACGTCTTCTCCGATATCTCCCCTAATCTATGTGCTACGTATGGGGTGTAACGCGCCGTATCGTTCTGAATCCAATGGAGCGCCGTAGTGGAGTCTGTCCAATAAACTACCCTATCGGCTACCACTCTGTGCTCGCCCTGCACGAATTCCGCGAGTCGCGCGCCTATTAGATTCGCCTGTAACTCTAACCGCGGAATGCTTTGCGCCTTTATCGGGGCGACTTTCGCCTTGGCCGCCACTAATCGTACCTTAACCGTTCCGTCGCGGTATCGTAATCGCCAATACGCCACGGATGCGTACGCACGTTCGCTTGCGTCGTTAAACACGTGAAGCTGACGCTCTACCACTCCCCCCGTAGGAGCATAGCACCTAGGCAGCCGCAGTCGTGATACTTCCTCGACGACTCGCAGCCACCTCTGGAATTCCTCAGCTGCCTCCTCGGGTAGTTCGTCGTCCCATCCGACCTTCTTCATCCGCCACAGGTCTTGCAGCAGGATCTTAGCGGTGATGGTGAGGTAGCTCAGCAGTCCCAGCGGGTCGAAGACCGACATGACTGCACTTAACGCCTCTCTTTTGGTCGGTGGCCTCTGCAGCGTCTTCACTTCGTTCGGTACCCTGTTCATGGATGTGTTGAACGTTAAGGCATCTTCATCGGCCATCCATAATAGCCCTAGGGTTCTGCCTGGGCTGTCTTGTCTCAAGCCTACCTCCTTAGGCTTGCTCGCTAGTAATTCCTCCGGCTTGTCTTCTAGTAGGGCTGCGTGGTTCGAATTCCAGCCTGCTAAGGTGAAGCCGGCCTGCTGGTGGACTTCCATAACCTGCCTCGCAGTGTTTACCGCTTCCTCTACCGTAGCATAACTGTCTAGGTAGTCATCCATGTAGTGACTACGTAGGATAGCATTAAGTGCCAACGGATGTGTCTCTGCGTGTGCGCGCGCGTTATGATCCCTAACACTATGTGCGAGAAACGGCGAGCTCCTCGCACCGAAAATCATTGAAGTCATAACGTATTCCCGCGGTGGGCTGGATCGCTCGTTGCCTCGCCACAGAAACAATTGCGCGGGTTGGTCGCGACGGTCTATCTTTACGCGTAAAAACATTTCCCTAATATCCGCGGACACGGCTATTTCGTTCTCCCTAAATCTAAATAGTATGCCCGGTAGGTTCCGTAACAAGTCGGGGCCGTCAAGTAAATAATCGTTCAAACATTTACCGGACGCACGCGCTGCCGCGTCGAAAACCACTCTTGTCTTCCCAGGCTTGTTCGGATTCTGTACTGCGAAGTGGGGCAGGTACCAGCTCTTGGGGTCCTCTCTCTCTGTCCCTTCAGCTTCCTTTGCATATCCTTTCGCCAGGAGGTTGTCCATTTGTGCTGTATAGGCGTCTCGAAACTCCGGCGATTTGTCCATCTTCTTCTCGATCGTCCGCAGTCTTCGTGCAGCCATCTCGTAGCTGGGAGGCATCCGCACGTCGTCGTCCTTCCATGGCAGTCCCACCTGGTATTGCTCGCCGACCTTCTTGGCGGTGCGCCGGAATATCTCGACAGCGCGCTCCTCTTCCCGTCGCGGCCTACTCTTTAGCGAGATACCGATGGAATCGATCTCGTACTGCCGTTTAAGGAGTTCCGTTAACTCCTCGTCCTGACTGGCGAACGTTCGAATGTCCCTATCTAACCGTCCGCTACTGCTTACGACGTGTAATACGGTTTCACCGTCCTCCCTACACGTGAATCGCGGCACGGTTCCCTGTATCACCCATCCCAATAACGTTCGTGCAGCTATAGGCTGCGTTCGACGTCCTATCCTTAAATTACGGGTGATTATTAAATGCCAGTTGTCGGCGCCTAATAATAATCTCGGTTTGGCGTCCTCGTAGCAAACCGAGCTCGGTAGGTTGCGTAAGTGTTTCAACCGTAAACACTCTTTATTTACCGACTGCGAACCTATCTGTAAATTCGTTACCGTACGCGCATTTATTCTGTACATCTCGCTGCGCGTCTTGCCACGTATGCCTACGTTAACTAGCCTGCTATCGGCCTCGCGCTGACTATTGCTTACTCCTCTAATATTCAACGGCTTTACCGGTCCTTCCGCTCCTAACTCGCGCGCTAAGTCGTCGTCGATCAACGAAATGGTTGAGCCTTCGTCAAGCAACGCATACGTATCTATTTCCCTACCGCGTGGTCCACGTAACGTAATGGGACACACTTTCAATAATACGGACGCATTACTAGCGACGTTAGACGCGACGAGCACGGTCTCATCCGGTTTTACCGATGTCTCGGGTGCGCGGGTCTTGCGGGTGTGAAGGAGGGCATGGTGGGGGGCGTTGCAGCCGTCGACGCCGCATTTCTTCGCTCTACATTTGAACCGTCGGTGTTTACTACTTAAACACAGAAAACATACCCCACCTTCCTTTACCCAATTCCACCGGTCGTCCACACCCATTTGCGCTAACTTTCTACACTTAGCGATCACGTGTTCACCTCCGCAACACATACAAGAGGCACTACCGGTGTCCTCCTGGGCGGTGAACGTTTTTACGTCGCGAGCCCTATTCTCTACGCGGCGTGTCACTATCCTTTTCGACGACGGGGCCTCTCGTCTTACGGGCGATTCCTTAGTCGGCTCTACGGACGTATAGGCATGACTCAACGCACGATCAGCCTCTCTCATCATGAACCTGGACAGTGTAACGATGTCCGGTTCGTCTGCACTTCCGTAGTGCTCCGCATAATCACACCAACGCGACCGTAAGTGAGGGCTTAACTTACTCGTTACTTCCCTAGTAAGCATTGGATTTTGCAGATATCCCTTGCCGTCAACGTTTTGCAAAATGCACACGATATTTTGCAACTTTATTGCGAACGCATTTAATTCCTGTGCGGTTTGACCCGGGCGCGGAAGGCGTTTCAATTCTTCTAACGCTCGATCGATAATTACTTCCGGGCGGCCGAAACACTGCTCTAATGTTCGCATAATATCTGCTGGATCCTTCGCGGTAAACAGCAGTGCCGATACTACCTCCCTAGCTTCACCGCGTAGACAGTTTCTTAACCTTGCCATATTTTCCGTATCTGTGAATCCATATAGACGCGTGGATTCTTTCATCGCGGCTTTGAACGCTAACCATTCCGCGGCCGAACCGTTAAAAATAGGCAAGTCCTGCGTCTGCTTCGCGGCAGCGGGCCTAACTCTGACCATATTCTCCAGAGCTTCCGCTAGTCGCTCTATACCCCTATCTCGCGGAGTAAGCGACCTATCTCTATCCCTATCTCTCTCTAGCCTACGTTGTGGCGCTGGCGTCCTATGCGCACCTACATCCCTATACGGCGACGATAATCTACGATCCGCGTGGCGATGTGGCGATGGCGATCTATGTACACCTACATCCCTATACGGCGACGGTGATCTACGATCCGCGTGGCGATGTGGCGATCTATGTGTAGGCGATAGAGTGCGGCGTTGGACGCGCGACGGCGACGTAACCCGTACACGACGATCCACCTGGTTCATTTCTACGGCGACTCCATCTTCCCTCTGTACCGAATCTATGCGGCGCGGTTGAACGTTATTCGCTTCCGTCCTCCCCTGGGCATCTTCACTGTGGTCGTAACCGGTTACCCTGTTCGGTAGGGTCTGCTCTAACTCGATGCGGGGCGCGGGCTGAGAGGGGCGGGAAGGCGACTCCCCCCGCACAGTCTCTACGTTTTCTAACCACCTATCAACGCGTACCCTATTTTCAACTAACTCGTCTTCGTTGACGCTTTCCCTATCTGTTTCTTCTTGCAGTTGCGCGACGTCCCTAGCGTACTTCTTCCTAATAAGATCTTCTTCCAACTGCAATTGCTTCCTCCTAATTGCAGCTAGTTCCTCCGCGGCGTTATACCCTATTTGCTTTAATTTAGCTATCGCACTAGCCGTCGACCGGGCTGAACGAACGGAGCGAACCGACGGGGCGCGGGGTGCGGGCCTATGTACGTCTGTTACAGGCGCGACGGTACGTACTAACGAACTAATCTCTGTAGACGGAAGATCTTCAATAATCGCGGCGAGTGTCTCTGTACGCGGCGCGGAAGTGCTAACCTCTCCCAAACGATCGGTCGTGGACACGGACATAGCGGGGCGCGGCGGCGGGGGCGCGGGCGCGGGCGTAGATGCGGGCGCGGGCGGGGCCTGGAGCGCGGGCGCGGCGGAGGGCGCTTGTGCCATTGCGAGATAATCGGACGGGGACGCGGGTGCTTCTTCGAATATGCGCATTCCTACCGGCATGTCATCATCGTTCCGTGTCTTCTGGCTTCGTGTCTTCCTCATGGTCCCACGTTGCGACCTCCGGTCGTCTTCAAAAAGACGTACGTACAGTCTTTAAAAAGACACACGTATGGATGTCGTTCCCGCCACAAGGGCGTTACCAGATGGTCACAGTTTGGCACCGTTAGGGAGTGACCACTGGCCGCGTAAACGCGGTTAAGAAACAAGAAATTGTCTGGAAACAGACAATAGACGTATGTGACGTAATCGTGACAAGAAACAGGGAAGAAATTAGTACCGACGATCTTCTCTCTTCGTCGACGAACTTCTTTCTTCCTTGAAGATCTTCTATAATGATCTTCTCTCTTCTATAATTATGTTCTTTCTTCTATAATTATGTTCTTTCTTGTTTCTTCTTACTTCTTGCTTCTTTCTTCTGGCTTGAATCCGGCGGCGATGGACCAAGAATATAATGGATGAACAGTGGACTGTATATTTATTTGTGACTGATTACTTAACGACTGATCTGAGGTTAGCTATACTAGGGGACTGCTTGAAGAAAAGATGGTACTTTTTAATATACTGTATTAACTATTTACAACAATTCGGCACTGACTAACTATAACTATGTCTAACACTATGTACAGAGGGAGGTCTTGATTTGGAGTCTTGAGTCTTCTTCAGGTTTCTTCCTTAGTGCCGCTCCGAAGTGAAATGAACAGCTCACAGACCGAGACGCCCTTCTTATATCTCGCTAGAAGGTGCCTCAGTCTGTGAGTAGTGCCGTGCGACGACAAATGGAGCCACACGCGCGCTGATTGGACGCCGACATCGCTGGTCGGCGCCGGTGTGCGGGGTGCGCGGGGGGTAGCGGGGTACGAAGGGGCGACGGGGCGGCGGGTCTCTAGCTGTCCTCAACACTGACCTTTATCTTGATTTATTTAAATTTTTTGTGGACCATTGTTCTTTCATACATAGTTGTTAGCCGTCATCTCTCTTTTTTTGATAATACAGATTATTTATTTATTTATCTCAGTAATCTAATCGAGTTGAGCAGCCCCTTGCTAACCATACCACCGTTCACACAATCCATTAATCATTTAACTATCCTAACGTATTCCTCAATCTTCAACATCCCATGTTCATACCATATGACAACCAATTTCCATGCAACATTTCGATCAATAGGGGTGGCTGCGTCACTTCAGACTTCCACTTCCATACTCATTTCTCATTATATCCCATTTGTGTAACACCACAAAATATCAATTTTATAGTGAACCTGCAAGTTGTAATGACTTGCACCAGTAGCGTAATTAGTGGTGGATACTGGAGGTAAACGAGAGAGTAAGGATTAAAAATAAATAAAATAACAATAATGTATACTGATTAAAATCATTTATTCGCGACGAAATAATATTATTTAGTCAGAAAATTTATTTTAGACACATGAACCAAATCACCCATAAGCCGAACTACATCCAGCGTTCTATTTATACATTATTTTTCAAAATGCAAGGAGCATATTCTTCTTACTACTGCAGGTTTTATGTTTTCCTGGCCTATATTATCAATCCACAATTTTTGAAGGCCTTCATTTTTGGCAATCTAAAATAAATATTATGCATCCTTAAGTACCAATCAAAAATAATCTTAACATCATCAAATCTTTTGATGAAAATAACTATTATAGAAAATTTACGATTTACACTATTTTCAAGTTCTTTTCTTAAATGAAAGGCTCTCAATCGAGAGTTTGATTAAAATATACAGTTTACGTATCTAAAACGTTATTTTATTATAGGACTACATTAATACTATTGTTAAAATTTATATCGATAATTTCAAAACATGACAGCACGTAAGGGTAACACTATGTAAAAATGTAAAAAATCAAAATGTTTAGTTGTTTAAATTTACATGATAATAGTCATTGGAAATTCTATATAATAGCGGGAAACACGATTTAGAACCCATAACATGAACACGAAACGCAATTCACACGAAAAAAATATACAATTATGGAAAAAAATTACAACTAACCTGAAAAATGACAATCCTTCTTAATTTTTACGAGAATTTGAATTACATCCATTGATGCAATACTTTGTCATGTTGTTTTTGCTCTATTACCCTTTACTAATGAACAAAAAAGCTCCAAAATTCACTGTAACACTGCAAAATAACTCCCAACAAGGCTTAGATGACAGACGAACTACCACAAATGAACGTAATCCTAAAATGGCGTCATGCTTCAAGGTGGAGCTTAGTGACATTATGAAAACTGTCAACAGAAAATTGAAGTCTAAGATATGTACTTATCTTTTTTTACATTTGAAAATCATAACGTGTAAGAATGAGACAGATATATTTTTGTTGGCAAGGTTCATGTTTGTATGATATTTGTATAACCAAAAAATATATATGCAATTTATTGCTTATCCTCTTTTTCTAATATCAATGGGGATTCCTGAAGCATTCCTTATCTGTTCTCAATGATATTTACGCTTAAGTTTTTTAATAATACCATGACAATTGCTACGATAGCGCTTATAAGTGAATCTTTATACTGCATAGCCTAGGTCAGATCTTAATTTCAGTTGCATGTTATTCCTATATCGGATGCATTGGAGTACACCTTGAGTCATTCAGGGTTTATTGTTTACATTCGGGACTAATTTATTGACGGTATTCCCTAATATACGTGCTTGGATTTTATTTATTAAATAGTTGTAAATAAAAATTATCTTTAGAATTGTGAGTAAACCGTGCAAAAGACTGTGTAGTGATCGTGCAGCGGCGATGTTAGAATATCCAACTGCGCATATCGCCCCGTGGATGTCGTAAGAGGCGACAGCGAGAAACAAACCAGGAGATGGGCATCATTGATAACAAGTAAAACATAAAAAACTTTGGTTGCCAACCCACCTGACAAGCAAACTATGGCAAACGAATAAGAATCGATGGGGGAGTTCAATCATCAGCAGCGGACTTTCGATAGTAGTAATCATTCGTTATTAAATTCTATTAAACAACAAAGGGCAAGAATATTTAATTAAACCCTCGACGTGAAAGTACGGCAATGCGATCTCAATAAATACTTCGAATAGTCTTCAAGAAAATTTAGCTCACTTGATTTACAAACAAACCTCGCCTAAATTCATAATCTATATTACATTTCCATAAAATCCTTGTTATTAAAATTTAATAAAAGTTTGTATCAATTAACGAAAGTTGTCCAAATATTTACTTCAACTGACTAATTAAAACTTTTGGTCGCTTGTGATTATATCAGAAACGATTTAAGTATAATTTTCCAATTAATAATTTATGTTCAGGCGTAATTGGATGTGTATTAACTTTAAGAACAACACATTTAAAAAAAAAAACAAAAAGAAACATTTACTTAGTTTCAAAATTTAATAATTTCATGAAGTACATAAGTATTATTTTTAATAAATATGCTAATTGATCTATTTTTATGTAATTACTGTTTGATGATTCAATGTTAATAAAAGTTGTGTGATTTCAGAGCAATATCAAATAAAATTACAATTTTATTTTAAGCAATTTTTGTGCTGTTTACTTTGTAGTCAATCGGTCTGTGGGGTCCACGTGCGGTGAAGTTCTTAAAGTAACTGTATCCACGCCTGGTCGTGGTCGTCGCTGCTGGTAATAAGAAGGCTGTTTCTTTTCTCGCTCAAATCCTAAAACTCTATGATAATTTAAGTTTTTAGTTTATTTTTATTATGGTTTTTAATATTACCTAAGTATATAATTTATTTCAATGGTATGTAATAATCGATATATATGTACTACGTACTAGATTGCGCATTCCGAACATACACTATGTTCAACTGAACTGTACTGCAATCCGTACAGTGTGTCATTTAGTGTGGTTTCAATCTACTAGTTAGTCTGTGGGGGCGCAACTGTGTATGCGCGACTCTACTATCTCCCGCGCAAGGCATAGAGTAGTGCACATTTTTTGTTTAGAATGGTTTCTCTAGTACGTAGTACATATAACTCAATGTATGTAATAAATTAATTAATATCACATTTATTACCTTGCCCTTAAAACCTTTAAAATAATTTATATTTTACTTTAGAGTTTTTCTGAGTATTTGCCATTCATAGCGATCCTTTCCAGTGCAGTGGTTCAAGCCTCGCGCCAGTTAGCGGAGTGTGAGGCGCCCTCTCCCCCACTAGATGGCGTGACCGACCTGATAAGACATGCAAAAAGTTGATGGAATGCAGGTGGACGTGACCAGAATGTTTTGTGGCGTTAGGTGTTTTATCTCACTAACTAAATGGTATGAATCCTTTGTGTGTTCTGGTGTATTTTCTCAGCGGTCACAGTATAGTAGCCAAGTGTTGAGCCAACTTATAATTTGGCGAATCGATCTGGCTCACTATGGGACGTAGTTTTGTTTGTGCATTTTGGGAACCTATACAATTTCGGTGGCTTGGTACATCAATCAATAAATCATTAATTGTCAATGATGATGAAACAAACTCAAAATGTTTCCTTTGATGTGTGTACCTATTTAAAATTAGGTACATCATTAAAGATAAGCAAACTACGAGTAACTTTATAAACTGAAAAAATCTTTACGTATGTGGCGGTGCTGTCGTCGCACCCCGAAAACACATCGAAGGCTAAATCGCGCTATCAAAGTTTCGAAGTTAAAGCAGTATAAATAGAATAGTTTCGAGCTACCACTTTGAGCGTTGGCCACTCCCCGGGCAGAACACCTTGCCTCGCAGGAGATTTCCCCTTTACCTTTCACCGGTCACAGTGGTGACCCCGACGTGATATGAACACGCAACCGACAACCTTCGGAAACTACAATTTCAAACCTTCGTCATCATCCTCAAGTACCCCATTAATTCGCTCCCGAGCAAATATTGTCTGCAGTCTTCACATTCTGCACGCCATCTAGCTAGCTATACAAAGGTTCATCGCAGCACTGGAATAATAATGCTTCCTGTTCCTTCAAGCTACTCTCTGCGCTGCAGTGTTCGGCACGGCTCTGAGCTTTACAGCTTGCCTCCTGCTTCACGGCACTCTCGCAGATTACTTGCCTTCTTCTCGACTCACCGCAGACTACAAGGCAATCCCTGGCACTTGCTTCAGCTCATCGTTCTCATCGGCATCACTTGCAAGTGCGTAGTATGGCATGCATTACACACCGACATATCATTCGCACCGGTGTCACTTGCCCTTACGCACACAGTATGCATTCCCCACCGGCATTAAGGACGAACCGGCATTCGGACTGCACTATCGACCTCCGGTCTGAGTAGGGGGGTGATGTGGCGGCGCTGTCGTCGCGCCACAAGCGAAACACATCGACGCCTAAATCGCGCTATCAAAGTTTCGAGGTTAACGCAGTATATATAGAATAGCTCTGGGCTACCACTCGGAGCGCTGGCCGCTCCCCGGGCAGAACACCTTACCCGGCGGGAGATCTCCAATTTTCCTTTCACCGGCCACACGTACATTTAATTGCCGGTAAGTAAATTATTTAAAAAAAAATGCTGTTAAAAATCATATTTGTTTTATTATATTATTAAATATTACTCCCGCCACACGACTGTATAAAATCGGCGTGTTCTGCGTGATGCGGACAGTCCTATACATAAAAAAGTACTCTCTGGAGTAGTCACTCTCTAGCGCTGATCGCGTTAAGTTGTGTCGCGTAAACCGTTGTGAGTATTCTAGTGAAGTAAAACATAGTCAAATACTTAACAATAATGGCGCGTAGTGACGACACGCACCCGCTACGCGCAAGCCACGTGCGTCAGCACCCGCGTCTAACTCGCTTTGAAATTTGTTGCATATAATTTGAGTCTTATAACAAATCAATAAATCTGAAATTGCATTTATCGAGGTTCAACCGCACACGCCCCGCACCCGCCCCGCTACGCCTTGCGCCCGCGTTTTTTATACAATTTTAGATTTATTGATTTATCTTAAGACTCAAATAATATGCAACAAATGTCAAAGCGACTTAGACGCGGATGCTGACGCGCGTGGCGTGCGCGTAGCGGGTGCGTGTGAACTAATTAATCCGTGTACAAATAATTGGGTGAATTGTGTAATTAAAATAGGTACAAATAAGTGTGTGATCTGTAATAAACTACCAGCATGTAAGGCAATAGTGGTTTTAACGGCAACCAATTACACTCTTTCAACACACACACAAATATATATAATTTAATAAAACATTTACATCTAAAACATTCTCCAAGGCATTTAATGAGTGGGTGACAGTAGTAATTCATAAGACGAGGATTATATGGACTTTGCCATGAAAGATCATATAACCTTTCTGATAGTTTTAGAGAATATGTCAAAAATTATTGTAAAACGTTTTTAAAAGAGTGTGCTCCACAGTCAAATCTTTACATATTAGCAACAAAATTAAGACCGCTAAAATTAAAATTAAAATGACGTGGTGTATTATTAATAGCGAAACTGGTAAAGACAAACCTCGTAACACAAATTATCAATTGAAAATTAATAATGAATTGACTAGATCATATCAAGAAGTCACAGCGGTGTTTGAGATATATTTTACCTATTTCGACAACAAAGTCATTGAATTCTTCTCCAATTGTCGCCGATTTATTACTCAAACAGAATGTTGATACCTGTTTAAACGAATTTAGATTTGTAAAATATTACCACAATATATTGTAAAATATTTCAAAACCCTCGATGTAAAGAAAACCGCAGATTTATGTGGGACTTCCGTTACGGTTATTGCGTCCATAATAGATTTAATTGGATCTCATCTTGCTGTTATTTTTAATACTAGTATCGAATCTGGTGTGTTTCCTGATTTAATGAAACATAGTAAAGTAATACCTTCATTTAAATCTGTTAGTACATTGGACCCCGCTAATTTTGTACTACCAACTCTCAGTAAAATCTTTGAAAAGATAATTTTAGATCAATTGTTAAATTTTTTAATAAAAATAAATTACTCCATAAAAATCAATTTGGTTTCACAAGGGGTCGCTCGATGACTGACGCAGGTTTCGAGCTTATGAAATATATTTTTAATGCCTCGGAGAGTTCTCAAGATGCCTTAGGTATTTTTTGTGATCTTTCCAAGGCTTTCGATTGTATTTATCATGAGATATTAATTCGAAAACTATAACATTACGGTGTCAAAAATATTGCGCTTAGACTTATTATTGCATATTTAAATAACAGAACTCCAAAAAACGTTATCAGTGGCAAAGGTTCCTTCGGCTCAGTAGTATCAATGGGAGTTCCTCAGGGCTAGATTCTTGGCCCATTCCTGTTCTTAGTCTATATTAATGACTTACCTTATCTTGTAGGGGACAATCACGATAAAATATTATTTACCGATGATACCTCTTTAATTTTCAAACTCAATCGACAGTCAATTAATTTTAACAATGTAAATAATGCTGTATCGAAATTAGTGCATTGGTTTAACACCAACAATATGCTTATAAACGGCAATGAGACAAAATGTATTAAATTTACAATAACGAATGTGGGAGGAGTTGAGTCTTGTGGATACCACTGTTTTTATTGGTATTACTTACTCATATATCTAATTTAGCAAGCAGACTTAGTTCTGCAGCATATGCTGTAAGAAAGTTTAGAAGTCTCACCAATGTTAATACAGCTAGATTAGTTTATTTTATGGTAGAGCCATGCTGCGGCTAAATTAGTAGTATAGTTGTAGCACGAATGGGTCGGCTCGACCGGGGAAGGACCATGCTCACAGAATACCAGCGAAAAATGGCAGTTTGACACTGCTGTGTTTCGTATGGTGAGTGTAGAGAACCGGAGACCCATTTTACTGGAAAAGAGGTATTCCATCTTAGTCCTCACTGGTCACTCAATAAAGCATCAAAATGCAGATGCGTCGTCGCATCTGCATTTTGATGCTTTATTGAGGATAAATGTAGATGTCTATGGGTCACAGCAACCATTTACTATATGTAATAAATCTGTGGAAAAGTCGTGTCTGTAATTCTAATATACTCTTGAAAAAACAAGTCCAGGAGACTAAATAAATGAAGCCAAATTATTGGTTTTAAGAATTATTGTCTGTCTGTCTATCTGTCTGTGTATTGACGCAAAAACTACTAGGCCGATTTCCATTAAATTTTATA
Organism: Parnassius glacialis; assembly: GCA_033319125.1. NCBI lineage: Eukaryota > Metazoa > Arthropoda > Insecta > Lepidoptera > Papilionidae > Parnassius > Parnassius glacialis. The sequence continues at coordinate 24,096,541 of JAVANC010000016.1, forward strand.
TGTAGGTAATTAGTTACCCGGGGCAACTTATAGGCTACTTTTTGTCCGATTACGAAACTTAAAAAAAGAAGGTTAAGTAGTATATATGATTATGTTATTTTATAGGCGGGATAACGGGTGTTTTTTAAAATAAATATCATATTTGAAAATAAAGTTTAAAATTAAATTTAACCTTTGCATAACAATTTGAAACTCCGCTGATGATATACGTTTTAATTATCAAAACAGCGCCATCTATCATCCAAACAAAAAAAAACCTATATTTTTCCTCTAGTAACTAATAAATTAAATAATATAAATAACTTACATTTATATGTTTAAATAATTAGATTTATAAAATTATTTAAAAATCCTAATGTTAAATTTTTTAGTTTTTTCTTTATTTCATTTTAAAAGTGTAATAATTAAAATTTTAAAATAATAGGTGATAGTGACATCTATCAAAAGTATGAAAACATATTTTATTGAACTAAAAACAAAGATATTTAAGTAGTAGTAGTAATAGACCGGACATCAGTAGTAAAATTGTCGTATGTAACTTATGTCCTATAGGATATATCTCCGATTTTTGTCATTTAGTCTTATTGATATCGTCAAAAAGTCAAAACGCAATCGTTTCATATATTTAAAAAATATTTTTAAAGTAAATATGCCCGGTTGTGCATTAAGATATTGTAAGTCACGATATGGAGCAAAAAATGAACGTGATTTCTGTTTATCATCGTAAATATAACATATATTTACCGAATAATCTTTAAACTTTATTATTTCTAGTAGATAATTGTAGAACATTTATTTTTATTGTAATCAGTGCCCTCTGTTATCCAGTAAACGTCATTATTTAGTTACCAATTTTAAAGTTAGTGATTGACGACGTTCACCGATTGGGATTATCGATAAAATAATATACAGGATGCCGATTTAATCCTTTACAATATTTAAGGAGGTAAAACAGTTAACGATACTGTACCCATACCAACAAAAATGAGTAGCATATACCAACTATGCTAAGTACCCTACATTATGTGGAGCAAGGACGGGAATTTTTTTTATAGGCATGCTGATGAGATTTTTTGTGTTGCATGCTGAGGATACTTGCTGTGTTGATGTTTAGCCATACAGCAAGTCTTCTCTATTACATACCAGGCTTCATTGTCTGGTGTTTTTACACCGGGCATCATTGTCTGGTGGTTTTCAAGGACAAATCCATTATAGATCCTCGCTTACGGTGATAGGAGAGGGCAATAGATTTTTTACATTAAAAACATTTTGTACTGTTAAAGATATTAGATGCAAGAAGTTGTAGGTTAAGCTTGAGTTAGAAAATAAGGTATAAACTTAAAATAACAACTTTTATTGATGTTTGTAGTGTCTTTAACTACTGCAGCTGATGAAATGTGAAAAATCGTAAAAAAACGTTAAGTTCAGTGTTTTCCTAAAATATTTTGGATTTGAAGTGTATTTTTGTAATAGAAACGAATTTAAAAACATAGAGGCGCTCTCTTATTGGATTTGGCGTTTTTCGATGTGTCTTTAACGCCGACAGATCAAGCATATGCTATTATTATAGCAGTTAATGGACCGAGTGATGTCATGCCACAAAGGTGGCAACCAAAGTGACTTGTTTGAATTGATTCTTAGTTATTGGAAATTAAATATTTTATTTCATGACATAAAGGGGCGTAAAAAGTTAATATGATTTTTTTCGTGTGATCGAAGTCATGATAAATAGATTTATACAATAAAACAATCATGTAAATTCCCTATTATTATATCGAAAAGCAAAACTTAGTAATCTTCAACAACATTATCGATACTTTGATATCGAAACAATAACGTTCCTAAAACGAGGTAATCTATATTAGCGTCACCTACTGGGGAATAGCTAAAATGTTGTCTTAATACACGCTTAGCGTTGTTTTGCTATTTTTAGCTAGAGGGTGCCACACGCGCACTAGCTTAAAGTTTTTGTATTTAAATGTTCCCAATGTCCGCTCTATAGTATACCTATATATTTATATCTCTTTGACTAAAAAACATTTCAATTTTCATAAGTTTCATACTAAATCTGTATGTAAACTGATTAAAACTGGTTTGCCTGCAATTATTGCAAAATTCTCATTAAATCATTGTTTCGTGAAATGGTGTCATTTCATGATATTTACCACTGTTTGTTGACCATGCCATGATATAGCTTAGCAAAATCAACGAATAGAGTTCGTTTAACGATATTAATAACTAAACACAACATTGCTATTTCATGATAATATGGTCATATCGCCAAATAGTTTGTCAGCGCTAGCAGCACTGATAGCGTGTTTTTTTTTTACAAAAACAGATTTTTAACAAAATCTACATCACGTTATGCCGTTTTTATATCTATACATATAATAAAAATGTAAATAGCAGACGTCTGAATATTTTATATTTTTGTAATAAAAATGATTGAGGGGTACTAGAAATAAGTAATTAAATATATTTCTACCATTTTTAGAATTTTCTGTCTGTCTGTCTGTCTCTCTGTCTGTTTGTTTGTTAACGTATCACGTATAAAGTACTAATTTATATCATAAGAGTTGTTAAGAAAATTATAAAGTGTATCGTCGGGTTACATTTAGTCTTTATTTAATTAAAATCAGTTCATTCTATCAAAAGTTATGATAAAAAACTATTGGTAAAACCAATTAAGCATGCCTTCGCATTAAAAAAATTACGTATGGCCATTGAGTTATATGTATTACGTATTAGAGAAGTCATTCCGAACATTGACTATGTTCAACTGAACTGTACTGCAATCCGTACAAACTAAATATTGCGTAAATTGAAGATTTGTGAATTCCATAAGATAATTATTATTACATTTTATTTAGATTAAATTAAGATATTTTATATTCAATTCTTATATTTATTTAATATTAATATCTTATTTTATATTAAATTAAGGTCTTCGCGCATGCACGACTACTACTCCCAGGCATGCGCGAAGACAGAGTAGGAAACAATTTTTGTTTGAAATGGCTTCTCTAGTACGTAGTACATATAACTCAATGCGTACATATATAGCATGATTACACGGAATTTTTAAGTAAGTTTAAGTAGTTTAAATACACACAAATTTTCACTAATAACCTTATTATACTTCCAATTTTCCGATAATTTTATGTCAAACTTCAATTTGAAAATGTTTTGAAAATCCAAAGTGCACAACTCATAATGCTCATATGATCATCATATCATCATTCATGTCACTCCAAAAAGTCTAAGACGTATTCAAGTATAAATATTATATCGTACTTACTTTTAGTACGTACTACTTTTATTTCTTCTGTGCTTTTAAAATATTGTAATAAAAATCTATGATTATTATAATAATCAAGTATGTATGAAATTTGTTTTTCGAATATTTTGTATTTATTTGTACAGTGATCTTTTTGAGACGCTGCAAACAACCAATACAGTATCCACTCACAACGGCGGTTGACGCCGAACTTTCAGTATATAGGAAAGTACTCTGTGCGCCGAACTAAGCGTCTAAGCGAGTGAGTGAGCGAGCCACAGGCAGTCTCTGTTTACTGAAATAAATTCTAAGACAAGGCTGCGAAATCACCGAAAATTTCGCCATTTTGGAGCCGAAAAAATTAATTATAGCTAAACAAAACAAAATTACACTGCCATTTACATTCAGTGGCTTCCCACATGATAGATGAAGAGATTAAAAATAGATTAAGTTAAACAATTGATATTTTCAAAAGTTATCGTGTTTACAAGCCTTGAGAACTTGAGAACTTAATAGATAGATGCACATCATAAGCCACTAAAACCTCTTTTTTTATGTAAAAATAGCAATTAATCTATTTAAAAAAAAATTAATAAGTTCAACAATCATTTATCTTTCTGACAATGTGCTTTTTATATCATTTATATGTATAATATGATTGCTGGATACGATTTCATGCGACAAAACGTTGGAATCTTGATTTTTAGGCGCTAGTAATACATACCTATGCGCTTTGCGCTCGGCATGCAATATTCTGAAGTACTCCTCTGAAGACCCATCGAGCTGCGCGGATGCCATAACCAATGTAATACGTCAAGCGATGGAGTATTTCATCCCCTTTGCTGACGTGCCCATTGGTGGTAAAGCTCGCCCTTGGTTTAACGCCGAGTGCGCTCGTGCTGAAAAGCACAAGCATATGGCGTACTTATCCTGGGTCGATGCTCGAGATCGTAAAGCTCCGGATGTTAGCCTTAAGAAGACAGCCTTTAACCAAGCCGCCAAGTCGTGCAAAAAGGCATTACGACAAGCCAGTTTCGACCGCATTAAACGCGTCGGCACAAAGCTCTCTGTCAAACCATCTGGCAGTAGAGCTTTTTAGTCTCTCGCCAAACCGGTCGAGACAAACTTCTGTAGGTCTACACTGCCTCCGCTGGTAAAACCAGATGGCTCACTGGCGCATGCGCCTGAGGAGAAAGCGGACTTATTTGCTTCTCTTTTTGCTTGCAATTCGCGTCTGGACAGTAGCAACAGCGTGCCATCTCAATTACCTCACTGCGGTAACTCTATGACTGAGGTCCGTATCACCAACAAGGAGGTTCTTAAAACCTTGCGAAGTCTAGACGTGAACAAAGCTAGTGGGCCTGATGGTGTACCAGCTATAGTTCTAAAGGTCTGTGCACCTGAGTTGTCTCCTGTATTGACACGTTTGTTCCGCCTCTCATTCAGGACTGGAATAGTGCCTAAATCTTGGAAGCTGGCCAATGTGCAGCCTGTGCCTAAAAAAGGTAGCCGTACCGACCCTGCCAACTATCGGCCAATTTCAATTACCTCCATACTCTGCAAGATTATGGAGCGTATATTGAACGCCCACCTCATGGCATACCTGGAGCAAAATGATCTCCTCAGTGATCGACAGTACGGGTTTCGCCGAAAGCAATCAACTGGGGACCTTCTAGCGTATGCCACTCACATATGGGGCGAAGCCCTCGAGAACAGTGGTGAAGCACCTGCTGTTTCCCTCGATGTTTCGAAGGCTTTTGACAGGGTTTGGCATGCTAGTCTATTGGGCAAGTTTTCAGCGTACGGCTTATCCCCTGGCCTAATTGTCAGGGTGAAGGTACTTTCTGACTGAACGGTATCTCCGGGTCGTCGTTGATGGCTGCTCATCCGATACTGTGGCGATTAACGCCGGTGTTCCTCAGGGGTCCGTTCTCTCCGCAACTCTCTTCCTGTTGAATATAAATGATCTGCTTATTCCCGGTGTCTATGGGTATGCAGATGACAGCATAGTTGTGGAGAGATACCAACCAAGCGCCCGGGCCAGTCGGGATCAAATCCAGTCAGAAAGAGACGCTATGGTTGAGCGTGTGAGTCTCACACTACAGACAGTCTCCGAATGGGGCGACGCCAATTTCGTGAGATTTAACGCCTCCAAAACACAAGCGTGTCTTTTTACCGCTAAAAGGAGCCCGGCATTATATAAAGCGCAAGTCCGGTCGTGCATGGAGTACTGCTGTCACATATGGGCTGGTGCTGCAAAATGCCACCTGGCAGCATTAGACTCAGTGGAGAGACGTGCTAAGAGGCTCATTGGTGACCTTGATTTGGTTGAAACCAATCTTGTCAGCCTCAAGCACAGGCGCAGAGTAGCCAGTCTCTCGGTATTCTATAGAATGCATTTCGGTGAGTGTACGCAGGAATTACACGCCTTAATTCCTCTTTCTCCTTTCCACCATCGGACAACCAGACGGTCGGCGGGTCTTCATCTCTTTGTTGCCGATATTCCACGCATTAGAACCAAACGGTTTGCTTCGTCTTTTGTAATGCGTACAGCAAAGGAGTGGAATAATTTACCGGCTTCTATCTTTCCGTCCGAATACAATCTAGGCATCTTCAAGGCAAGAGTGAATAGGCTTTTGTTACGATAAGACAGCGCGATTTACCATCTAAGGCTGCATCACCACTTACCACCAGGGGGGGTTGTGGTCAAGCACTGGCTTATAATAAGTTAAAAAAACCAAGTTGTGATTATTATTTTGAAATCTAGATTCGAGTCTGTTTAAAGGCGCCAAAAAATCTCAAAATTGTAATAAAAAGATTCATGTGTAAAAAACGTTCCATTATAATATATTTATATGTTTTCCTTAAATTAAAAAGGATGTTTTCTCACAAAGAACGTAATAGATGGCGTTGTACAAATTACAACATTTTCTGAATTGCGGTGTTAAGATTTTTTGCCGGTGAATCGTATTGAGTACGATGAAGTTAAAAGAGCCGTGTAGACTGACAGTACAAACCACACCAGAAACCAGAGAAGAAACACGCCCACCCAAGCTATGGAACTAAACTCTATTAAAAAACCGGCCAAGTGCGAGTCGGACTCGCGCACCGAGGGTTCCGAACAAATCCGTAGGTATATAAGTTTAAAATTTTTAAAAATATTTTTATTATATGATTATATGATGTAACTAAAAATTTATACTTTTTGCAATTTTTCCTTTATCTGTGCTATAATACGTTGCTTCGTACCAAATTTTAAGATTCTGAGTTCACGGGAAGTACCCTGTAGGTTTTAATTCCCTTGCGAATGTCGAAAACTTGCGGCATAAACGGCTTTACCTTTTGATTGCGTTGGCTTAGGAGTTTGATTTTTCACAGCTCCAAGGGACAGTAGACTTGAGTATTTGACATGAATTTTAGCTTGATACCTCCACGCTTTCCTGACAAAAAGGGTCTTGACAGACAGACAGACGGACAACAAAGTGATAAGGGTTCCGTTTTTTCCTTTTGAGGTACGGAACCCTAAATAGTAGCAAAATTGCAACAAAATGTCGTAATATTGTTTTTATACTCAGAATCCCTCTAATAGCAAATAACTTTCCTATCAGTTTAAAACGTGTTCAGTTCCCAGTCAGCGTGTGGTATGCGATGACCGTAAATAAAGCGCAAGGTCAAACTTTACGCGTTCCAGGAGTGAACTTCAGTACTGTTTTGCACATGGCCAACTGTATGTTGCTTTTTCCCGCGTTAGTTGGCCCCGTAACATTTTTGTGTACACCCCGGCTAAGTCTACTTCTAACGTCGTTTACACAGAAGCTCTATCATAAACCACTTAGAACTTTGAGGATAACGATTTATTTTGTTACCACTTAGTACAGTGATGTAAATCGTTTAATATTCTCTTACCTAAACGTCAAATTCTTTTAGAATAGAATAATTTTTTATTCAATATTGATTATTACATAATACTTATTGAAAGTCATTTTTTATTTACCACTGGTTCGGAAAATGCCTCAGTCCTGGGAAGAACCAGCAAGAAACCCAGCGGGACTTTTTTTTAAACATAATTTCACTTAACAATAATTTTGTTTATACAATTTTTAAATGATTTTTCATAGAACCAGCATGGTGGCGATCACCTTATTCCCAGGGGTTATTTTCATTCATGTATTCCTTGATATTATAATAACCCTTTTTGTACAGTTTTTCTTTAATAAAACTTTTAAACTTGTTTATTGACAAACTTTGAATATGTTCTGGGATTTTGTTGTAAAAGCGTATACATTGCCCCATAAATGAATTACTGATTCTGTGGAGTCTAGTAACTGGCATTACAAGCTTATGTTTGTTCCTAGTATTTAAAGTATGCACATCCTTATTCTTATTAAAGCTATTTATGTTTTTATGCACATACATTACATTCTCATAAATATATTGCGATGCCAAAGTTAATATGTTTATTTCTTTAAATTTTTCTCTGAGGGACTCTTTACAATTTAGGTTATAAATCGCCCGTACGGCTCTCTTTTGCAAAACAAATATAGCTTCAATATCAGCCGCATTACCCCATAGCAAAATTCCATAAGACATTACGCTATGAAAGTAACTAAAATACACTAATCTAGCTGTCTCAACATCTGTGAGACTTCAAATTTTTCTTACAGCATATGCTGCAGAACTAAGTCTGCTTGCTAATTTAGATATATGGGGGCTCCATTGAAGTTTCGCGTCAATAGTAATACCAAGAAAAACAGTGGTATCCACAAGACTCAACTCCTCCCCATTTAACAGCACATTGGTATTCGAATGTTTTACATTAGGTATTGTAAATTTAATACACTTTGTCTTATTGCCGTTTAAGAGCATATTGATGGCGTTAAACAAATGTACCAATTTTGATAGAGCCTTATTTACATCGTCATAATTAATGAACTGTCGTTTGAGTTTGAAAATTAAAGAGGTATCGTCAGCAAATAATACTATATCGTGATTGTCCCCTACAAGATAAGGTAAGTCATTAATATAAATTAAAAACAGGAATGGGCCAAGAATCGAGCCCTGAGGAACGCCCATTGATACTACCGATCCGGAGGAACCTTTACCATTGATCACTACTTTATGAATTCTGTTACTTAAATATGAAGTAATAAGTCTAGGCGCTAATTTTTTTACACCGTAATGTTGTAGTTTCCTGATTAATGTCTCATGATGAACACAATCGAAAGCCTTGAAAAGATCACAGAAAATACCTAAGGCATCTTGTGAATTCTCCCAGGCATTAAAAATATATTTCATAAACTCAACACCGGCGTCGAACGTCGAGCGACCCCTTGTAAAACCAAATTGGTTTTTATGAAGTAATTTATTTGTATTAAAAAAAGTTAACAATTGATCCAATATTATTTTTTCAAAAATTTTACTGAGAGTTGGTAGTACAGAAATAGGTCTAAAATTAGCGGGGTCCAATGTACTACCAGACTTAACTAAAAAACAGACTTAGTAAAACCTATATACGCGAGCTACGCCGCGGGCACAGCTAGTAATAAATAAATGTTCGCAGCTTTTTGGTGGCCCTTGAGCCAAGTCGCACCCCAACCTTCTATAGCTGATATTACTAGATAGTATAGTTTTGACCTCTACTTTCTGCTAAATAAACTTATGATAAGTAACTAATAAAATAAATTTTAGAATGCTACTGAATACTTATTCGTGCAGCATCAAAAATTGTCACACTTAGAAATATCAAGACCGGTGGTCATTATCGGGATGATTTACCACAATTACCACGTTTGGCAAAATGGCTATCAACACTGTTGTACACAACACGAGTGTTTTGGGTGCACAGTATCCAGTACTGTGTAGGTACACAAAACTGAGATTAAGAGAAAGGCTCTTTAATTCAATATATTGGGTGTCTGTCATAGGCATAGGTTTCATTTTACCAACTTCATATATTATCACGTTATCTGATGTAGATAGTAGAAAATTAAGTGAACTGTGAAATTTTATCTCTATTTGATGTAATAGTTCGTGGCATCGTTGGGTTTCTAATTACTAGGTAGATATGGTCAACAATCGTACAAAAGCTCTGTTTCAGTTTTTATGAATTTTATTTAAACAAATACGAGAGCCGTGTAGCTCACCGTGAAATTTCATCATGGACTTGATTCCATATTTGCTCTGTATTTTTAATTGTTTAAAATGTTTTGATACTATTTTAACGAGAATTAATTATGTCTTTAATTAAAAATACATGATACATTTTTGCAAAAAAGACGAGACTTCAGAAGCTATTTTGTGGAAATTATTTCAATCTCTTTAGTTTCGTAAAGTCGGGTTTTTATTAATAGTTTATTGTTGTACCTTTTTGAATGAAATAAAGAACGTCACAAGCTAAAGGTAGCAACTAAAATGTCGGCTAAGCAGCTACATTAAAAAACAAAAAATAAACATAGAGTCAAATAGGGAACCCCCAATTTCATTAAAGTCGGCTTAAAGTTAAGTAAGTATGTATGACTAAAACCCAAAGCAAAACGTACAAATAGACAGTATGTTAAATAGCAATTCAGAGTATACAATACATATTAAAAGTCAAAACGTGTACAAGTCGTTTGACGATAAATGAACCTGTTCTTTAATTTTATTAAAAAAATTTAACCGTGGGCAAACCTAAAAGTCTGAGTAGCGCATTGAAGCATTGCGCCACACTCTTTTCTGCCCATAAAACACATAGGTAACGAGGAGCCCTGTGCACAGTAGTCCGACGTATGTAAGCTGCTACTTTAGTTTTTATACTTTTAGTGACACTTATAAATCAGTTTGTCATTTAAGATTTTTGTATTTTTGTATTCTTATTATCAGACAAATCAAGATTTTTGTGACAGTCCTGGTTTCATAGCTCACATGAGATATGTAAGATGTTGCCAAAAATACTTTAAATATCAAAGATAACAGATTTTACTTAAAGAAAGGTTTATTTTATTTTACTTGTCAAAGGCGGTAATCAAAGTGATACAAACAAAAATGTTGTAGTACGTAAGCATTATAATATATTTTTACATACTCGTATATGTTAATTGCAATTTGAAGTGACGATTTACCACGTTCTAGGTGGTGAAAGAAAACACGCATATCTGAGAAGTTCCCCAGTTGAAGTAATCGCACATTGGCACTTTTTTTAGTCAAAAGCTCTGTGGCCTGTGCCCAGTAGTGACATGTATGTAGGCTGCTACTTTTTTGGTTTTAATGGGGCAATTATGCTCTTTTTATTTCATTCATATTTTCGGAGATGTTACTATTTTGTTTTCACACTACCGTAAATATTAACGGTAGCAAAGATTCTCTCAACATCTCATCTCTCATAATCGTTATCATTACCAGCTATCAAAAGTCGACTGCACTGAACATAGGCCTCCCCGATAAATTGTAAAATAGGCTGGATATTTGCTATAGTTGCGTCGCTTGGCCGGCGTGTTGGCAACCGCAGCCGTCATTATTTTGAACTGTTGTCAGGAAGATGATGTTGTCCATCTCTTGTTTGTCTTCCTCTGTTGCCTCTTAGGACACACACGGAACGATATGAGGTGGCGGATTCTCTTTGCCGCCACAACAAGGCAAACATTTTTCTTTTTCCGATCATGAGTGTAGTTGTACCCACGTTAAGTATTTTATCGTGTGGAATTTTAACTTTTTTAATTCCTGACGTTTCGGGCACTTTAAAGCACCCATGGAGGGTGCGCTGATGTGTTGTGGAGCTACATCAAATGGAGAAGCTTTCTTAAATCCCTCGACCCATAGATTCTAATTTTCTTTTAACATACACAAAATCTTGTTTTATGTATTTATTCTATCTAATATTTAATTTATATTTTACTAATAACATAAAACTTTAATACATTGTCACTTGTTTTAGGTAATTCAACACAAATTATAGTTTTGCTAAAATTCTAGGTGGAAAATCAAACTCATATATTATATATATGTAGAAAAGAAATACATAATTTGGAATATATCTTTCTTATGGATACATCGGAAGACACGTCTAATATAAAAAATTCTGAAAACTTATTTTGTCACGTGTTCCTGTAACATATTATATATATCCAAATATCAATCATCTAGGTCCAATAGTCTTCGCGAATTCAAAAAAATTCTTTGTCAAACTGTCAGAGACACAGACACCGAACTAATTCTAAAAGTGATTGAATTTTGCTAAATTTGGCACGGAATTGCATTTAATGATGTTTCTAAATTGAAGGCCATGCGAGTGAAACCCCGGGTAAAAAGCTAGTAAATAAATAATAGTAGGACTATTAAGCGAGTAAGTACATAAGCCATAAATAATATTACTGCTCCATACTATTGGGGCCATATATCTAAATTAGCAAGCAGACTTAGTTCTGCAGCATATGCTGTAAGAAAGATTAGAAGTCTCATAGATGTTGAGACAGCTAGATTAGTGTGTGTTAATTACTTTCATAGCGTAATGTCTTATGGAATTTTGCTATGGGGTAATGCGACTGATGTTGAAGCTATATTTGTTTTGCAAAAGAGAGCCGTGCGGGGGATTTATAACCCAAATTGTAAAGTCCCTCAGGGAAAATTTTTAAGAAATAAACATATTAATTTTGGCATCGCAATGTATTTATGAAAATGTAATATATGTACATAAAAACATAAATAGCTTTAACAAGAATAAAAATGTAATATAATAATGTAATGCCAGTTATTAGGTTCCACAGAATCAGTAATTCATTTATGGGGCAATATATATGACGGCACCTGCACCGTTGCAGGTGCGGCGGCGTCGGTCTACCTAGACAGAATTCTTGTAAGCGGCATTGCACCTGCGGTGCCGCCCGTCCTGCTTGTATAAAACGGACGGAGCGGCCGCCGTTAAGGTAGTCTTGGCTCTGATGTGGAACGGTGCACTTGTCGTATTCCATTCCTAGTTTATGCTCGACTCGTTGGATAATTAATTCGTGTAAAGAAATTAATTATTATTCCTAAGCAGGGTAATTCAAGCGGCCGCCGAACAAATGGTGCTTTGGCGCTGTAAATGGACGTCTGAGGTCGGCTTTCGTAGATTTTGCGCAGTTGCCTCCTTCCCTTTGAAATATGTTGTGGTATTTGCTCTATACATAGTTTCCGTTTTTTTTTTTTGCAATTTTTTCAAACGTCATACAGTTGCCGTTTCTTAAGAGAATATGTGATGAATTTTGGAAGCTCGGAATTCCATGGTTCGCAATAAATTTATCTCGATTTCTTTTAATTTTACAAAGCAGTGCAATGATTCGCTAGCGCTAGTACGGCTACAGCGCGACGGCTCGCTGGCGCGATTGTGGCACGAACGCAGCAGAACGAAAAGCTGGAGTGCGTTTGCCTGGAGGTAGCCATATCGGCGCGTTCATGACTTAAATGAAGTCTGGGATGGTCGACCGTTGTAATATTTAACAAGAGTTAATATCTGTTAGCAGGTGGTGATAACTGATAAGACCGTATGCTGTTCACTGTCAACCGCACGAGGACGCGTGACAGTCAGAGGTAGCCTTGTCTGTGTGTCTAGAAAATACAGAGAGGTTGCATCACTCTAGCGGAGTATTTCTTATAGTTCAAGAAAGGAAGATGGTGTCGCTGAGAGGTTTGTTCTACACTGGGATGTGTCGTGTTGCTGTTGGTTTGCATACTTAGGTGTTATCATGTCACTACGTCCCTCACGATACACTTTTATGTGATTGTGACAGGGAGATGTTTGCGGTATGGCTAGTCTGTAATTGTTCTATACTGAATTGAAAAAAAAGAGAGTAAGAAAAAAAGTGGTTCTTACTATCATTGCAGGGCGTTTGCCGGTCCAATGATATAGCTACAGGGATTAGTGATTCCGGACTAGCAAATAGTACTGGAAAAAAAAATAGTTCTTACTATCATTGCAGGGCTTTGTGCCGGTCCAATGATATGGCTATAGGGAATAGTGATTCCGGACTAGCAAAATCAGTACTTGAAAAAAAAAAGAGAAAATAGAAAAGCTACAGACTAATCATTCCGATCTAGCATAAAGATGATTAAAGTTTTGTAGGGCTTACTGCCGGAACAAAACTGATTGTCGCCCAAATCTGAAGGGTCAATATGGACCGGACCAGACGCTGTTTTATCAGGATGATCGAACGATGTTTTTCTTTCTACAGATAAGTAAGATTGTGATGGAGCGCGTGCGAGGACGCACGCATGTCAGCATGGCCGTGACGGCACCTGCACCGTTGCAGGTGCGGCGGCGTCGGTCTAGCTAGACAGAATTCTTGTAAGCGGCATTGCACCTGCGGTGCCGCCCGCCCTGCTTGTATAAAACGGACGGAGCGGCCGCCGTTAAGGTAGTCTTGGCTCTGACGTGGAACGGTGCACTTGTCGTATTCCGTTCCTAGTTTATGCTCGACTCGTTGGATAATTAATTCGTGTAAAGGAATTAATTATTATTCCTAATCACAAAATTAGTCTCTTTACTATACTGAATTGACCTTTCTACATATACGCTTTTACAACAAAATCCCAGAACATATTCAAAGTTTGTTTATTGACATACTTTGAATATGTTCTAGGATTTTGTTGACAAGTTTAAAAGTTTTATTAAAGAAAAATGTACAAAAAGGGTTATTATAATATCAAGGAATACATTAATGAAAATAACCCCTAGGAATAAGGTGATCGCCACCATGCTGGTTCTATGAAAATTCATTTAAAAATTGTATAAACAAAATTATTGTTAAGTGAAATATGTTTGGAAAAAAAGTCCCGCTGGGTTTCTTGCTGGTTCTTCTTAGGACAGAGGTATTTTCCGAACCAGTGGTAAAAAAAAATAACTTCCATATATTGTGTTTCATACATTATGTATAATAATCAATATTGAATAAAAATAATTCTATTCTATGCTATTCTACTGTTTTTAATAGTTTGTAATTGTTAATATTTTCCCATTTCATCAGCTTTTTTAAGTTCACTACTGAGTGGTTCATATATGCTAGCAGAATTTCTTGAAACATTTGTTTTTTTTTTTATTGATTGAAGAATGGAACATACCTTAAGTGTCAAATAAAAAACTTCAATCAAAATCCAGTCGACACAATTTTGAAATAAAGCAGCGTCTTTGTACACAAACATTTCCAATTTGATTTACCTTTTAGGCGAGCTCATGGCAAATGGCCGTCAAAAGTCGCCTGTAGTAAAACGAATTCAGATTTAGATTTATATCTTTTATCATAAGTCCCCTCGAAAATTACATTTTCACTGGGTGCTTTGTTGTAGTTTGAAAACGTAAAATATCCACTATATTAATAACGAAAAATGTACAAGGTACATTAAGAATAACACATTTTATTGCGATTTTATAGTTTTCTACTTTCGAAGAATTCATCCGAGCTACTTAACCACTATGGATGTATTCTAGTGGTAATAATTGCCTCGTCTGCCGAAAACAAAAAATGAAAATCTTTGAACCGAAACAACTCTGGCGAAACAAACTTTATGTAAAGGTACCATCTTTTATTTCGTATCATAAAAGGGTATCTAGTAGTATTATTTGCTTCAGATTTTCTGAAGCGAATATTATTGATTTACAGGACATTGGATATTTTGAGTTACTAGTAAGTTAATGTTTATGCAAAAGCTATGAAGCTAGCGAGAGTTCATCCCAGAACACCAAGTTGACCAACGTTATATGCTCTCAGATATTTTAGTATCAGGTTTGCTGCCGTACTATAAATTTTAAAGCTTACGACCCGCAATTAAGTCACTACTGTAGGGTTGCCAACCATGCTCTTAAAAACAGTAAACATGAAAAACTGTTAAAATGTGATCAGTCGAAGAAAAAGGAAGACAAAAACCAAAGACAAATTTAAAACGAGTCATAGTCAAAATCACTTTCTAAATATTCAACAGCTGACATTGTATCCCTAAACGAAATGGTGCTTACATGAGAGTCATCACTATAGCTAGTCAGATCTTCTGTGAATCTCTCCTGGAAGTTGTATGCCTTGTTTTAGCTCTCCCAGTAATTTACTTTATTTTACTTATTAATTTTATGAATTATTGCAATTTGCATATGCAACCACTTTTTTAGGGCGACCAGATCATGACCCTTTTCCTTTGCCTGGAATCCACCGTATGCCTTGATTCATATGTCCTTCCTTTTTAACCTTGGTTATGGCTACATGAGAAACACGAACTACAAATCCAGTCGTCAATCAATTGCCAGTATTCGATTTCAAAAAGTATCTAAAAAAACACCATGTATACACATTTAATTGAGGGACTATATCTTACTCCGCTTATTTTACTGTTTACTGTACTATTAATACTAAATATACAAAGTACCGTGTAGTGGCGGTTAAGAATATCCACTACCCCATTTCCTCCCGTGGGTGTCGTAAAAGGCGACAAAGGGAAAAAGGCGGGAGATGGGCAGCAGCATCTTCCTGATAATAGCCAAAATTACAATAAAAAAACAGCGGTTGCCAACCTGCTCGCCAAGCGTGGCAACTATGGCAAATAACCCCCAATGACTAAAGCAACAAACAGACGGCCCCCAGTCCCCGGCGGCCCCGCTATTCCTGGCTACGGTGGCGACCATGGTAACGGCGGGGCAGTGGGTGCTAAGAATCTCCGGTGGAGGTTCCATTGCCACCTACGACGATTCGACCTGGCAACGTACAACGCACGCACCCTGAGGACTGACGAGAAGATCGTGGAGCTGGAAGAAGAGACAGACAAGTTGCGCTGGCATATTATAGGATTATCCGAAGTCCGAAGAGAGGGGGAGGACACGGTATCCTTGAATCCGGCAACTTGCTCTATCACCGGGAGGGCGACCATCTGTCCCAAGGAGGTGTCGGATTTATCGTCCACAAGTCTCTCGTTAAGAGCGTTGTAAAGATTGAGAGTGTGTCGACGAGGATTGCGTACCTTATACTCAGAATCACCAAACGGTATTCGCTGAAGGTCATACAGGTTTACGCACCAACCTCGGCACACCCCGATGAGGAGGTGGAGGAAATGTATGAGGATATCTCTAGAGCCATGCATTCCTCCAAAACCCAATATAGGGTGTTAATGGGAGACTTCAATGAAAACTAGGCACAAGAGAGAACGGTGAGCTGAAAGTAGGGAAATTTGGAATAGGGCAACGGAACCCAAGGGGCCAGCAGCTGGCCGACTTCATGGAGAAAGAGGGACTCTTTATGATGAACTCTTTCTTCAAGAAGCGGCCCCACAGGAAGTGGACCTGGTCGAGCCCCGACGGTTCGACAAAAAATGAGATTGATTTCATTATGACGACCAGACGACAACTGTTCAGTGATGTCTCAGTGATCGCGAGAGTGAAAACCGGCAGCGATCACCGAATGGTTAGAGGCACACTGAACCTAAATGTTAAGTTGGAGAGGTCTCGTCTGATGAAGTCAACGCTCCGTCCACCTCGTGCTCTAATCCAAAGTCCCGAAACCTTTCAGCTCGAGTTACAAAACCGTTTTCAGTGCCTAGAAGGCTGCAATGAAGTGGACGATATAAATGACAAGCTCGTGGAAACTTTCCATGCGGTCGGAGCTAAGTTCTACAAGACCCGCCGCAGAAGAACACAAAAACTCTCCGATCACACTCTTAATCTCATGGCTGTTAGACGCATACAGGCAACTGAACAGACAGATCTCCAAATGCATGCGGCGAGACTTACGCAACTTCAATACAGCTCGTATTGAAGAAGCGATCGAGCGGAACCAAGGCTCCAAAGTCTTTGCCGGAGATCTGTCTGCCAGAAAGAGCCAACTGTCAAAGCTGAAGACCGAATGGGGCAGCATCGTTTCCGGGGCATCTGAGATTTTGAGTGAGATTGAGAGGTTCTATGGGCAGCTGTACACGTCATCGTTGGAGCCACACGCAAGTGTGAGTAACGATCCAAGAGCGAGTCTTATTCGACACTATTCCGAAGATATCCCGGACATCAGTCTGAGCGAGATTAGAATGGCTCTCCAGCACCTTAAAAACGGCAAGGCCCCAGGCGAGGATGGAATTACAGCGGAGCTTCTGAAAGTGGGTGGAAGACCGGTACTTGAAGTCCTTCAGAGGCTCTTTAATTCCGTCCTCCATGGTGGCGTTACACCGGAGGCGTGGATCAGGAGTGCGGTGGTCTTGTTCTTCAAGAAAGGTGACAACGCTCTCTTGAAGAACTACAGACCGATTTCCCTTCTGAGCCGCGTCTACGTGCTGTTTTCGAGAGTCATTACGAATCGTCTCGCGCACAGACTTGACGACTTCCAGCCTCCCGAACAAGCCGGTTTCCGAAAGGGCTTTAGCACCATAGACCACATACATACCCTACGGCAAATTGTACAGAAGTCCGAAGAGTACAATTTGCAACTATGTCTGGCGTATGTGGACTATGAGAAAGCCTTTGATTCCGTCGAAATTTGGGCGGTGCTGCAGTCCCTTCAGCGGTGCCAAGTTGACTGTCGGTATATCGAAGTGCTGAAGTGTTTGTACAGTAGAGCTACGATGGCTATCCAAGTACAGAACCAGAGTACGAAACCTATCCAATTGCAGAGAGGTGTAAGACAGGGTGAGGTTATATCCCCGAAACTCTTCACCGTTGCATTGGAAGACGTTTTCAAGCTTCTGGACTGGAAAGGATACGGTATTAACATCAATGGCGAGTGTTCGCGCAAAAGCGTTAGTGTCAATAATAGACGTCAGAGGGCGTGCGTGCCTCTACGATACCGGTTTTGGACGTCCGGTCGTTTCGAGGGCACGCTAGGACGAGGAGTCCAGATTCGACGCGGCGAGAGATCGCACGCGTTCTTTTTTGTCGGGAGCTCGTTGATGATAGGCGCGTATAGTAAATATACCACTGGGAATGGTAGCGCGTATCCCTTGCTGAGAGTTTACCCGGGACTTTTAGGTTTAACGCAGAATCTGTATAAGTGGATTCGACTGTATTAGTTACTAGTGCGGTATTTGACATTCTAGAAATAACGGTGACCTTTGATCTGTACGTTCTGTGTTCATTCGCGAGTCAAGCGTTATAACAAACGAGAGTTAGTGGCTTTTCTGTAAGGTAGTTAATCGTACGACAGAGTTAAATAACTGTTATCGTAGAAAACGAAGAAAGTTACTGCGGAAGGAGACCGTAGTTTGGAGAGGAGCTGAGCGCCGAACTGCGCAGAGGATAACGGTCTAACAAGGTCAATAACACTACCAGCCACACCCAAATACACATCACTGACCTTTACTTTCCTAGCACTATACATCAACACGCGACCTGACCGAATCCTGAGGGACCAGTCGCCTTGAATAGAGGTAAGTAAGCTCCCTTTTATCATAGTGTGACGCTCCCCCCGAATCGTTTAATGTAACTAGAAACTTTTAACCCTTGGCGTTAGGACGCCCGACCAGCATCTGCCTGTAGCTTCTCCGTCTATGGGCCGCGGAGGATTCTACTCCTGGGATAGGCAGCTGTTGGCCGTATCATTTGGTAGCAGAGCGCGGTACTGGGATCGATTCCCGGTCGATCCACCGACCATAGTGTTTGATAAAAATTAAACAATTTTGATGGCAGGGAGCGTTGGGTTGATTGGTTTAATTTTGTGCCTACAATCACGCCCGTCCGTAATACGTAAAGATATATTTTTTTTATTATATACGTAATAATAAAATTCCTTTCTTTGGTGGCTTGATTTTTTTTGTTGTTAGCGGGTAAATTTGAAAAGCCACGCCCGGTTCGCGCGCAAGCGGGAGTTTGCGTCATGTAGGTAGATGGTTATTTTTGCGTAATCGGTTAATTATCGTTGTCGGATAGTTGTGGTGTATTACTTATCGAAGGGTCGATTTCCGAGCAAGGCATTTTTTGTTGATGTGTATCTTCGTTATGTATCTTTCGTATTGTAATTTGTATTTGAACTAAAGAGTGGTAATTTGTATTTACGTAATTTGAATTTAACTTGATTTGATCGCACTAGTATTTGTTATTGTTAATTTGATTTGTCTTTTCTTTTGTACTAACTTGTGTTTGATTTAATAAATAGCGGTTCTTATTTGTGTAATTTCAGAAG
Organism: Parnassius glacialis; assembly: GCA_033319125.1. NCBI lineage: Eukaryota > Metazoa > Arthropoda > Insecta > Lepidoptera > Papilionidae > Parnassius > Parnassius glacialis. Next base: position 24,115,906 of record JAVANC010000016.1, read on the forward strand.
CAGCGTCAGCCGGAGCTGTTGGGACGACTCCCAACTCTGGACTTGCCAAAGTTCTCCGGGGTCCTTTCCGAGTGGCTGACCTTCGTTCCTTCGACTTGACCCCGAGCCAGAAGATGGCGTACCTCCTGGCCTCACTGGAGGGGGAGGCCCTGGGCGTTGTCAGCCATTTGAGCTTGTCGGACGACGCCTACCAGACTGCTCGGGACCTCCTAGCCAGAAGATACGCCAACATCCGGCGAATTGCGGACGAACATGTTAAGCAGCTTCTGAGCCTCCCGCTGCTTAGAGACCGGGCCAGACTACGTCCGGACCTGTTGGATCCAGTCTTGGTGGCCTGTAATATGTTGAGGCGGCTAGATTTACCAGTAGGCGAATGGGCCTTCTTGTTGCTCCGCATCGTGCTGTCCCGCCTACCTCTCGACCTTAGAATACTTTTTGAGGAGAGGTACGGCGGGGACGAGGCCTCCTATATTCCGCCCTTCTATGACCTGCTGCGGTTTTTGGAGGAGCAGTGCCGGCAGGTTGAGAACGCGGCGGGCACCGTTGACGACTTACGAGCCGTGCTCAGTGAGAGGCGGAATCCGCCGGGCAAGTCGTCGTCAACCCCCCCCCCCCTGCTCCTATTGTCAAGCATCTGATCACCGGGTAACGTCTTGCCCGAAATTATTAAGTAAGCCGGTTCCGGCGAGGCGAACTATCGCCAAGGAGCGCCGCTGGTGCTACTCATGTGTGGAAGGGCACCTCCAGCGGGACTGTCCGCACCGGCGTCCCTGTTTGCATTGCCAGGGCAATCACCATGCCGTACTGTGCCTGGGTGCGAACGGCGTCTCCTCTCGGGGCGTTGCCAGGCCCTCGACCCCCACGGGCGGGGGCGCTCCGCCACGCCCTCTGACGGGCGACGCTCGGCGCCCGCCGGCTAGCCAACAGGCCCCTAGGTTTGAAAGGGGTCCCTCACCCGACCAGTCGGGGGGTAATTCCCTCAGGGGCGGGGGTGTCATCACCCCCCCTCAGCGTGCGAAGAGGAACTTCACGGCCACTCATCGGTCCGCTGGACCCTTCTCACTCCCGTTAGCTGTGTGGCCGCGACTGGTGTACCACTGTACCCCATTTGATGGAGGCGGCCCCAGCTAGCTGCCGCCTTAGCTCCCACCACGGCCGCCTCTACTGAGCCTTAAGCCGTCAACAGTCCACTTGTCAAGCTGTTCTGTTGCCGACGGCCTCAGTGAGGGCGTACAACCCGAGTGGCGACTGTTAGCGGTTGCGCTCTGTTAGTCTCGGGTTCACGCGGTGTGGCCTCCACTTGGTGGTGGGAAGATTAGGGCCCCCTGGAGCGTTGAATCACGCTCTCAAGGGGTATTAGATTTGGTTTGGTCGAGCACTTAGTTAAGAATTCTTTGAATTAAAATTAAAATGCTTTGAGTTTTCCGCGAAATTCATATTGTAGCGGTTGTGATTAAAAGAATTGAATTTAAAATACTCCTTTAAATGCTGCTGCATATGTTTTGTAAATACACTTGATCACTGCTTTTGTTGTTGCACGGAAAATTGAGATTTAATTGGGTGCTCTTTTTTAATGCTTGTGCGTATGCTTTGTAATTGTAATTGATTGTCGCGTCTGGGCTTAAAGGAGGGTTTGAATTCATTTGAAATTTGAATGGCGCGCTATTTTGAAAATTATGTATATGTTTGTGATAGTGTTTAATCATTTTGCTTTGTGATAAGGAAGGTTGAAATTAGATAACCCTGTTGTTGCCGAAGGAAATAGGGGTCAATTCTCTTTAGGTTTAGATTTTGTTGGCACTGTCTAAGATATTTATTTGAAATAAGAAACAGGGCTGTCTCTTACGTTTATTGTTTTGTTTACTTTGCCAAGTTGACCTATGTGCATCGGTGATTACTTGTTTTAATTAATTCTGTAATTGAACATTGATGCTTTTGAAAAATTAGTTATACCAGGGCTATCTGGTTTGTAGATTATCAGATGGAAATCAGCTGTCGCACCATTTGGTAAATGATTATAGGATGGCTTGGTTATGCCTACTTGTTTGAAAATTCATACTAGGAACTATCTGTGCGTTTCGTTCAGCTCTCCACAGACGACGTTCATGGGGAATTTGGGGGTGCTCTCTGCACTGAAACTTGAAAGGTCCCTTTGGGCCGCTTCATGTCGCGTCGCTGTTTGCAGACCTGATCCGGTCGGATTGCGGAACTAATCATAGGAGCGCAGATAGGTGTTTGAAGGAGGTCGTCGGACTTCTGTCTAGGAATGGGACTTATTTATGTGCTGCGATGTCCAGGAAGGGCATCCAGTTCAACTCTCCGGCTAGCCCACGTTGGGGCTGTAATTTTGAGGCGTTGGTTAGGGTTGCAAGATCTGATGGGGTGCGTAAGGTGGCCTAGTTTGGTTGTAGATTCGGTCTTGCAACTTGCCGTCGCGACCCTGTCCCCGCTGACCGGTTTGCTTGCGGACCTAAATCCTTATGTCCGGGACGGGGGTTTGTTCGCGCAAAAGCGTTAGTGTCAATAATAGACGTCAGAGGGCGTGCGTGCCTCTACGATACCGGTTTTGGACGTCCGGTCGTTTCGAGGGCACGCTAGGACGAGGAGTCCAGATTCGACGCGGCGAGAGATCGCACGCGTTCTTTTTTGTCGGGAGCTCGTTGATGATAGGCGCGTATAGTAAATATACCACTGGGAATGGTAGCGCGTATCCCTTGCTGAGAGTTTACCCGGAACTTTTAGGTTTAACGCAGAATCTGTATAAGTGGATTCGACTGTATTAGTTACTAGTGCGGTATTTGACATTCTAGAAATAACGGTGACCTTTGATCCGTACGTTCTGTGTTCATTCGCGAGTCAAGCGTTATAACAAACGAGAGTTAGTGGCTTTTCTGTAAGGTAGTTAATCGTACGACAGAGTTAAATAACTGTTATCGTAGAAAACGAAGAAAGTGACTGCGGAAGGAGACCGTAGTTTGGAGAGGAGCTGAGCGCCGAACTGCGCAGAGGATAACGGTATAACAAGGTCAATAACACTACCAGCCACACCCAAATACACATCACTGACCTTTACTTTCCTAGCACTATACATCCACACGCGACCTGACCGAATCCTGAGGGACCAGTCGCCTTGAAGAGAGGTAAGTAAGCTCCCTTTTATCATAGTGTGACGCTCCCCCCGAATCGTTTAATATAACTAGAAACTTTTAACCCTTGGCGTTAGGACGCCCGACCAGCATCTGCCTGTAGCTTCTCCGTCTATGGGCCGCGGAGGATTCTACTCCTGGGATAGGCAGCTGTTGGCCGTAACAGCGAGTACATCACTAACCTTCGATTTGCCGACGATATAGTCCTCATGGCAGAATCGCTGGAGGAGCTAAGCACTATGCTCAATGACCTCAATAGTGTCTCCCAACGGATAGGTCTTAAGATGAACATGGACAAAACAAAGATTATGTTTAATGTCCATGTCACACCTATGCCGTTGTTGGGAGCACTAAGCTCGAAGTTGTTGACGAGTATGTTTACCTGGGACAAATAGTCCGACTAGGTAAGTCTAACTTCGACCGAGAGGTCAATCGACGGATTCAACTCGGCTGGGCAGCGTTCGGGAAGCTACGACACATCTTCTCGTCAGAAATACCTCAAAACCTTAAAACAAAATTGTACAACCAGTGCGTGTTGCCAGTGATGACTTACGGAACTGAGACGTGGTCCTTCACTGCTGGCCGTATAAGGAAGCTCAAGGTCGCTCAGCGAGCTATGGAGAGGGCTATGCTCGGAGTTTCTCTGCGTGATAAACTTAGGAATGAGGATATCCGCAGTAGAACCAGAGTAACCGACATAGCCCAACGGATTAGTAAGCTGAAGTGGCAATGGCCCGGCCATATAGCTCGAAGAACCGACAACCGATGGGGAAGAAAGGTTCTCGAGTGGCAGCCTCGTACCGGTAGGCGAAGTGTAGGGCGTCCCCCCACAAGATGGAGTGACGACCTGGTAAGACATGCAGGAAGTCGATGGATACAGGTGGCTCAGGACCGTGCTTTGTGGCATTCTTTGGGGGAGGCCTATGTTCAGCAGTGGACTTGTGAAGGGCTGTAATGATGTTGATGAATGACACAAAGTACTATGTTATCATAACACCTGAAGCTTCTATAAATTTAATTAAAAAAATTTGCTAATTCGACTTAAATTGTGGAGAGAATATTCTATTCCAAGCTTATGAAAATTTTAAAAATGATGATTGTTGAATTGTGTAAGAAGCTAAAGCTTCTTACACAATTGTTCTGAACTTAAAAGAACTCTCCATTAGTAAAATACTTTTTATTTTATTTCTCTGACTTTAATATAATTTATTTCTCGTACAAAAAGTTGACAACCCTACAGCACTGTCATGTTTTAATTTGCATTATATTAAAGGCATAAAATGTAATGAAATAAGTAGGAAGAAAACTATTTTAAAGCGTTAATAAATAGCTGTTTTAAGTAGCTAACTTCCATTTGATTACCGATTTAATTGAAAAATAAAAATAATTATCCCCGTATAAGACTCAGGCCATCAGTGTGTAACAAAGTAAAGTTCTTAATACTCTCCATTAGTAAAATACTTTTTATTTTATTTCTCTGACTTTAATATAATTTATTTCTCGTACAAAAAGTTGACAACCCTACAGCACTGTCATGTTTTAATTTGCATTATATTAAAGGCATAAAATGTAATGAAATAAGTAGGAAGAAAACTATTTTAAAGCGTTAATAAATAGCTGTTTTAAGTAGCTAACTTCCATTTGATTACCGATTTAATTGAAAAATAAAAATAATTATCCCCGTATAAGACTCAGGCCATCAGTGTGTAACAAAGTAAAGTTCTTAATAAATAACTCTTGCCTATTATTAAATATTAGTTTAATCATTTAAAAATATAAGTAGATCATTGTTTTCCTGTTATGTTTTAAACATATTATGAAAGCTTGTGATGTTGTTTAACAATATTCTTTTTCTATTTAAATATACAAATAACAATATCGGTGCAACAATAGAGCATTTTGCAAAATGTCATGATGCCCTTCATAAACCCGCTCTTCGCATGTCCATAACTGAAAAAGGCTTTACCCAAGTAATGCCATTAAGCATGATGGTCATAATTCTGATCTATCTCTGCATTTCTTATCAGGTCGTCAATCCATCTACTGCGGGCCAGCCCACTCTAGAAGAAATTAGTAAGAGGAAGTGACGATGGGCCGACTATATACTCGTAGTTCGACACACCGACAACCAATGGGGAAGAAAGGCTTTAGAGTGGTAGCATCGTCAGTTGTGAAATAAAAATTGATTGTAAAATTAAAAAAAATACTGTCTAAGAGCAATTGCAAAGCATGTTTTTGAATTATACAATTTTTACTTATTTAAACCATACAGACGTCTTGGACCTTTTACGCGCTCTCCGTCTCCGTAAGTCTATGTACTATACGTGCAAATAAGATGATTATACTAACATCCACCAGAAGTCATGAGATTTCTCTGGCATATCCCACAATCACCTTTTACAAAACCCTTGGGAACACACTTACAATCAGGTGAGCCGCACACTCGTTTGTCACCTCTTCCCAAAAAAAAAACGTTATGTAGCGGCGGATTCTCTATCGCCGCTACCACACGGATACTTTCACACAGTGCATTTTTTATAATTATTGTCAATACAAAAGCGTTATTTTCAGGTGTTGGACTTGGACATCAGGGTCTAACTACTGTGAAGTCTATCCTATATTGTCGTATAGGGTCAACTTTTCATCACAGATAATTTGATTTAAAATTCCCTCCTTTTAAATTCAATTTAGCAATAAGATGCAAGTTTGGTCGTGGGCCTTTCTCTGTGCGACACTCAATTAGTGATGTACCCATTTATCAAGTTCTTTTATTTTACCGTCAAGTTATTTTTTATTTATTACAGCTATATTTCTGTGGGTTTATTTTTAACCATAGAGAAAAAAACTACCTCTTTAACACAGAAAAAAATTGCAAACGATGGTGGATAAGCTGGCATTCAAACAAACCAAATTGGTGAATGCCTCTTCACTATTGCTACTTCATGACGCCCGTTCATATACTGCACAACAGACGATGGAAAAATTTGCGGAGCTAAAACTAGATTCCCTAACTCAACAACCAGACTTCCACATTTTTCGTAGTTCAGATAACTTTTTGATGTACCAAATTTCGATATCGAAGAAACAGTGAAGAACGCTGTTCGCGCCAAAGCGCTAATGTCAAGAATCGACGCTAGATGGCACTCGGCTCGGCGCGATACGGGATGAAGTTCGGCCGAGCGTGTTGAGCGGTGTGTGTCGAGAACGCGCTAGAAAAAAGGGGAGTCCAAATTCAGCGCTGCGATAGGCAGCACGCTGTTTTTTTGTCGGGAAGTCGGAAGCGGAATACGACACGTGCATCTAGGAAATATACGGTTTAGGATACGTAACGCGCATTCCTTGCTTGTTAGCTTCACCCGGGACTTATTGTATCTAACTCAGAATCTGTATAAGTGCATTCGACAATAATAGCTAGTGCGGTATTTGATATTCTAGAATAACTGTTGCCATGCAAAACGGTAGTGGCCTTTGATCCAGTCTCGCGTGTTAAGCTTTATAACAAACGAGAGTTAGTGGCTTCTGTAAAGTAGTTAATCGTACGACAGAGTGAATAGGCTGTCATCGTAGAAACGAAGAAAGTGACTGTGGACGGAGCCGCAGTGGGAGCGGTGCTGAGGTCCGAACTGCTGCAGATGGTAAAGGTTTAATAAGGTCAATAACACTACCAGCCACACCCAGATACATATCACTGACCCTTACTTTCCTAGCACTATACAACCACATGTGACCTGACCGAATCCTGAGGGACCAGTCACCTTGGATAGAGGTAAGTAAGCTCGGTTTAATAGAATAGAACACTCCCCCCTGATTGTTTATTGTAATTAGAAACTTTTCACCTTTGGCCTGTAGGAGGCCCGACCAACATCTGCTTTTAGGTTCTTCCTCTATGGGCCCGGGAGACTCTACTGTTGGATAAGCAGCTGCTGGCCGTAACAAACGCAGTCAATGAGTTCATTTATTCTCATGGCTCAGACTTCTATAGCAAGGATATTAACAAACTGCAAAGAAAATGGCAAGAATGATTTTTATAGAGAATGGGCTAACGAGCATGCGGCTCACCTAATGGTAAGTGAAGACCGCCACCCATAAACAACTGCAACATCTTGGAAATTGTAGGTGTGTTACAAGCCTTTTAAAAAAAAGTAAGCTCGTTTCTTGAAGGTCCCTAAGTCGTATCGATCTGGAAATTCGCCAGTGATAAGCGATTCCACAAAGAAGTTGTGCGAGGAAGAAACCTTCTACTAAATCGCACAGTAGTGGATCGCGAAGCATCCAGATGATGAAAATGATAACGTGAGTTTTGTCGCGATGTGCTAGAAAGGAGCTTCGAAAGAAGCGCTTTGTGCCAAATCCGATCGAAGGCCTTTACAATGTCAAAAATAACGGCCAAGGCATCCCACTTCGCTACCTTCGCCTATCTATAAGTCAGGTAAGGCAGAAGATCACCAGCTGAGCGACACCGACGGAAACTGTACTGGCGGTCACTAAACAGCTGGTTATCCTCTAGGTACCCCATGAGCTGGTAGTTTATAATGGTTTTCATTATTTCAGAGAACAAAGTGGTGGTGACGATAGGTCTGTAGTTGGATGAGTCTGAGCGGTCGCCTTTTTTAGAGATCGGGTGCACTAAAGCTGTCTTCCATGAGTTCGAGACTACGCCTGGGGAGTAGGAATATCGGAAAAGACGAGTTAGAACCTGTGCCAACTCGAAAACACACGTTTTCAGCAAAATAGGAGGGACTTTATCAAGCCCACTCGACTAGTGTTGACGTCCAGGGAGAGGAGTGTTTTGCGCACCGAGCGCTGCGTAAATCGTACGTCCGGCATAGAGCACTCACATCGCGGGATGGTCAGCGGTCCCCTTTTCGTTCGGTTGTCGAAATTCGAGTTGGACGCAAAGAGAAAGCCTAATATCGGCTTCCTCCTTTGTAGCATGGCCAGTGAGTCGTCCTCCCTGTGCAGAGATGTAATAGATAGCTGACAGAAGTTCCCTTGTACAGCCTAGGCGAGAGATTAGACTAAAATACACGAGTTCCCGAATAAGGCGAACTAGTTTCTTGGCAATTATTTTTTCTTTTTCTCTTTTTTTCTTTCTTATTTGCGGTTCCGTGTCGCAGTGGCTTAGTAATGAGTTATTGCGCTGGGGGCCGCGGGTTCGAATCCAGCACGGAACAAAAATTTGTATGGCCTACAAGTATTGTTCCGGGTCTGGATGTTTGTCCTTGTGCAATTTATGTTTGTAAACTGCCTCCACGATACAGGAGAAAATCCTAGTGTGGGGTAACGTTTTTTAAAAGAAGAAGAAGAAATCTGCCGATGTGCACTGCTGACTTTGCCTTGGCAATGATTCTTTTGAAGGACAAGTAAGCGGAATTATACTTGTTTTTAAGAGCTGGTGACATCCCGGGACGTCGATGCATCAGCCTGGGACCGGTATCACTCCTGCTTATAGCGCGATGCAATTTTACAGGAGTGACGAAACCATGGCTGGAATCTGCCTCCAATGGGCACTACAGATGATAGAATAAAAAATTCCATTCCGTGAAGTACCACATCCGCGACAGAATCAGCCAAAACTTTGGGATCATCCGGCGAGAAGTAAACCCGCCCCCAATGGTAGGATGCAAAAAAAGACCGTATCCTAAATGGTTCAAAGAGTTAAGAGTCTACGGAGACTAGATATCCGCCCGGATGAGAGGTCAACAAAAGTTCCAACAGGGAAGATGTATGATCCTCCAGCAGTTTTAGTCGTGAGCGGAATTCGCGGAGCAGCTTGAATATCTACGCTCAGGAAGAGTAAGGTAGCTTGGGCGTGGATTCTCATCGAGAAATTCTCCAATACCAGGGGTGCTGGTAGTTCCTGAGGTAGTCTTATTTAATTCCGCTATCATATTAAGGGGAGGGGGAGGGGTTGGGCCTTCAGCCACCTGCACTTACCAGGCGAATGAGCTTAGAGAAATATTTGGATTCATTTACGTTATTTAGTTAAAAAAAATATTTTAATATTCCTATACAAAATGGCAATTTTGGAGTTAACTTACTCCTTCAAAAAATATTGTTGGTACTGGCTTAACCAAATATGACACCGTAGTTATGTATGTAAGATATCAGAAAAATATAATATACAAGAAGGTATTTTATTTTAGGAATAAAAATCAATATGTATGAAATCACCCGTGTAAGAACTTATCTGCTTTTATATTCGTGTAATGGATCCTTTCGGCTTAAGTACATCATGCAGCCCCGACCTTTTTTCTTATTACAATATAAGAAAGAATACTTTGGTTTTTACCTGTTTGTAAGTGAAAGACGTGGGACTACTATAACATATAATGTATTATGGTAAACAGATATTCATTACACACACATAAACATAAAACATCGTCGGTATTAAAACCGTTATAGCTCAAGGTACAGTACGTGAGCAACCCGGGTTCGGTCTCTGCCGGCACCAATGAAATTGTTAATTGGAATTATAAGTGCTGATTTTAACATGTGCTTTGCAGTGAAGGAAAACATCGTGAGGAAACCTAAATGTCACACCACCAACACGCGATGGAGCTGCTCGGTAGACTCATTGCTTTAAAAACCTCTGAGAATAGAGAAGAGGCCTATGCCCAGCTGTGGATATATTAGTGACTGTTTCTTTACTATTGTCGAAATAGCTTACATATTATAATAATTCAGCGTTGTACACTAGCGAACAAGCCAGTTAGTGTAACATACGAGGGTGGCACTGGAAGTTCTTAGAAAATCAAAAACTGAACAAACTAGCAAGTTATTAGTTTTATTATATCTTTACAAAATACTGTCCATTTACATCAATACATCGCTGCATCCGATGGAACCACTGAGAAAAGCACTTCGCCCACTCGTCCTTAGGGGTCTCTTCGACGGCATTTTGAAACGCAGTCACTGCTTCCTCGGCGTCCATAAAACGTTTCCCTCGAAATTTTTCTTTTATTTTCGGAAATAAATAAAAATCGCAAGGTCCAAAGTCGAGGCTATAGGTTGGGTGACCCAATAATTCCACAGCTGACGTCGCCAAGTAGTCAATTGTTTGCTTGGCAGTGTGCGACAAGGCGTTGTCGTGGTGAAGGAAGATCCTACTGCGAGGTCGTTTCTCCCGAACTTTTTCCAAAATAAGTGGCAAACAATTGTTAGTGTACCACTCTGCAGTAACTGTTTTTCGGATCCTCTAAAACAATTGTTACGCAATGACTTGTCCTTCCGAAGAACGAGGCCACCTTCTTTTTTCCCACGCTTCGACCTCTCGTCACTTTAGTTGGCAACTCTTCGGAAGGAAACACCCAGACAGTAGCCTGTCTCTTAGTTTCAGCATCATAACAATAAATCCAGTTTTCGTTACCCGTAAGTATTTCAAACACAGCATTTGAGTCACCTCCGTTAAATCTTTGAACCTTTTCACGACACCAATCAACACGACGGAGTTTTAGGACCACTGTGAAATTATGAGGTATCCACCGGACACAATGCTTCCTGACCACTAAATGTTCATGGAGGATTTTAAGTACTTGAGTCAGTCCTATGCCTAAGCTTGTCCGAATCTGCTGATAAGTCACTCTTTTGTCAGCCTCTATCATACGCCGCACAACACTGATGTTATCTTTAGTCGTCGCCGTAGAAGTCCGTCCCTCACGTAGATCATCGGTGAGATTAGCGCGACCAAACGTTAAACTCATTAAATCAGTTGTAAACATTGGCACGAGATGGGGCTTCATTGTGAAAGGCCAACCGAAGTCTATCATAACTTTCTTGTTGACTTAAATAACAACGAAAGTCATAAAAAAAATCATTGTACGAAAATTTGGACGCGTTAAATTCATGCTGACGTGACGCAGACAATTTGCAATTTGCCGCCAAATCGTAAACAAATGACAAATTAATAAAATACATACACAATAATATCGGCAAAGAGTTCCATTTTCAAAATTTGAACCTATTTTTTTGATTTTATCGTTTACAAGTGGCCAGTTCTAAAAACTTTCAGTGTCGCCCTCGTAAAATATTCTATTCCATTCCAAAACTGAGAAAGTGGTATTGGAACTGGTTGTCCATTATGTAACCTCATTTTATCTTTTGAATTATGTAAATTCTAACAAAAAAAATGTTTTTTGATTAAAAATTTACATTTTAATGATGCTGTGCGACCTGTAAAACGCGGTACCTCAATATATAGGTATTGCGAGGTACGCCCTAAAATGATATATTGTACTAAGTATAAATTAGGTATTTAATTCGGTACACAGTTAAATACTTTAGTACCTATTTTCAATGAGTGAAATCTTAATAGTGCGACACGCACCTTATTATATAAAAAGAAATTATCTACAGAAAACAAATTACTGTTATAAAAGAGCTTAAGGGCTGCTAACTTAAATATCATATTGAAGACTTCTTTGATTAGTTTCTTTTCCGCCGAAACATTTCTTATCTTGTAAGATTATTACTATAAATTGAGTTGGAGAAAGCACAGTTTTTGGGAAAATAAAATATATTGTAAGATGGAATAGTGAGATGTTAAAAAGTTAAATGTTATTATTTAATAAAATTTAACCATTAATTATTCATGTAATAAGTAGCCCACTTTCTACAATTTTTGTTTCTTTTATGTGACTGAGAAAAATAAAAAAAATCAATCAGTTTAACTTCGAGCTCAACTGGAGAGCAAAAATACAAATTGTTGATTTTCGGGTCAAGTTTTGTTTTATAGTCCCCATCGGCAGGAAGGATAATTGTTTGTAGCATAAATTTTTGTTTTATTCTAGATACAGTTGCAAACATTTTAATTAAAAGCTCCATTCTACTCCACTCTCACTCTTCGCGCTTCACTGTCAGTTGTGAAGAGTCCATAGCCTTAATTATTATGCTGCCTTTCAAATAATACAGACAACCTCTTGTTAATAGACACTGTAATTAATGTAACATAATACTTTATGGTGTTTTTATATTTTGTATACTACGCCTGTGTTAAAGTGAAATCTATAAAACAATATCATTGGTTTTAATTAATCCTTTCGACATGAACCGTGTGTATGTTTGATCCAAATCAACAAATTATATTTTTACGGCTCGATAGTCTTTGTCATTTAACAACGGCGTGTTCAAAAATAAAGCACTGTTTTGTTCGTTTGATTTTTTTAAGCAGCATGATATGAATTTTTGTAAGGATTTTGAAATTCATATGATTTTTACGTCAATAGTGAAAAAGTAGGTCATGAAAAGTATAGAAAAATAAAGCATATAAGTCTTAGCAATAACTATCTGAATTTTCTGCTTTCATGGACTTGGCAGTGGCAATGTCTCACAACAGCAATTTTTCTCAGAAATTGATCTCGATTCGTAAAAGAGTTGTACATTTGTATAAGAATTATGAGTAAAGTCTAAAACTAATCTAAATCAAATCACATTAAAAATCGTATCAAGTGTAATGCTACAGACAAACGTATGTGACGGCGTGGTCGTCGTGATGGGTTAAAATTAAGTTATTTAAATTAGCAACTTGTGGTAAACAACACCTGCGCAAGTGCGTCACGCCACTATTGTTTTAAATCGCCAACACAAGACAATGCCACGAAGAGTTGACCAAGAGAAGCCACTGCTTGTGAGATACATGCCTTCAGGCGAGATTCTAGTAGGAGCCCCCCCCCCCCCCACAAACTAATTATGCTCATTACTCAAATGAATATTGAAATGAGTTAATGGTGCAAGTGAAACTTCACTCTCTGACCTCTCCGAACCTTACATCACCAATACTTGGAGTCGTTTAAGCCGAAAATGATAAATAATAGAAATTCATAAAACGCCTACCTACACAACCAGGGGCAATGTCATTGTCTGTCACGTTCTTTTAATAAACAAGTTATTTCAGCTAAGTACCATTATAAAGATTTGCAGGATTTCTATTAAAAATAAATCGTGAACAGGGACACCGGTCGGTAAATGTTGAACCTAAATCTGCGGTTTACTAAATTGACTATTCATTCAATAAATTAAGGTCTGGTAAGTGCTCTATGAATTTTATGTGACTTACTTAATTAAACTTTAAAAAATAAAAGTGACTTCTAATAATTAAAAACAATTAAATAATTCCTACATAAATGAATAGGTTCTTGAGTCAAAGCTTTTATTCCTCGATATAGGTACTAAATTACTGCTCATAATTCAGTGCTAAGACGGTTTTTACTTTTTAAATATTTGAATTAATTGACCCATATGGAAAGGTGGTCAATACGTGGGGTACACTTGAAAGTTTTGCGTAACTCATGTATAAAATAAATTTATGTATAAACTTATATAATTACTGATTTTCAAAATAAAATTCAAACATTTTTGGGCGGCCAAAAGTGCAGAACTTTCAGTGTGGGCTATGTAGTTACATTAAAAATTTCCAATGTCATCCACTTTTTCAACCACTGATTGCTTAGGAGTGGAATTTTTCCTAATTTAAGTAGGACCACACTTAAAACTAATTAATAAAGCAGACTTATCAAAATCAGTTTCCAATTGACGAAAATTCGCGTAACATATATAGAAAAATATTAAATATGTTCCTGGTCTGAATATTAAATTCGAGTTGAAATAAATATGTTTATTGATATATTACATTTTACTAATACAAAAATATAGTCATTAAAATGTCTATTCCTACTGCTTTATTTCGTAGTCACACGAATTTTTTTATCAATGAAAAGCAAAAAATTTCTTCAGGACCGTATTTAACGATCTCATTAATTTACCCCACTTACTTAAAATCTACTTTTTATATTTCATAATAAAGTTTGAATGGAGTTTACCGTAAGAGGTTCTACAGTTTTTATTTATAGTCATAGACAAGGGCAGAATAGAAGTCATCAGGTTTTGGTTCGAATGCTCAATCGAGGAAAGAATAGTCACATATCCAAACACGAAATATAACAGATTCGGGTATTTGCAAAAATTTTGGCTCCATCTGAAACCTTCATCTGCGCCTTCTAATCAGTCACACACTCACACTCGCTGTTTTTGCTAAGATTTCTCAAGGACGAGGAGCTAAGTACGTTGATTAGAATAAACATTATCTTGCCTACACGAAGAATTATAAATTCCCTTACAACTTAGTAGGGAAGAAAAAAACCAGTAACTTAGATAAACTTTAGAAAGGCAAAATTGTTTTTTTAACATTTCAGCTGAAAGAGATATGAGTTTATAACACATAAGATGTATAATATATTTTATAGAATGATACTACCTATTTGGCCTATTATAGAATGATACTACTTATTTCGGATTGGCCGTGTAGTGGCGGTTAAGAATATCCACTACCCCATATCTTCCCGTGGGTGTCGTAAAAGGCGACAAAGGGAAACAGGCAGGAGATGGACAGCAGCATCTTCCCGATAACAGCAAAAATTAGAATGAAAAACCTGCGGTTGCCAACCCGCTCGCAAAGCGTGACAACTATGGCAATATACCCCCCACGAGCAATGACAATAATAAACGGCCCCCAGTCCCCGGCGCCCCCGCTATTCCTGACTACGGTGGTGACCATGGTAACGGTGGGGCAGGGGGTGCTAAGAATCTCCGGTGGAGGTTCGGTTGCCACCTAAGACAACTCGACCTGGCAACATACAACGCTCGCACCCTGAGGACTGACGAGAAGATCGTGGAGCTGGAAGAAGAGATAGACAAGTTACGCTGGCATGTTATAGGATTACCCGAAGTCCGAAGAGAGTGGGAGGACACGGTAATCCTCGAATCCAGCAACTTGCTCTATCATCGGGAGGGCGACCATCTGTCCCAAGGAGGTGTCAGATTTATCGTCCACAAGTCTCTCGTTAAGAACGTTGTAAAGATTGAGAGTGTGTCGACGAGGATTGCGTACCTTATACTCAGAATCACCAAACGGTATTCGCTGAAGGTCATACAGGTTTACGCACCAACCTCGGCACACCCCGATGAGGAGGTGGAGGAAATGTATGAGGATATCTCTAGAGCCATGCATTCCTCCAAAACCCACTATACGGCGTTAATGGGAGACTTCAACGCAAAACTAGGCACAAGAGGGAACGGTGAGCTGAAAGTAGGGAAATTCGGAATAGGGCAACGGAACCCAAGGGGCCAGCAGCTGGCCGACTTCATGGAGAAAGAGGGACTCTTTATGATGAACTCTGTCTTTCAGAAGCGGCCCCACAGAAGGTGGCCTTGGTCGAGCCCCGATGGTTCCACAAAAAATGAGATTGACTTCATTATGACGACCAGACGACAACAGCTGTTCAGTGATGTCTCCGTGATCGCGAGGGTGAAAACTGGTAGCGATCACCAAATGGTTAGAGGCACACTGAACCTAAAAGTTAAGTTAGAGAGGTCTCGTCTAATCAAGTCAACGCTCCATCCCCCTCGTGCTCTGCGCCAAAGTCCCGAAACCTTTCAGCTCGAGTTACAAAACCATTTTCAGTGTCTAGAAGACTGCAATGAAGTGAACGATATGAATGACAAGCTCGTGGAAACTGTCCATGCGGTCGGAGCTAAGTTCTGCAAGACCCGCCGCAGACTAACACAAAAACTCTCCGATCACACTCTCAATCTCATGGCTGGTAGACGGGAGATGAAGCTACATTCTTCAACAGATTTGACAGCATACAGGCAACTGAACAAACAGATCTCCAAATGCATGCGACGGGACTTACGCAACTTCAATACAGCTTGTATTGAAGAAGCGATCGAGCGGAACCAAGGCTCCAAAGTCTTTGCCAGAGATCTGTCTGCCAGAAAGAGCCAACTTTCAAAGCTGAAGACTGAATGTGGCAGCATCGTTTCCGGGGCACCTGAGATTTTGAGTGGGATTGAGAGTTTCTATGGGCAGCTGTACACGTCATCGTTGGAGCCACACGCAAGTGTGAGTAACGATCCAAGAGCGAGTCAGTCCAGCACCTTAAAACGGCAAGGCCCCAGGCGAGAATGGAATTACAGTGGAGCTTCTGAAAGCGGGTGGAAGACCGGTACTTGAAGTCGTTCAGAGGCTCTTTAATTCCGTCCTCCATGGTGGCGCTACACCGGAGGCGTGGAGCAGATGTGCGGTGGTCTTGTTCTTCAAGAAAGGTGACAACGCTCTCTTGAAGAACTACAGACCGTTTTCCCTTCTGAGCCGCGTCTACGTGCTGTTTTCGAGAGTTATTACGAATAGTCTCGCGCGCAGAGTAGACGACTTCCAGCCTCCCGAACAAACCGGTTTCCGAAAGTGCTTTAGCACCATAGACCACATACATACCCTTCGGCAAATTGTACAGAAGTCCGAGGAGTACAATTTGCCACTATGTCTGGCGTATGTGGACTATGAGAAAGCCTTTGATTCCGTCGAAATTTGGGCGGTGCTGCAGTCCCTTCAGCGGTGCCAAGTTGACTGTCGGTATATCGAAGTGCTAAAGTATTTGTACTGTAGAGCTACGATGGCTATCCGAGTACAGAACCAGAGTACGAAACCTATCCAATTGCAGACAGGTGTAAGACAGGGTGATGTTATATCCCCGAAACTCTTCACCGCTGCATTGGAAGACGTTTTCAAGCTTCTGGACTGGAAAGGGTACGGTATTAACATCAATGGCGAGTACATCACTCACCTTCGATTTGCCGACGATATAGTACTTATGGCAGAATCGCTGGAGGACCTAAGCACCATGCTCAATGACCTCAATAGTGTCTCCCAACGAATAGGTCTTAGGATGAACATGGAAAAAACAAAGATCATGTTTAATGTCCATCTCACACCTATGCCGGTGGTTGTTGGGAGCACTAAGCTCGAAGTTGTTGACGAGTATGTTTACCTGGGACAAATAGTCCGACTAGGTAAGTCCAACTTCGACCGAGAGGTCAATCGACGGATTCAACTCGGCTGGACAGCGTTCGGGAAACTACGACACATGTTCTCGTCAGACATACCTCAAAACCTTAAAACGAAATTGTACAACCAGCGCGTGTTGCCATTGATGACTTACGGATCTGAGACGTGGTCCTTCACTGCTGGCCGTATGAGGAAGCTTAAGGTCGCTCAGCAAGCTATGGAGAGGGCTATGTTCGGGGTTTCTCTGCGTGATAAACTTCGAAATGAGTATATCCGCAGTAGCACCAGAGTAACCGACACAGCCCAATGGATTAGTAAGCTGAAGTGGCAGTGGGCCGGCCATATAGCTCGAAGAACCGACAACTGACGGGGAAGAAAGGTTCTTGAGTGGCAGCCTCGTACCGGTAGGCGAAGTGTAGGGCGACCCCCACGATATGGAGTGACGACCTGGTAAGACATGCGGGAAGTCGATGGTTGCAGGTGGCTCAGGACCGTGTTTTGTGGTATTCCTTGGGGGAGGCCTATGTTCAGCAGTGGACTTATGAAAGGCTGTAATGATGATGATTATGATGACTATCTATTAAGAGAATATTTTACAACTTCTACCTACATACTTTTTCTTCCGATTTTCAGACACAATTATAGTAAGACAATTGTAATGAACTATATGTAGTAAAACAATTTAGAAAGAATAACCTACTGGAGGCAAAACTTTAGTCTATGTATAGACCTGATTTCCCGCAACTGTATTAATATTGAAAATTACTACACTCGTCTTCAATAAAAATTGTAGGTAGATATGTACCTTTAAGGAGAAAATTATATTTCATATACGACTCCACTTAGAAGAAGAAGGCATTGCTCTGAACGCGTTTCTTTCAAACTTTACCACATTTTATTATTGTTTATGTATCCTCACCGCACCAGTCCACCGCCGAATGCCTTTCCTATTTAAAAACATATGTCGTAGTTGCAACGCTTGGCTTAGCGATTAGATTTATCAGAGATCTGGCATTTAGACTTCAGAGTTCTTCTTCTTAGTTTTATTTACATTTCTGAAAGTTGAAAATTGTTAAACACTTATTTTAATAACTTCCTATGTAATCAATATATATTGTAGGGAATGAGGGTAAAAAATAAATAAAAGAAAATATGAACAAATGAAGGTAGAATGGTAATCTCCCACTTGTTTTAGCAGTATAAAGTATCGCACAGGCGACTAAGAGGCATCAGTCTGTAATTCTACGAGTTTCATATCGTTATTATGCCCGTTGGGCTAAAACATTACTTCTACACTGAGATTCTGCCCAAATAAGACAAGTGATGCGATTCTATTCGTGTAGTATTTCTTCTAGTGGAAGCAAGGAGGATCGTGTTGCTGAGAGGCCGCTCGGTGTTACATCGAGAAGAGTAGTGTAGCTGTAGCTTTGCATACTTTGGTGTTGTCATGTAATTGTGTCCTTCAAGTTAGATACATCATTGTGTGATTGTGTCTTATACATATTACGGTTGGTCGAACTGTATATGATCTATACTGAATGTGTAGTGCTGTACGCTGTCTTATTCCCGATAATGATCAATTGCGTAAGCAAGAGGGCAAGTTGAACATCCGCTCTCACACTTTTATTATTTTTAACAATTAACCTTCACAGTAAATTCTAATACGAGAAACATTATTTTGTTTAAATCATTTTAAGAATAATTTCTAACATCAGAAGTGGAATAGTTTCTTACTTCAGAAGTGGGACTAAATCATTTTCCTGTAGCTTTACATTGAAATTTCTTAAAATATATATATATATATATATATATATATATATATATATATATATACATATATATATATATATATATATATATACACACATAAATAAAAATAAAGTGTCTGTGTATATGTAATATCGAAATAACTGCCCTTTATTGAGCTATTAAATGTTATTTGCATGCCGTTAAGACATGAATAACCATTTCGAAAAATTTGGTCTGTCTGTTTGTCCGGGCTAATCTTCATAATAGCTGAACCGATAGTAATAAAACTGCACAAATAGATAGAGAGAAATGTCAGGAAAAGTTAAGACCTTTGTGAAATCTAAAAATTGATATCTTCAATCTAAATGACACGACATTAACAGGCGAAGCCAGGGCTGATTTCTAGTATTAAATAATTGAAATAATATAAGTACTGTTTACTTCCTGCTTGTGCATGTTGGTAGTACTATTTTCGTTATGTTCTCGTAATGTGGACTCATATAAACGATAGGCTCGCCACATACTTCGCCTACTTGACCATATTGAAACAATTCGGAATATATCACCTTTCACTTAATGTTGTCAAGTCAATGTGTCCCACACCTTTGAGTGTGTACTAATTACGTAAAAATATGCTTTAAATTCTGTTGGGATAAAAAGTAAAACAGTGCATAAAGTAGCGAGTAAACGCTACGCAAGTTGTACACCAGCGTCGGTAGCATTGTACGTGGTAAAGCCACGCTGCAGCTATACTATAGTTGTAGCACTATTGGGTCGGCTCAACCGGGGTAGGCCCACGCTGTCACAGAATACCAGCGTAAAATAGCAGCTTAATGCTGCAGTATTTCGTATGGTAAGTGTAGAGAATCGGAGACCCTTTTTTACTGGAAATGAGGCATTCCATCTTAGTCCTCAGCCACGCATCTACATTTTGATTCTTAACCAAGGATAGATGTAGATGTCTATGGGCCACAGCATCCACTTGCCATCAGGTGGATTGAGTGCTCTTTTGTCAACCTTATTCTATGAAAAAAAGGAAGCATTACACTGTAGCTCCTCGTATATATAAGCAATCTTGGAAAGACATGTTTACACCCATTGAGTTATATGTACTACGTATTAGAGAAGCCATTCCGAACATTGACTATGTTCAACTGAACTTGTTGTTGTTGTTGTTTTTATTATTCGCTCGAGCGAGCAGGCAAAGGAACTATGCCATACAGCCTTGTCTTTATGTATAATTATCCTTCATAGTTCACTGCTTCACAATATGTTGATGCGTCACATTGTACAGCCCTTGGGAGATTTTGGCGGCAACTTGAGCCAGCAGGCAGCTGACAGTTGGCGATGGTATCTAAAGGCACCTATGCAAACAAACAGCTTATCTTGAGAATCCATCACCATCAGAGCACTTGTTTCACCGTTTCCATTAATAGTTCACATGCGTAGACAGTTAATACATAAAATCGCACCACTATTACATATCAAAATCCACTTCAAACTATTATTTAAACTATAATACAGGAGCAGCAAACCACCGCCGATCAAGTTCCCGCCAAAACCAACTAAAGTACTTCTGAGGCATTATTTAAATTTGGTTATGGAATTTCATTGCGCCAGAAAACAAGCGAATCTGCGTTTCTTTATAAATAAACCCTTTCTACTTCTTTGAGAGAATTAAAATTCAATGTGGACAAGGGTTCACCTTCTCGGACTCCTTAATAATTTTTTGACAAACATTCCATAGCCTTCCATTCGCAGGCATTGTAGTTGTAGAGACATTGTGTCTGGAATACTTTTTGTAACGACGATCAAGTGCTATATCGTCATTAAGGACCAATATCTACAGATCAATTGCTTTTTATACGAGATCGATACATTCTTCGAGTGTCAGTATCGTGGTAAAGCAATTCTACAGCTAGAATGGATCAGCTCGACCGCGACCAGGGAAGAACCACGCTCTAACAAAATACCAGCGTAAAATAATAGCTTAATGCTACTGTGTTGTGTATCATATGATGAGTGTAGAGAACCGGATACCTACGAGGTATTCTATCTTAGTTCTCAGGGGTGATAACGTATCTGCATTTTAAATCTTAATCGACTATAATTGTGGGTGTCTATGAGCCACAGCTTCCACTTATTTTTCCATCAGGTGGAATGTGAGCTTGTTTGTCACCCTTATTTTATCAAAAATTTGGGTCAACAGTCTTCGAATAGTGCTGTTTAGCAAAACATCAAAAGTCAGTCACAGAAAGAGAGAATGATTCTTTCAACACTTTTCAAATACTCTAGGACTCTAGAATAATGAGGCGGTGAACCGTTAATGTAATAGTGCACATTGCCTTTCAAACGTATCGATATATTGGCAAAAATATATCGCCCATGCACATACACACATTAAAAAAATGAATGGAAGTGAGCCTCAGTTACCACTTACTGGTAAAATTGGCTGTATGCCCGTTATCTGAATCAATTACTCCATTACGATTCCCCTATAAAAACTATTAAATACTAACTCCTATATTTCTTCTTTTATAGTTGCAATTAATAGCCGGGTAAGATTTATACATATACATTCCGTCATGTTATATTCGTCCTATCTAAGGTATGCCGGCAGTGCCAAATTAAGACCACTTGATAACCTTTTCATTCAATACCTACCTACTAGTACCCTTAACCAATATCGGTCTTTGAGTATCACGAGAGTGAAGCTGCGAGTAAAACCATAACGAATCAATGTAATACTACACGCTCTCAGAGTAGAATCCATCGTCCCACAAATATATCTTAAAAACTTATACAAAATGTACAAAACGTATAAAATGAAAATGTACGTGTTAGAGCTATACTGCAGCTGTATAGTTGTAACAGGAGTGGGTCGGCTCGACCGGCGAAGTGCCACACTCTCACAGAATTATAGCGTAAAATAACAGGTTAATGCTACCGTGTTTCGTATGGGGAGTGTAAAGAACCGGAGGCACTTTTAACTGTAAACGAGGCATTCTATCTGAGCCATTAGGGGTGGCAACTCGTTTACATTTTGATTCCTAATCGGGGAAGTTGTAGATGTCTATGGACCACAGCATCCATTTACCATGTGGTGAAGTGTGTGTACGTTTGTCATCCTTATTCTATAAAAAAATATAATTAATGAAAGTGGAAGGTCCATCTCAAGAATGCTAGAAATCTAAGTGACATTTTGCAGCACCTGACCATATATGGCAGCAATAGTCAATGTACGACCGGACTTGCGCTTTATATAATATCAGCTGTCACGACATGAAGCGCTGCTGCACCTTTGCAATGACACCTAACTTTCTTGAAGCTGCTTTGTCCCTGAACTTAATCAACCGCTCAAATTTCAGGTTTGAGAAAATCTCAACCCCCAACAATCCAAAGCGGTCGGTGTATTCCAGTAATACATCTTGGAAAGAAGAAGCCAAGGTAGCTACTTTGGCCCTGGATTCAATAAGCCACCCGAAGGTCAAGACCCGCTTGGTCCTAGCACTCGGCTAGTATCTCTATACAACTATGCTGTCATCTGCGTACACATAGATGCCAGGCAGGTCATTGATATGCAGCAGGAAGAGTTAACTTTTGCGTTATTTGTTATATGTTCGCTAGCGCAGCCTTCGTCAACGGCACGGAAAGCCCGTTCACTCAAAAAGTCTTACATCCAGCTGATCAAAACAGGTCACAAAAAATACGCTGAAAGCTTGCTTATCAGACTAGCATGCCAGACCATGTCAAAGGCATTTGAAATATTGCGAGAAACGCCAATCACTTACTTGTTTTATCTAAAGGTTGCTACCTCGTTGGTATAGTGGTTGAAAACGCAATTGCTAACCTGAGGTCCCGGTTTCGAATCCCGAGTCGGGACAAATTCAGCTATTGAGTTTTTCTGTCCAGATATTCTCATTAACAGCCCGGAGTCAGGAAGTTGGCGGTGTTTCACCCCTCGATTCATAAAGCACGTAAAGCCGTTGGTCCTGCACCTGATCTCTCTCCGACCATGTCAGTTTATCTTTCCATCGGACTATGAAAGTGAGGGAGTAGAGAGTGACCCTGTGCTTACGCTTACACTTGGGCACTATAATTCTCTCCTCGCTGATGACATTATTATTTATCTAAAGCCTCGTCCCATAATATGTAAGTGGCATATACATATGGCATAGAAGGTCCCCGACCGTGTGTCCGTGTGGCCGTATGATTGGCGAATAATTGGCAGGGTCGATATGACTGACTGTTTTGAGCACAGGCTACACATTGGCAAACTTCCAGGATTTGGACGCTATTCGAGTTGTAAATGAAAGGCGAAACAAGCTTATCAACACAGGAGACAAGTCAGATCCACAGCCGTTTAAAACTGTAGCTGATACTGATATACCCTCTGGTCGACTAGCTTTGTATACGTCTAGACCCCGGAAAGTCTTAAGAATATATAGAGGGAGTTGAGATGGAACGCATTTGCCACTGTGTTGGCGTGAATTATAGGCAAAAAGAGACGGGAACAAGTCTGCTTTCTCTTCAGCAGTATGCGCTAGTGTGCTATCGTGTTTTACCAACGGTGACAGTGTTGGTCGGCAGAAGTTTGTCTCAACCGCTTTGCCGAGAGATTAATGTGTTTTAATTGTATTTAAAATATTATATTATCGAAATGCGATGCAACATTTCAGGATTCCTGTTAGGCCGTCCTGAGTTTGCCTGGACAAACGAAGAAAAGACTAGCTGCTATTGATCATCTTAGGATCAACCAGGCAAGAGCATTATTACTAATTTTAATGACATATTGAATAAAACTATATTTACGGATTTTATGGCGTTTAATTTACTTATTTTCATTCAAAATGTTTCGGGTGCTTTACAGCACCCATGGTCACGGAGGGGACTGAAGACTGAAGAAGACTGACTGAAGGTTTCCAGTTTGAATTGAATATAAATTTTTATTAAACAAGTTTGTTCGTGATTGTCCTATTCCTGTCGGTGCGTGCTGTATTTGAATCCTATATAAAAGCTCTTAATAATTTTTATATTTTCATTAGTGGTTTCGCGCGCAATCTTTAAACAAGTATTTAAGTTCAACACTATATTTACATATTTGTAAAAACAAAGCCATGTCGGAACTAAAACAGAAGAGACAACAATATAGTGCAGAATATATTAAATAGTGAAAATTCAGGCTTCTAATTTTATCCACAACGAAGTTATAGGGTTTCGAATATGGCCTGAACTGCTTCGAGAAAAGGATGGTACGGCCGTGCCGCTTTTTTGCTCGACTTGGCGGGGGCACTACCGTGCCCCTAGATACGGATTCATAGAAAATTCGACAATACCATCTTTGCCTTTGTGCCTTCTTTCTTCAAAAACATTTTCAAACGAAGCGATGAAGACTTCAAGATTATTTAAATAAAATGCATCCAGATAAGAAGGATAAAAATGTAAGCTATTTCCAAGACCTGGGAAAAGAAGCATAATGCGCTGAGCATTATGCTTCTTTGTTGTTTTCGAATGTTCCGAAACTTTTTTCGGTGGCTGCTAAGCAAGGCGATACGGACTTTCTGCTTCATACTATATCTCTTTGTTAATTGCTCAAACAGGTAAACCACACACCATGGGAAAAACGTTAATTTTGCCGGCAATAAAATAAGTTACAACTGCTGTGCTCCATAAACCGGCGGCAGACATAATTCGAAAAATTCCTTTGAGCAATAGTTCTGTGCAAAGACGAATTAATGAAATATCTGAAAACATTGAAGAGTCATTGTGCAATTATCTGAAGACTAGTCAATTTTCAACTCAGTTGGATGAGTCCTCTTTACTAACTAATGAAGCATTGTTGCTGTTTTACGTGAGGTTTATTAAAGATGAAAAAAATATGTTCATGACTCAAAAGGAGTAACCATATTTAAATCACTGGAAAAGTTATTTGATGAAAAAGGAATTCCCTTGAAGAATATTATATCAGCTGCTACAGATGGTGCTCCAGCTATGACGGCTGTCAAAAAGGCTTTATAGCGTCTTTAAAAACCAAAATTTCAGATGTGCTTGCTGTACATTGCGTTATACATCGATAACATTTGGTTGCTAGAAATTTAAGTGAACGACTGTTTCAATCTTTGCAACATGTCATCAGAGCAGTAAATAAAATCCGAAACAAGTCTTTAACTGACAGATTATTTAATCAGCTTTGTGTTACTAATGATGAAGATTTCAACTGATTGATCTTTCACACAAAATAAAGTGCGTTGGCTATCAAAAAGAAATTGTCTGACTTGATTTTACAATCTGTTTGACCCTGCCGTAGAGTTCTTGGAAAACAATGACACAGAATTGCGCAACAACCTCATCACATCAAAGAATAGTATCGCATACCTGACAAACCTTTATAAATTGCTTAATCATATGAATCTCCAACTTCAAGGCGATGACTTGAACTTAATAAAAGCAAAAAATGTCGTCGCTGCTTTCGTAGCTAAGCTGCTCTTACACAAGAAGAATATCGGCTAACGTGAGTTCCATAATTGTCCCAATTTATTAGTATCCTGTAACAACGACGACTTGCTTGTCTACTGCCAACATTTCGAAAATCTCCACAGTGATTTCATTGAAAGATTCCAGGACATTTTGAAATTGGAAATACCAGACTGGGTGCTAGATCCTTTTTCAAATGTCAACATAGCAGTAACACCCCAACTGGAAGAAGATCTTATAAAACTGACAACAAACGAGGAAATAAAAATTAAATTCAAAAATGGCTACCAAGAATTTTGACTACAAAAGTTAATCCCGCAGTTGTACCCTGGATTGTGGTCGATCATTCAACTATTTTGATAGCATTCCCATCGTCATATTTCTGTGAACGTGGATTCAGCGCTGTGACAACCATGCTTAGTAAATGTTACCAAACGCGGCGACTTACAGACTGTTTTTGAGTAAAATCGAACCTGATATCAACAAACTTCTTAAAAATCATCAAATTCATCCATCTCGTTGGATCAGTTTTAAAACTAAAATTGATTACCTATCTATATTGTTTCTTTTAATTTGATTAAAATACACAGTCAGGTCATAAGTATTGTCACACAGTAAAAACTTTTCTTTTAGAATGCTGGCTACAAAAAAGTTTATTGAATTCGAATTTCGAATTGTTCATGAAAATAAAACTGTATACTTTTTAGAATTTTACTCATTTTTAAATATGGAGTGGACGCTTAAAGAAGACCGTGTTGCAGTTATTGCGTTGCATCGTTGCGGTTACGCGCCAATTTAAATTTTTGACATACTGAAAAATTTGAAAATAACCAAAAGATTCGTTTATCGTACCATCAAACGATACAATAAAGACTCTAGTGTAGATGACAGGTCAAGAAGTGGTCGCCCTCGGTCTGTTAGGACTCCAGCAGTGATAAAAGCTGTGAAGGCGCGAATTCAAAGAAATCCCAAACGTAAGCACAAGCTGTTGGCCCTTCAGATGGGGTTAAGCAGAACCACGGTGAAAAGGGTGTTAAATGAAGACTTAGGGCTTCGGGCATATGGAAGAAAAACAGGACATCGTTTGAATGCTCGTCTAATGGACCTGAGACTGAAGAGATGCCGCGCTTTGTTGAAGCGGTACGCGGGAAAAAAATATCGGGAAATTCTTTTTTCGGATGAAAAAATTTTTACCGTAGAAGAGAGCTACAACAAACAAAGTGATAAGGTGTACGCACACAGTAGTGAAGAAGCGAGCAACCGTATTCCGCGTGTCCAACGAGGTCATTTTCCATCCTCGCTTATGGTATGGTAGGGAGTTTCTTATTGGGGCTTAACAGAGGTACATTTTCGTGAGAAAGGTGTAAAAACGAATGCAGTTGTGTATCAAAATACAGTCCTGACGAACCTTGTGGAACCTGTTTCTCATACCATGTTCAATAACAGGCACTGGGTATTCCAACAAGATTCGGCGCCAGAGCTTTCATTCACTCATAGAGCTAGCATTCGCTCATAGAGCGAAGAGCACACAAGACTGGCTGGCGGCGCGTGAAATCGACTTTATCCGGCACGAAGACTGGCCCTCCTCCAGTCCAGATTTGAATCCGTTAGATTACAAGGTATGGCAACACTTGCAGGAAAAGGCGTGCTCAAAGCCTCATCCCAATTTGGAGTCACTCAAGACATCCTTGATTAAGGCAGCCGCCGATATTGACATGGACCTCGTTCGTGCTGCGATAGACGACTGGCCGCGCAGATTGAAGACCTGTATTCAAAATCACGGAGGTCATTTTGAATAAACTTTAGTGTCATAATAATTTATGTTTTGTTAAGTTCATTTTGGTATATAAATGGTTACATAATGAACTTGTTTCAATTATTATTTTATATTAAACATGTGACAGAGTTTATGACCTGACTAGGTATAATTGTTTGAGGAATTTTGTAATGTATATATTTTTGGGTAGATGTAAGTTTGTTTATATTATATATATATATATATATATATATATATATATATATGTGTGTATACGTATATATATATATATATATATGTATGTATACGTGTATATTATATGTTTTACTTTATCTTTTATAATGTATCAGTAATTTATACGTTATTTTATTGCATGTACTGTCTATTGTATATATTGATATTATATAAGGTAGTATATTTATATTGCACCGTCTATCTAGTATTCATTGATTTATTCCTTTACACGTTTGGTTGCCTGGAAGAGTTCGCTATTTAGCGATAAGGCTGCCAAATTGTACATATAATCTGCTTTTTGTTTACAATAAAGTATATCCATTCATTCATAAAATGCATTAAAACTACATTTTTTATATGTTTTTGGTCTCTATCATTAAAAAAAATGTATTTGTATTTTTAATAATTCATTTAGAAACCTTTAACTTAACCAATTTTTATAATTCAGCTGTGATAATACAGTTAAATTAGGTATAGATAATACAAATGGTACAAATACCACTTAAAGTAAGTTATTACTACGTTTTATATAAACATTTCTATGGCATGACAGATATAAGATGTTTCATTCTACAATGAATATGTTATAAAAATATGAAACAATAATCACCTTACAAAAGGATCGTCCCAAATATTAAACATATTTCGCTCCCACGCTCTCCTCCCATTTCTCTTTGCTTTGTGATCAAGTAAAAGAAAGCACCATATCAATTTCTTCGGAGATTACTCCACGGGGGTACTGAAGTATTTGACGTCTTCATACAGGTACAGATTGAGCTTACTATGACTTTTGAATTTGAAATTTGATTCGATCTACGCTTTAGGAGCTTTATCTACGCTACAGGTACTCTAATAAACCTTGAAGTCTTCGGTGATATACTTGGGTTTACATTTAATTTAATAATTTCAGGATTCTCAAAGTAAACTGTTGCAAGTCATCTTCTCTATGGAAATAAAGATGTTTTTATTTTTTATTTAAAGAGACTCTCGAATATTTATGACTTAACAAATCTGTAACAATAGCATGGACGATCCTGAATAATTTCACTGACTACAGACTTCCAGGGCCCTTTAAATCAAAAAAAACTTTGTTTATTAAAAGCCGGTGCTTGACTTCTCAAATAAATAAAGTTTAAAATTTAATATGTAATATTTAAACCTTATTTCGTTTTTTACGCGTGAATATGCTTATAGAGAAATAATAATTTTCACAATTGATATTTTACACAGAATCCAAGTTGTGTAGACTCTAATATTACATTGCAATTGTATCTGTCAGATGTAGGCAGCGCTTACGGCAAAACATCCCAGTATATGGTCACCGGTTTGGATATCTTACGAGTGACGATTTTTAATATGAATATTTGTGCTGCTAGAATAAGCACTAGGAGTACGTAGCATTCTTATGATGAAATATTTGATAAGGTTCTGGTATTTTTTTTAACTTATTATAAGCCAGTGTTTGACCACAATCCCACCTGGTGGTAAGTGGTGATGCAGGCTTAGATGGTAAATCGCACTGTAAAGTATTATGTATTATTATTATTATTTCTATTTTTACAACAAAATAATGTTTACCTAAGACTTAACATAATACTGAAATCACGAGTAACAAACATAAATGTTAGTATTTATATAAAATTACCAATGTAAATAAGTAGGTACCTACGTGAACCTTTACTAATTAATTACCTTCCTACGAAGAAGTCTATCTTACCAATACTCAAAGGTATTTATGCAAATATTAGCCATTGAAAAGGCAATCGCATAAGAATCATTTTAATATAGTATTATATGTTTAAATATGTAAGCATCGTTTTTAAAAAAACAGCTCAACTCATTCCACTTCTACTTTTTCGACCTAATCAACATTTGCCAAAGCTTGATTGTACTTTTAGCTTTACAACACTATATCATGTACATTCTAATTATATACTTACCAATTTTTAAAAGTTTTGCGCTAATCCAGACGTGTGTTGAACGTACTTTAAAGCCACGTGATTTTAACCGGATGAATCGCGTTTGACGGGAGCGTTATGCGTGAGCTCGCTTCGCGGCTGCACTGCCGCGCCCGCCGCATCCTCTTCAGCTCCCGCCGTGATTAATCGCCTAGCCACCTGCGGAGCCTTTATACCACTGATGCTGATGTCATTTTGATAAACAATTAAATGTAATATATCATATGCCGTGATTGAAGATAGAGCTATTACAATGAAGTAGGTACTCGGAAAGATATCTGGAATAGCGACGAAATTTTCGCCTTCAAAATTGTAGAGCAGGCAACAACCAGTTTAATTTTCTATGATTGTCGTTGTTTCTTACGATTCTCACCTTATAATAGTCCTCAATTTTTTTTTTATAATTTAGGGGGGTTGTCGATTCCAGAACCTTACTGAAGGCTATTTTATAGCGCATCTTATGAGCATTTCCCAGATTTCGATTTCGGCTAGCACTAAACAAATCGTTGATTGCATTCATAGTGACAATTTGCCAGATGCTCGGCGGTCAAGGAAAATATCGTGAAGAAACCCGCAGGTCTGAGAAATAAAACATTTCAAGGATATGATATGAGTCTAGAAAGACTAACCTCCCCATTAACCTTCATAATGAATGCTTGTGAAAAGCATTGAGTAATTAGGCTGTAACTTTTTGACTGCCTCGTCGATCTAATCGAAAGCGTGATCATCATCATCATCATTCGAGTTTGAATCTCGGGTTGGAACGGTTTAACAGTTATTGGGTTTTTCTCTCGAGAAATTGTCAGTAGCAGTCCGTTCAGGAAGTTGGTGTTATTTCATCCTTATGCCTCGAAAAGCACGTAAAACCGTTGGTTCTGCGGATGATATCTCTCCGGTCGTTTCAGATTCCTGTCCCATCGGAATATGAGACTGGGGGAATAGGGAGTACACCTGTGCTTAATACGTGGTAGAGCCATGCTGCAGCTATATTAATAGTATGGTTGTAGCATGAATGGGTCGGCTCGACCGGGGAGGGACCACGCTCTCACAGAATACCAGCGTAAAATGGCAGCTTAATGCTGCTGTGTTTCATATGGTGAGTATAAAGAATTTACTGGAAAAGAGGCATTCTATCTTAGTCCTCACAGCTGACTACCCATCTGCATTTTAATTCGCAAACGAAGATTGATGTAGATGTCTATGGGCAGTGGCGGATTTACACATTTGCCGCCAGTAGGATTTTAATTTTGCCGCCCCTACCGATCTTCTACAATTCGATGCCCTAGTTCACAATCATATTAATTACAATTTTTTGCCAATGAAATTGTAAATCATGATTTGTGCATTATCGTTCTAATTACACCACCCTTTTCTCGTCATTAATATAATTATTGTGAACTAGTAAATCTATGTGTCAGTTCTCAGATTATCTTTACAAATCAACGATTTAGTTAAGATTGCACAAGAAATAGCTTTAGCCTATATTTCTGAGCTAATAAAAGCTCCATCATATACTTCTAATAAGGCGGGGTAAGATATGTCTTAATACAACTTAAACGTTATTAAATAATTTTTATTGTGGTTACTTACAGTTTAAAAATAATATATTCAATTACAAGTAGAAAGTTTTAAAATTTCTTTTTGCTTAATTTTCCATTCGCAAAATAATCCTCAATCGTCGGATGAAATGTTGTTCATTAATTTTGAGTTCTGACTCTATGCACAAAATAGCTAAGGTGTTTAGCTTTTCTTGACTTTAGGTAGTTTAGTTTACGACGGGCTGTTTTCCGCAACTCCACGTCTAAGCGCGTATTTTGCCCGTGGACAGGAATAATGTAATTATTCGGGCTATGAAATCTCCCCGAAGAAGTTGAACAGTCCTTTGAAGTTGTAAGTAACTTCGGGAAGTGATCCCGGCATGCCGAGACGTTGACTTTAGATAGATCTTTGATTATTTTTCAGCCATTGTAAGTAAGAAAAGCAAGAAGCTTTTCTTACTTGAAATTAAGCACCTGAAAAATTTGTCACTGGTATACATAAATCCGTGTGGACTGCTATATCCAAGTTTAGATAAACATTTTCTAAAAAAATTCTGGTACCGCAGGAACAAAGATTAAATTTTCAATGATCCAGAATCTGGTTTCACCAAAATTCTTACAGAAGAAAGTGGCATTGAAAATGTATGAATTCTTGAACTAAGTCAGTCTCTAAATCATTAAGATACATTTCTCCCAAGAAAAGGGCTTTTTCTGTAAGGTTTGATCTTGATGATGTTGTTGATTTTGTTCCGAAATCAAAAGTATTTTTAAACCAACACCTACCGTTTTTCTAATTCAGATACGAGTCTAACAATGAGGACGAGAAATGTATTAGCCCTGAAATCAGCTACAAAGAACTGAAGAAGTGACAAGTTTCTGTGCAACATTCAGCAGCCGCAGTTGCCACTAAATTTTAAAAGATCACAGAGCAAGGAACGAAAAAAGCAAACAGTGCTTGACTTTGAATTTTAGCCATTGTACACACACCAGACATGTTTGCGGCATTATCATACTACGGCAAGAGCCTTCTTCAGAACGTATTTCCAACTAGCTGTTCCCCGCGACTTCGCCCGCGTGTTATTTGGGGATTTAATTTTTTTGCGCGGAACCCAAACTCTTTTTCTAAAATAAAAGTAGCCTATGTTACTCCTTGTGACATAAGCTATCTGCCAGTGAAAATCCTGTCGAAATCAGTCCAGCCGTTTCGGAGATTAGCCAGATCAAACAGACAGACTGACAGACAGACAGACAGACAAAAACTTTAAAAATTGTATTTTTGTTATTAGTACCGTATATAATTTCATATGCATTTAGTAAAAAGCTGTAATTTTGACATTACAAACAGACATTTCAATTTTATTTATTTGTATAGATAAGTAATTTTCCAAAAAATTGTGCTAAAATATTAGGACGTATTAGAAATCGCACTAGAATTCAACCGAGGCAGCTTTTCTTTTGGTTTTGAAGTAAATATATCTATCTGTTTCGAACTCAATGCCAACATGCAGCGTACGCCCTCAACAGTAGGATCATGGGCATGCAACTTAGAACATGATTTTACGAACACAATGATACGTTTTATGTGCTCCCATCTACATTCCGAAGCACTAGGCTAGACTTATTTTAATCTCACTAGAGGGCACTTATATATTAAGTCTATGCATACGCAATAATCCCCGCGCACTACGCAGTTAGTAGCGGTCACTGTTTACATTTAAATTGTTATTAATATTTATTAAACATTATTTATTTTTAGAAAATGCCATTTTATCTGTTTTCAGACAATGAAAAACTGCTAAAATATTATTAGAATACGAAGGTAAATTTCGCCTTATTGCACAAGGTTTTAATAGCTCAGGTGGATAATCGGGCAGTCCCGAAATTTAAAGACCCCGGATCGCGTCCAGCAGATGCGTTTATTCTTTCCCTTTTTTTCAAGTTCCTTCTTTTGTAAGCGCCGTCTGTTATGCAAAGCACGACACTAAAGAAAATTAAATTTGAGTCGCGCATATCTATCTCTAGTATATAGTATATACAGTAATCTATGAGTAGGACAAAGAGTATAATAAGTATATAGAGTAGGATCTTGCTGCGGTCCCGCGGCGGCCGCGTCTCGCTTGTTCAGTTAATTCATCAGCATTTTTATAGATATACTACACAGGGCAGGCATTTCGATTAAACACACTTAGCGAACGGTCATGTCACTCGTTTCCGCGCCACAACCAAACGCAAATTGTAGGAAAATGTATCAACCAAGTGAAAAATTAAAAAGTTTTAGCCCCAAATTCGCTGCCCCTAAAATCTGCCGCCCTAGGCTCCAGCCTACTCAACCTGCTGGTAAATCCGCCACTGCCTATGGGCCACACCAACCACTTACCATCAGGTTTGTCATCGTTATTCTATAAAAAAAAACACTCGTTTACTTCAATCCTGTCCTAAGCATAGCTAGATACGTTGAGTCTGGATGCAGTGACCAAAATTAATGTAAGTCGGGGAAAAAGTTTCTTCGTATTATTTTATAAACAACAACAAATTCAAGACATTATTTTTTTTAATTTAATTACATTTAATCTTTATATATATAAAAATTACGTGTCACATTGTTTGTCCGCGATGAACTCCTAAACTACTGAATTGATTTCAATGACATGTTTCACAATGTATGCAGTTTGGTCCAACTTGAGAGATAGGATAGTTTTTATACCGATAAGTGACCCACAATTTTTTTTATTGTGAATTTAATGACTTTTTATAGGACACATTTTCGTCGGAAAGGGCAGAACAACGTCTATCTGGTCAGCTAGTTATAATATATATTTTGCATTTTGTTCGATAACTTGTTTCCATCTTGTAGGTAGTAACATAATCCCGTTGCTGTAGAAATCTTGGGATTTTTGATCAAAAATTGGACAAGTAGTTTTGACAATCCTCTCTTGATGTTAACCTAACACTACGCAAAGACTTCTGAAGAGACCGAAACAGGTAAAAATCTGAGGCTGAAATGTCAGGACTATATGGTGTATGCATTAACACTAACTAACTAAGCTCTCTCAATTTTTACTGAGTGGCCAAATATGTGTGTGGTCTAGCGTTATCATGATGAAAGACCACTCCTTTTCTGTTGATCAATTTTGCCCGTTTTTTCTCAATTCCTTGCTTGAGTCTCATTAGTTGTTGGTAGTAGAGATCTGAATCGATGGTTTTGCCCGGCGGTAAAGGCTCGTAATAAACAATGCCCTTCCTATCCCACCATACACACAGCACCACAAGTTTGCGTGTTAATCCCGGTTTCGCTATAGTCTAGTGGAGCTTGACTATCCTTTGACCATGATCTTTTTAGGACGTTCTTGTCGTAAGTGATCCAATTTTCATCACGTGATCAATATTTTCAAAAATCGTTCGGGTTCATTACGTTTTTACAATACTCTCTACTTTCTTTTACAATACTCTATTTTTTTGTAATAAAACTTCAGAATTTATCGAATTTCTTTGTTACATTCACTCATTTTGGCGGACAAAAAATCAATTGAAAAATGGCGAAACATCACTGAACAGTTACCGTCTAGTCCTGATAATGAAGTCAGTCTTATTTTTGTGGAACCGTCGCGTCGGTGCTCGACCAGGTCCCCTTTTTGTGGGACCGCTTCTGGATGAAAGAGGTCATCTAAAAGAGTCCCTCTTTCTCCATGAAATCGGCTGCTGGCCCCTTGGAGTCTGTTGCCTTATTCCGAATTTCCCTACCTTCAGCTCACCGTCATCTCTTGTGCCTAGTTGTGCACTGAAGTCTCCCGTTAACGCAGTATAGTGGGTTTTGGAGAAATGTATGGCTCTATATCTCTATATATCTATATCGATATTCTCATACATTTCCTCCACCTCCGCCTTGAGATGTGCCAAGGTTGGCGTGTAAGTTGGAGTATAAAGTATTCAATCCTCGTCGACACACTCCCAATCTTTACTACGTTGTTTACAAGATACTTGTGGACGATAAATCCGACACCTCCTTGGGACAAAATAAGAGAAAAATGTGGTTCCTTAATATGTTGTAACTAGCATTAAGAAAGGAATGTTTGGACACCTAGAAATAATAAATAAAGAAAGAGTGATAAAGCAAATTGCAGAAATGAGCGGCAGAGTGGGCGAGAGTCGCCCTAGACGGAAATTAATCGACCAAATGGGC
This sequence comes from Parnassius glacialis, assembly GCA_033319125.1. NCBI lineage: Eukaryota > Metazoa > Arthropoda > Insecta > Lepidoptera > Papilionidae > Parnassius > Parnassius glacialis. The sequence goes on from JAVANC010000016.1 coordinate 24,150,781, forward strand.
GATACATCGAAGATGGGGCAAATTAAAAGGATATTCAACCAACAAGCATGTACCTACGCGAAGTCTTTAACCACTGTCTACTTCTTTGAATGACAGGCGTGAGAATATATGATTATGATTATAATAAAAAAGTACATTTAGATGTTGTAATTAAGGTTTTTTTTTTTACCTTTTTAATTGCCTCCAAACTGTAGATTTCTTGGGACACTGCAAGGTATAAAGCGGGCCTCATAACAGGTACATATATTAAACGTGCAGTATTTAAAACAATAGATTTGAAAAATATTTTTCTCATTTAAAATGTATGCGACTTTGAATAGGTTAGGTTCACTTAAGGAAAATTAAATTTTTTGAATATTTCAAATATTTGTCATCATTAGGGATAAATGTATTCCCAAGGCATGTCTCGAAAGTTTGTTCGTATTACAAAGACAAGAAAGACGCTTTCTAATTTTTAATATAAAAGTCTCATAACAGCCTACCTGTTGCGAGAAAAACATTATTTTCGTTTTCTGTGTAAGATTTACAATATGCATTCATATTCAGATCATAGGCATTCGTGTCAATTATAATAAAAAAACCGGCCAAGCGCGAGTCGGACTCGCGCATGAAGGGTTCCATACCATTTCCTTGCCCTAAAACTAAAACCCTCAGAAATGAGGGGCGGGCTGTGCCCAGCGGTAGGACGTATATAGGCTGTAACTTTAACTTTTAACTTTTATAAAAAGAAGTATGTATTCTAATTTCTTCAGCGGAGAAGTCCGTTTAGGTTGGCACTTCTTATCTATTTTTACACAAATAAATTCCTTTAAAATTTTACTATATTTAATTCCATTACTTAATTAAATATATTAGACACAGATAAACTATTGAGGTCGTTGCGTATAGTACTAAGGTTCTTCAGCGATTCTGCCACAATCACTAGGTATATAGTCGGAAAATCGAAAATGTGTAATATGCTAGCCATTGAATGTTAATACAGTGTCTAGTAGCTTGTAAATGTCTTCTAGGGAAGCGTCTTCCAAAGTTTTAAGTGTAGTTTCAGGGATTTACACCTATAGATTTCATACTTTAATTGTGTATCTCATTGTATAAGCGTGCCATAACTGCCACGCTTGCCAGGCGGTTTGGCAAGCAGAGTTTCTTATTACTAAGTTATAAAAAAATAAATCAAAAGACGTATACTGATTGATTGCTTTCCGATAAATATGTACAAAATTTCATTTACCTTCCATCATGCTCAGGGGCGTAGCTACCGCCGTATCAGCCGTATCAATGATACGGGGCCCCCGGGCTACAGGGGCCCCCAACGTGTGTAAGCAAAAACTCCAAGGACTTCTAATGGGACAGGAAAGGCTATCACTATTCTCTAAAGAAGTAAAGAATTTAGTAAAACTGAAATCGTCTTCAGCTATGTTCGCCGAACAAAAGGCACGAAAATTAAATTGTTTGGCTAGCTTAGTTCCTAGGAGTATTTATTGTAAGTAATAACTCATAAGCCCGTGTAGTGGCGGGTAAGAATACTCACAACCCCATATCTTCCCGTGGGTGTCGTAAAAGGCGACAGACGGAAACTGAGGCAGAGGATGGGCAGCAGCATCTTTCTGATAACAGCAAAACAACAATAAAAAAACTGCGCTTGCCAACCCGCTCGCCAAGCGTGGCAACTATGGCAATATACCCCCATGAAAGTAACGAAGAGATGGCCCCCAGTCCCCGGCAGCCCCGCTATTCCTGGCTAAGGTGGCGACCATGGTAACAGCGAGGCAGGGGGTGCTAAGAGTCTCCGGTGGAGGTTCTGTTGCCACCTACGACGACTCGACATGGCAACTTATAACGCACGCACCCTGAGGACTGACGAGAAGGTCCTGGAGCTAGAAGAAGAGATAGACAAGTTGCACTGGAATGTCATAGGATTATCCGAAGTCTGAAGAGAGGGGGAGGTCACGGTAATCCTCGAATCCGGCAATTTGTTCTATCACCAGGAGGGCGACCATCTGTCCCAAGGAGGTGTCGGATTTATCGTCCACAAGTCTCTCGTTAACAACGTTGTAAAGATTGGGAGTGTGTCGACGAGGGTTGCGGACCTTATACTCAGAATCACCGAACGGTAATCGCTGAAGGTTATACAGGTTTACGCATCAACCTCGGTACACGCCGATGAGGAGGTGGAAGAAATGTATGAGGATATCTCTAGAACAATGCATTCCTCCAAAACCCACTATACGGTGTTAATGGGAGACTTCAACGCAAAACTAGGCACAAGAGAGAACGGTGAGCTGAAAGTAGGGAAATTCGGAATAGGGCAACGGAACCCAAAGGGCCAGCAGCTGGCGAACTTCATGGAGAAAGAAGGACTCTTTATGATGAACTCTTTCTTCCAGAAGCGGCCCCACAGGAAGTGGACCTGGTCGAGCCACGACGGTTCGACAAAAAATGAGATTAACTTTATTATGACGACCAGACGACAACTATTCAGTGATGTCTCAGTGATCGCGAGGGTGAAAACCGGCAGCGATCACCGAATGGTGAGAGGCACACTGAACCTAAACGTTAAGTTGGAGAAGTCACGTCTAATGAAGTCAACGCTCCGTCCTTCTCGTGCTCTAATCCAAAGTCCAGAAACCTTTCAGCTCGAGCTACGAAACCGTTTTCAGTGCCTAGAAGATTGCAATACAATGGACGATATGAATGACAAGCTCGTGGAAACTGTCCATGCGGTCTGAGCTAAGTTTTGCAAGACCCGCCGCAGAAGAAACAAAAAGTCTCCGATCACACTCTAATCTCAATGGCTTTTAGACGGGGTATATAGCTGCAGTCTTCAGTAGATTTGACAGCGTACAGGCAACTGAACATACAGATCTCCAAATGCATGCGGCGGGACTTGTGCAACTTTAATTCTGCTCGTATTAAAGAAAAGATCGAGCAGAACCAGGGCTCCCAAGTCTTTGCAAGAGATCTGTCTGCCAGAAAGAGCCAACTGTCGAAGCTGAAGACCGAGTATGGCAGCGTCGTTTCCGGGACACCTGAGGTTTTGAGTGAGATTGAGAGGTTCTATTGGCAGCTGTACACATCATCGTTGGAGCCACACGTAAGTGTGAGTAACGATCCAAGAGCGAGTCTTATCCGACACTATTCCGATGATATCTCGGACGTCAGTCTGAGCGAGATTAGAATGGCTCTCCAGCATCTTAAAAACGGCAAGATCCCAGGCTGGATGGAATTACAGTGGAGCTTCTGAAAGCGGGTGGAAAACCGATACTTGATGTCCTTCAGAAGCTCTTTAATTCCGTCCTCCATGGTGGCACTACTCCGGAAAGGTGACAACGCTCTCTTGAAGAACTACAGACCGAGTTCCCTTTTGAGCCGCGTCTACATGCTGTTTTCGAGAGTCATTACTCCCGAACAAGCCGGTTTCCAAAAAGGCTTTAGCACCATATACCACATACATACCCTTCGGCAAATTGTACAGAAGTCCGAGGAGTACAATTTACCACTATTTCTGGCGTATGTGGACTATGAGAAAGCCCAAAGACTTTCAATCAAAATTACGTCGAAATTCGGGCGGTGCTGCAGTCCCTTCAGCGATGCCAAGTTGACTGTCGGTATATCGAAGTGCTGAAGTGCTTGTACAGTAGGGCTACGATGGCTATCCGAGTACAGAACCAGAGTACGAAACCTATCCAATTGCAGAGAGGTGCAAGACAGGGTGACGTTATATCCCCGATACTCTTCACCGCTGCATTGGAAGACGTTTTCAAGCTTCTGGACTGGTAAGGATACGGTGTTAACATCAATGGCGAGTACATCACTCACCTTCGATTTGCCGACGATATAGTCCTTATGGCAGAATCGCTGGAGGACCTAAGCACTATGCTTAATGACCTCAATAGTTTTTCCCAACGGATAGGTCTTAAGATGAACATGGACAAAACAAAGATCATGTTTAATGTCCATGTCACACCTATGTCGGTAGTTGTTGGTAGCTCTAAGCTCGAAGTTGTTGACGTTTATGTTTACCTGGGACAAATAGTCCGACTAAGTAAGTCCAACTTCGACCGAGAGGTCAATCGAGGGATTCGACTCGACTGGGTAGCGTTCGGGAAATAACGGCACATCTTCTAGTCAGGTATACCTCAAAACTTGAAAACGAAATTGTGCAACCAGTGCGTGTTGCCAGTGATGACATACGGAACTGAGACGTGGTCCTTCACTGCTGGCCGGATGAGGAAGCTCAAGGTTGCTCAGCGAGCTATGGAGAGGGCTATGCTCGGAGTTTCTCTGCGTGATAAACTTAGAAATGAGGATATGCGCAGTAGAACCAGAGTCACCGACATGGCCCAACGAATTAGTAAGCTGAAGTGGCCATGGGCCGGACATATAGCTCGAAGAACCGGCAACCGATAGGGAAAAAGGTTCTCGAGTGGCGGCCTCGTACCGGCGGATGAAGTGTAGGGCGTCCCCCCACTATATGGAGTGACGACCTGGTAAGACATGCAGGAAGTCGATGGATGCAGGTGGTTCAGGACCGTGCTTTGTGGCATTCCTTGGGTGAGGCCTATGCTCTTTAATGGACTTATGAAGGGCTGTTATGATGATGATGATGATGATGAACTAGTGGAATTAGTACTTTTGCCGTTGTCGTGATAATTGACGATAATTTATGTGTACATAGAGAACTGAAGACCATTTTTATGTATATGTTTTTTATTCCTTTATTCGTTTTTTCATTCCTTGGACTTATGAAGGGCTGTAACGATGATGATGAATAACTTAAAATCAATATATAATAATTTGAATTCAATGCAAGCGTTTTTGTTCCTTTTATGAAATCTTTACTCTTCATTGGGGCCCCCCAACAAATTTTGATACAGGGCCCCTCGAAGGCACGCTACGCCACTGATCATGCTATTACGTAGCACGTAAATTAAAACCCTTTTTACTATATACACCTAGGTTCATCCATTCCACATTTGGATAGATTGATACAACGTATTATTTGAAGCAGAGCCAAACTACAGCACATTGACAACGCGGCGCTATTCACTACTGCGCTGCGATGTAAAGGAAACTATGCAAATAACTGTATAAATACTTCCAATTATTGTTTAAATTCATTTTCTCTCAAGTTTGTCACGATAAATATCGGTCGATCGACCATTTTTTTTTTCATTTATTTATTACAACGTTTATGAAGTCAGTTATTTTTAAAATTATGAATTCACAGTTGAACGTAGGTCTCTTCCAAGGACTGTCACAAAGCATGGTCATGAGATACCTTATTTTTATAGAATAAAGATGATAAACGAGCACACAGACCACACGATGGTAAGTGATTGCTGTGGCCCATAGACATCTACATATATCCTCGATTAAGAATTAAAATGCAGATACGTTTTTACCCCTGAGGACTAAGATGGAATGCCTGTCTCCGGTTCTCTACACTCACCGTACGCAACACAGCAGCATTAAGCTGCTATTTTACGCTGTATTCTGTGAGAGCGTGGTTCTTACCGGATCGAGACGACATATTCGTGCTACAACAATAATATAACTGCAGTGCAGTGCAGCATGACTCTACCACGTATAATATTTACACCGGCCGTACCAATATTTCTCGGAAACGGAAACACGTCGTCGAGTACCGGAACAAATTGTGTCTGAAGCCGAGTCTTTGTTAAACATAGTCTCGGATTAAGGATGACTAAATTTAATCCAGTTCAGTCCCCAGGCGATTTGCGAGTTTGTTGTATCTCCTCAATTTCAAAGCACTCCCTTGCTGTATCAACAAGCATCAGAACCATTTTAGCATCAGAGAAGATAAGTTTCAATTTTGTAGCACTTAGCTATCATTCTTTGATCATAAATTTAATGACAATTACTGAATCATTTTTTGACCAAAAATTGTCCTAACAAAGATAGTAATTATTATAAATCTGCGGTTTTTTTTCGTGTGTCGAAAAAAATAGCATGTAAAAGCTAGTATGATTATAAAAAAATCGCAAAATATATCCTTTTTATATTTAGTTTATATTTTATACGTAGGTATTTTTATTACATGAACAAATCAAAAATAGAATTTATATCATTACTACATAATAATAAATACAATATCAAATTACTCAAAAAAGTAAATTTGCATGTCTCGTTGGTGACTCAATCATCTATGATCTACATACATATTAAGTATTACATACTCGTACCTACACGTTATGAGAATGGATAGTTTCATTAAACGGACCATCAAGTGTTCTGCATACACCATTCAGCGCATCACTTATCAAAAAGATTTTCCACAAAAAAAAACTGCCTGCTTTTATTAGTTTCTATTGTGTATTTTATAATGCAGCAAATAAACGAATGTAGAACATGAATTAAACATATTGGTAAACCAAGGATATTCCTCTTTTTTATATACAATATCAGTGTGGTAAACTAATAATGCATCCTAATTACACAGAAACATAATTTAAAATTAAAATTTTTGTACAGCCGACTTCAATATAAGCGACTTCAATACAGGTTATTTAAGAATAACTCAATAACCATTGGTCTGACCTTGACCACACGAGAACTATCAGCTTTCATATAAAAAAAGAATCATCGAAATCGGTTTGCCCAGTACAAAGTTATGAGGTAACACACATAAAAAAAAAGCAAAAAAAAAAAACATACACTCGAATTGAGTACCATCTCCTTTTTGGAAGTCGGCAGAAAAAAGGTACTATGTACTCTATGAAAGGCATTTCTGCAACAGTCTACAATCCATCGGCTTCAATAAATCTGTTACTTAGCGAACATCATGATATATTAAGTACCTAGTAATTACAAGTAAAAGTAATAAGACTTCAGAGTCGAATTATTAATTCTCAGAATTTATGTCGAACAATAAGTAGGTACTAGGAATAAAAAGTCGCGTATTTAACAGGATATTACGTATGTACTTCTACTAGTTTGGAATAAACTGATTTTCACATACTATGTAATCTAAAATATCTAAAGTCTTAGAGTAATTACACATAGAGTGATAGTGTCATTCAAAATTCCGTTCAAAGTTGAAGGCACAACACAATGAATGTGTGCATAAGCGGCCTGTTATTACGTTTGCCCACATGCACACAAGCAAATGAGTAATGTATGCAAGTTAATGACATTTTCCCCAAAAAGTGGGGAAAATGTAATAGTAGACATAGTCATAGAATTAATATTTGGGTTGCGTTTATAATTATTTATTAACTATTTGCAAAGAGAAAAATGTAACATTATTTATTTTTTTTAACTTTTGTAATATTTAAATTATTTTTTTTTATATAGGATAAGGGTGACAAACGAGCACACAGTCCACCTGATGGTATGTGATTGCTGCGGCTCATTGACATCTACATCTATCCTCTATTACAAATCAAAATGTAGATGCGTTGTCACCCGTGAGGACTAAGATGGAATGCCTCATTTCCAGTAAAAAGGGCCTCCGGTCACCTGCACTCATCAAGCGAAACGCAGAGGTAAACCTCTACTTCACGCTGGTTTTCTGTGAGGTCGTGGTACCACCCCGGTTCGAGCCGGCCCATCCGTGCGACAGCAAAAGCTGACGCGTGGCTCTACCACTGTTAAAAAAAATACGTAATATCTTGTGTTATATTCACAAATCTAATTATATTATTATGTAAGAAGTGGTATATTTATATAAATATCTGTTATTGATCTTCCATAAAACCTTATATTATTTGTAAATATTAATTTTTGTATAATACTCAATGGCCTTATTCTGTGTTATATAGAGAAGTGAAACAAATGGAGGAGGCAAATGCCTACGTCCATTTTTTCCAGTATTTCCAATCCAGCCCCACTTACACATAACAAGTGAATAGTTGTCAGATAATCATTTTAGCTGTCAGATATTTTTTCATTAGTTATTCATTACTAGCTGTGGCTGTGGCCCGCGCCTTCACCCGCATATTAAAGCATACACTGATCTCGATTCTTGCCATTCTAAGAATCTACATGATATATTTAATTTAAATCGGTTTTAACGTAAAGGTTACAACATACAACTTTCACAGAATGGATATAATATTAGAAGGAATCACGAGACTTAAGAGTGCCGTCAGCTTCACGTGATTATTGTTATTACTTAATTGGATATTATGTTTTTCATTAAAACAAAATAGGATTCAGAAGGAGATAAACTATTCAAATAAAACATGAAATTAAAAATGTTTATTAAATAATATAAAATAAAATATACTCTAGTACTTAAAAACAGTATCTCTTAATGACCATGAAACTACAACTGTTTTCTAAACAACTGCCGCTTTGATGACGCTATCCTCGAAATGTTATCTTTTTTAGGTTCATAAAAGAATCGAACTAAAAATGTTAAATATATGTAAATTAGAATAAAAAAACAATCATAGGCTATGTTATTTATCCTAAAATACATACCATAAAAAGGTAAAACAACTGCACATTATCAAAACAAAATAAAATTAACATATTTTTTTTCGTGGCAAATGGGAACCCTAATAACATTTGGCAAATAAAAATACATATTTATATGTGAATGAGACTATTGGCAGTATGTATGTATTTTTTTCAATATGCATTTTTTAAATTATAATAATAAGAAAAAATGGGGTAAAATATTTTACTACGCCTAGCAACATTTTCATTATATTGGCGTCTGTCAAAATTATTATTTATTATTTTGTTTTAATGAATGTTTTTTTACAAAAATATAATATGCTAAGCAGTAATTACTCGTGAAATGAGATTTTTAATTTTTTTTAGTGATTATGTGATGAGTTGTGGCACCCTTTCACAGTAAAATACGTCATTTTTTTGAATAATTGTGCGAGCTGTTTACACGACTACGTGGACTCGAGTACTAACGCGCCAAAAGTCGTACTTAGCCTTTAAAGGCTAACTTGAAATGGCTTCACTTTGCGTGCGCCTACTGCGGTTCTAAGCCTAATACTTCTATGTCTAAAGTATAAATCAGTATTAAATACAATAGTTTTTCTTCAGGAACTTCTACGGCCGCTACCTCAACTGCCTCAACACAGTCGAATCGTTTTAGGTACAACTTGCGAGCACATGTTACAAAAATCGCCTTGCTTTACTCTTGCTTGCCTTGCGATTGAGACATAAAATCTTCAAAGATGAAATCATGAAATTACCAAAATACTTACTAAACTGATAAAATTTAATTATCCTGGGCAATCTATTTTTAAATAGTTTTCCCACTTTAATTAAGGCGAGGTACCCACTTTTTACACACATGGACGAACATCCAGAGCATATATAATGTACTCTGTGATCCAGAACCCTAACTATGGTTAGAGCCCATACATACTTATTGCTTGCGGGATTAACCACTGCGCTTCCGAGCGATCTAATACTCGATTGACTCTAATGACTCGATTGCAATGGCCTACTTTTAATTTCAGTAACAATAAAAAACTCCACTTATAAACAGTTATGTATTACTATTAAATTATGTATAATGAAATGGACCCAATCTATAGAATAACAATATAACAATGAATGTACACACTATAAAATGAACACATCTATGACGTCGGAATTTAACATAATATAAATAAATAGCTGCAAAACTGGTAAGAACGTACATGAAGTATCCGATTATGTTGAGGTATGTAGGTATATGACGTAAATAACAAAACGTCATAACAAACTATATTTACAACTAAATATACTATAATACCTACAAAAAATCTTTTATAACTCACAATAACTATTGAACGACGAATTAAATTTCACACCATCGCCTAAAGATTTATATCGCTTTTGTTCAGGGATATGGAAAAATCTAGGGAAGCATAAAAATTAAGATGACTGGATAAGCAAAACACAAACCAAACAAGTAGGGACAATAACATGACATTCAAGAATATTTTATTAGATCATGTATCTTCGTCAGTGCCGGCCCGAGGCAAGTTTTAGGATGGAGCGAGATCCAATTTTGGCGCCCCCCCTTGCTTGCCCATAATATATACCAGTTGTACGTGCACATGCAAGCATGCAACTGGGAAGATCTCGACAAAATCTTAAGTCTATGTCTAATTTGTTGATTGAAAACAGCCATGCTCGTGGCATTATAGGCACTGCACTCCTTACGGTATTCTATAGGAACCGTTGATGTAGAACGAAAAAAACAAAATTAAAAAGGAATTTTACATTTATACACTAATTATATATATTTATTGTACATTTATTTAAATAAATCATAACAACTATTGACAATAAAACAAAATTAAGTCAACATTCATTAATGAGATCAATAAGCATAATCAACTTTGGAACTGGTACCTACTTATATGTTATACTTATAAGTTTACTAATTAATGTAACAGTGCTTATTAAAAACAAGCTCTTCAGGTATAGCCTACTGGCTCCTAATAATAATATAATTAACCCATTGAATGTCGGAAAAATTAAAACAATAGCATATCAATAGCAATTAGGACACCTGTATGTCCTTAAAACACTCAATGGATTAACAAATTTTGAACCACCTTGTTATATATGCGACGAAAAATAGATTCTGTTTGACAATCGTAAGTAAGTAAGTAAGTAAGTACTCAGCAAGTTGCTTGGATCCTGATTCAGCGCTTAAATAATGCCCTAAGCGAAAACTTACACCTAGAAAAGTGATGGTCACTGTTTGTTGGTCTAGCGCCGGTATGATTCATCACAGCTTCTTACCAAACAGGCAGGGCCTGATTTATCTAGGCTAACCAGGCTGGAGCCTAAGACTGAAGGTTCGAGGGGGCGCTGCGCTTGCCTTTGCAAGCACACACTTATGTTCAGAATAAAATTTCATATAATATTATCAATAAATGATGGAGTAAGAGCCGCAAAAATTTTACTTATTGCTCATTCTTCATTTTTGGTATAAAACAAATAAGCAGATTTTAAAAATAAGACTGAAATTATGATACAAAGATATTGTTGAGGACAGCTAGAGACCCGCCGCCCCGTCGCCCCTTCGTACCCCGCTACCCCCCGCGCACCCCGCACACCGGCGCTGATCCAGTGATGTCGGCGACCAATCAGCGCGCGTGCGGCTTCATTTATCGTCGCACGGCACTACTCACAGACTGAGACACCTTCTTGCGAGATATAAGAAGGGCGTCTCGGTCTGTGAGCTGTTCATTTCACTTCGGAGCGGCACTCAAGAAGAAAATCTGAAGAAGACTCAAGACTCCAATTCAAGACCTCCCTCTGTACATAGTGTTAGATATAGTTATTCAGTGCCGAATCATTGTAAATAGTTAATACAGTATATTAAAAAGTACCATCTTTTCTTCGAGCAGTCCCCTAGTATAGCTAACCTCAGATCAGTCAATAATTAATCAGTCATAAATAAATATACAGTCCACTTTTCATCCATTATATTCTTGGTCCATCGCCGCCGGATTCAAGCCAGAAGAAAGAAGCAAGAAGTAAGAAGAAACAAGAAAGAAGCCAATTATAGAAGAAAGAACATAATTATAGAAGAAAGAACATAATTATAGAAGAGAGAAGATCATTATAGAAGATCTTCAAGGAAGAAAGAAGTTCGTCGACGAAGAGAGAAGATCGTCGGTACTAATTTCTTCCCTGTTTCTTGTTACGACTACGTCATATACGTCTATTGTCTGTTTCCAGACAATTTCTTGTTTCTTTAACCGCGTTTGCGCGGCCAGGTGGTTGCTCCCTAACGGTGTCAAACTGTGACCATCTGGTAACGCCCTTGTGGCGGGAACGACATCCAATACGTGCGTCTTTTTGAAGACGACCGGAGGTCGCAACGTGGGACCATGAGGAAGACACGAAGCCAGAAGACACGGAACGAGGACGACACGCCGGTAGGAATGCGTATATTCGAAGAAGCACCCGCGTCCCCGTCCGATTATCTCGCGATGGCACAAGCGCCCTCCACCGCGCCCCAGGCCCCGCTCGCGCCGGCATCTACGCCCGCGCCCGCGCCCCCGCCGCCGCGCCCCGCTGTGTCCGTGTCTACGACCGATCGCTTGGGAGAGGTTAGCACATCCGCGCCGCGCACAGAGACACTCGCCGCGATTATTGAAGATCTTCCGTCTACAGAAACTAGTTCGATAGTACGTACCGTCGCGCCTGTAACAGACGTCGTACATAGGCCCGCACCTCGCGCTCCGTAGGTCCGCTCCGTTCGTTCAGCCCGGTCAACAGCTAGGTTAAAACAAATTGAATATAACGCCGCGGAGGAACTAGCTGCAATTAGGAGGAAGCAATTGCAACTGGAAGAAGATCTTATTAAGAAGAAGTACGCTAGGGACGTCGCGCAACTGCAAGAAAAAGAAACAGATAGGGAAAGTATTAACGAAGACGAGTTAGTTGAAAATAGGGTACGCGTTGATAGGTGGTTAGAGAACGTAGAGACTGTGCGGGGGGAGTCGCCTTACCGCCCGTCTCAGCCCGCGCCCCGCATCGAGACAGAGCAAGCCCTACCGAATAGGGAAACCGGTTACGACCACGCCGAAGATGCCCAGGGGAGGACGGTAGCGAATGAGGTTCAACCACGTCGCGTAGAAACGATACAGAGGGATAGTGGAGTCGCCGTAGAAATGAACCAGGTGGATCGTCGTGTACGGGTTACGTCGCCGTCGCGCGTCAAACGCCGCACTCTATCGCCTACACATAGATCGCCACATCGCCACGCGGATTGTAGATCAACATCGCCGTATAGGGATGTAGGTGTACATAGATCGCCATCGCCACATCGCCACGCGGATGGTAGATTATCGTCGCCGTGCCATAGGGATGTAGGTGTACATAGGACGCCAGCGCCACAGCGTAGGCTAGAGGGAGATAGGGATAGAGATAGGTCGCTTACTCCGCGAGGGAAAGAGAGGGGTATAGAGCGACTAGCGGAAGCTCTAGAGAATATGATTAGAGTCAGGCCCGCTGCCGCGAAGCAGACGCAGGACTTGCCTATTTTTAACGGTTCGGCCGCGGAATGGTTAGCCTTCAAAGCCGCGATGAAAGAATCCACGCGTTTATATGGATTCACAAATACGGAAAATATGGCAAGGTTAAGAAACTGTCTACGCGGTGAAGCTAGGGAGGTAGTATCGGCACTGCTGTTTACCGCGAAGGATCCAGCAGATATTATGCGAACATTAGAGCAGTGTTTCGGCCGCCCGGAAGTAATTATCGATCGAGCGTTAGAGGAACTGAAACGCCTTCCGCGCCCGGGTCAAACCGCTCAGGAATTGAATTCGTTCGCGATTAAGTTACAAAATATAGTATGTATTTTACAGAACGTCGACGGCAAAGGGTATTTACAAAATCCAATGCTGACTAGGGAAGTAACTAGTAAACTAAGCCCTCACTTACGGTCGTGTTGGTGCGATTATGCGGAGCACTACGGAAGTGCAGACGAACCGGCCATCGTTACACTGTCTAGGTTCATGATGAGAGAGGCTGACCGTGCGTTGAGTCATGCCTATACGTCCGTAGCGCCGACTAAGGAATCGCCCGTAGGACGAGAGGCGCCGCCGTCGAAACGAGTTGTATTAACACGCCGCGTAGAGAATAGGGCCCGCGACGTAAAGACATTCACCGCCCAGGAGGACACCGGTAGTGCCTCTTGTATGTGTTGCGGGGGTGAACACGTGATCGCCAAGTGTAGAAAGTTAGCGCAAATGGGTGTGGACGACCGGTGGAATTGGGTAAAGGAAGAGGGGGTGTGTTTTCTCTGTTTGAATAGTAAACACCGACGGTTTAGATGTAAAGCCAAGAAATGCGGCGTCGACGGCTGCAACGCCCCCCACCATGCCCTCCTTCACACCCGCATGACCCGTGCACCTGAGACATCGGCAAAAGCGGATGAGACCGTGCTCGTCGCGTCTAACGTTGGTAGTAATGCGTCCGTGTTATTGAAAGTGTGTCCCATTACGTTACGTGGACCACGCGGTAGGGAAATAGATACGTATGCGTTGCTTGACGAAGGCTCGACTATTTCGTTGATCGACGACGACTTAGCGCGCGAGTTAGGAGCGGAAGGACCGGTAAAGCCGCTGAATATTAGAGGCGTAAATAATAGCCAGCGCGAGGCCGATAGCAGGCTAGTTAGCATAGGCATACGTGGCAAGACGCGCAGTGAGATGTATAGAATAAATGCGCGGACAATTGCAAATTTAAAGATAGGTTCGCAATCCGTAAGTAAGGAGTGTTTACGTTTAAAACACTTACGCGACCTACCGAGTTCGGTTTGTTATGACGACGCAAAACCGAGATTATTATTAGGCGCCGACAACTGGCATTTAATAATCACCCGTAATTTAAGGATAGGACGTCGAAGGCAGCCCGTAGCCGCACGAACGTTGCTAGGGTGGGCTATTCAGGGAACCGTGCCGCGATCAACGTGTAGGGAAGACGGCGAGACCGTGTTACACGTCGGACGGTTAGATGAGGACGTCCAGGCGCTCGTCAGTCCGGATAGGAACGTTTTACGACTGCCGAGACGCTACGCTCCCACGGGGGGAGTAATAGGGAACCCACCGCGCGACGATAAGGCGTACACGCATCGTGACGGTAGGGACAGGCCTACGATCGAAACGGCCAAGGCGAAAGTTGCCCCTATAAAGGCACAAAGCATACCGCGTTTAGAGTTGCAGGCGAACTTGATAGGCGCGCGACTCGCGGAATTCGTGCAAGGCGAGCACAGAGTGGTAGCCGATAGGGTAGTGTATTGGACAGACTCCACTACGGCGCTCCACTGGATACAGAACGATACGGCGCGTTACACTCCATACGTGGCTCATAGGTTAGGGGAGATAGCAGAGAAGACATCACCCGAGCAATGGAGGTGGATACCGACCGCAGACAACATCGCGGATCAAGCGACGCGTGTGAATTATATGAATAAAGAAGAAAACGACAGATGGTTCACGGGACCGGCATTCCTGTACGAGGACGAAGACAGATGGCCTCGTCGTCAGGAAGAGCGGGCAGGCGATGAAGATTAGGAGCTGGAGGAAGTCGTGGCGTACCAGAGCGACACCAAGGACGCTCCACACCTGCCGGACATAGAGAGATTCTCTTCCTACGAGAGATTAATAAGGGCCACTGCGCGGATACTACAGTTCGTCGATGCCATAAGAGGAAGGGCGCACGGACTGACGCTGCAGCACATCCAGAGAGCAGAGCGGATGTGGATAGAACGCAGTCAGCAAGAAAGCTTCACTGAAGACATCAGTCGACTGCAGCGAGGAAAGAACCTGGCAACCGGCAGCGCGTTGAGGAAGCTCGACCCCATATTGGAAGATGGCATATTACGAGCTAGAGGACGAATCGACGCAGCCGATGTGGACAGCCAAACGAAGAGGCCCATCATACTGAACGGACGCCACCAATTTGTAAAGCTGCTTGTGGAAAAGGCGCATCAGGAGGCAAGCCACGCCAACAGGGAGCGGGTAGTAAACGACCTACGCACGAGATATCATATCCTTCGATTACGACCAACAGTAAGAGAAGCGGAGCGGAGATGTCTGCGGTGCAGGGTACGCAAGGCCAGCGGTTATTGGAGATCTACCACCTGAACGGTTAGGGGCATTCGCGCGACCATTCACCTACACCGGAATCGACTATTTCGGGCCTATAACGGTTACGATAGGACGTAGGCATGAAAAACGGTAGGTAGCGTTATTCACCTGTTTGACGACGCGCGCGGTGCATTTAGAAATAGTTTATTCCCTAACGACGGATTCGGCGATATCGGCATTGCGGCGCATGGCGGCTAGGCGTGGGTGGCCACGGGTCATCTACTCTGACAACGGAACAAATTTCCATGGGGCGGACACCGAACTACGACGGGCAATGGAGGAGTGGGCACCCCTGCTGAGGGACTACGCGTTGACTCGGCGGACAGACTGGAAGTTCATCGCGCCGGGCGCGCCGAACCAGGGAGGCGCATGGGAGCGTCTCGTGCGCTCAGTGAAGACCGCGCTCGAAGCCACTCTACACCAGAAGAGCCCGCGGGAGGAGACGTTGGTGACGCTCCTCACCGAAGCCGAGAACACGGTGAACTCTCGACCGTTGACACACGTACCGGTCGACATCGAGGAGGAAGAGGCGCTGACACCCAACCACTTCCTGCTGCTGGGACCATCGAGCCTTCCAGTAACCGCGCCGTGCACGCCTAGTGATCGTCGGGCGTGGAGAGCGGCGCAAGGACTTGCCGACGAGTACTGGAAGCGCTGGATGAAGGAGTACCTGCCGACGCTGGTTGCGCGCGGGGACTCGCGGGATGTGCAGCAGCGACAGCTACAAGAAGGGGACCTCGTCGTGGTGGCAGACGGTAGCCTGCCAAGGAACGTGTGGCCGCGTGGAATTGTAACACGGACCTTTCCCGGGCCAGACGGCGTGGTGCGCAACGTGGAGGTGCGGACCAGGGGCGGATTGCTGCGGCGGCCGGTCAGGAAGATCGCCGTCCTCCCGAAAGAAGATGGGGCTCGCGAGCTACGCCGGGGGGAGGATGTTGAGGACAGCTAGAGACCCGCCGCCCCGTCGCCCCTTCGTACCCCGCTACCCCCCGCGCACCCCGCACACCGGCGCTGATCCAGTGATGTCGGCGACCAATCAGCGCGCGTGCGGCTTCATTTATCGTCGCACGGCACTACTCACAGACTGAGACACCTTCTTGCGAGATATAAGAAGGGCGTCTCGGTCTGTGAGCTGTTCATTTCACTTCGGAGCGGCACTCAAGAAGAAAACCTGAAGAAGACTCAAGACTCCAATTCAAGACCTCCCTCTCTACATAGTGTTAGATATAGTTATTCAGTGCCGAATCATTGTAAATAGTTAATACAGTATATTAAAAAGTACCATCTTTTCTTCGAGCAGTCCCCTAGTATAGCTAACCTCAGATCAGTCAATAATTAATCAGTCATAAATAAATATACAGTCCACTTTTCATCCATTATAGATATAAACTGTTCAAGCTCTCTTCTTTACCTCTAATTTTATTAATGTGTTTTGCCAAGGCTATTCATGACAACTTCTATCAGCCATGTGTTCCATCTTTGCACAGGAAGAACGACTCACTGGCCCGTGCCGTAAAGGAAACAATCGATCTTTTAAGTTCTCTTTTTGAGTCCAACTCGACTCTCGATGATTGGGGATACACACCGCCGAACATCCCGCGGTGTGATTGTTCCATGCTGGATGTGCACAACGGAATGCTCTAGAGTAAGCAACGGTTATAACGCGTCTATTCCGGTACTCATACTCTTTAGGTTAGATTAATCTTGAAAGAATAGAAGCCAGATTTAGTGCACCCGATCCCTAAAAAGTCGACCGATCAGACCCGTCCAACTACAAGCTTATCGCCATCGCCTCCTTCTTTTCCAAAGTAATTGAATCCATTATAAACTGCTAGACGCCAATGCGGTCAATAATCAGCTGTTTCTAGTTCTTATCTTCTAATTTACCTGACTCTAAACTGTTTCTGCATATCAATTATATGTTGCTGTTACTTGTTGTAACACTGGTAATGAATTTTACACCGACCGTGCTAATATTTTTCGGGACACATCATCTACTATCGGAACAAACTTGTGGCTGAATTCCAGACTTTATAAACAAAATCTCGGATTGGGGACGACTCTAGTCCAGTTTAAATTTCAGAAGCCACAGGTTTGCTAAGTTACCACTAAAACGAAGTATGTCCTTTGTCGTATCTCTTTAACTTCTCAATCTCAGCCGGCATCGAATGACGTACAGTTTGCGGTCCCTTGGTCATCATCATCATCATCATTACAGCCCTTCATAAGTGCACTACTGAACACAGGCTCCCCCCCCAAAGAATGCCACAAAGCACGGTCCTGAGCCACCTGCATCCATCGACTTCCTGCATATCTTACCAGGTCGTCACTCCATCTAGTGGGGGGACGCCCTACACTTCGCCTGCCGGTACGAGGCTGCTACTCGAGAACCTTTCTTCCCCATCGGTTGTCGGTTCTTCGAGCTATATGGCCGGCCCATTGCCACTTCAGCTTACTAATCCGTTGGGCTATGTCGGTCACTCTGGTTCTACTGCGGATATCCTCATTTCTGAGTTTATCACGCAGAGAAACTCCGAGCATAGCCCTCTCCATAGCTTGCTGAGCGACCTTGAGCTTCCTCATCCAGCCAGCAGTGAAGGACCACGTCTCAGTTTCGTATGTCATCACTGGCAACACGCACTGGGTGTACAGTCTCGTTTTCAAGTTTTGAGATATACCCGACGAGAAGATGTGCCGTAATTTCCCGAACGCTGCCCAACCGAGTTGAATCCGTCGATTGACCTCTCGGTCGAAGTTGGACTTACCTAGTCGGACTATTTGTCCCAGGTAAACATACTCGTCACAACTTCGAGCTTAGTATTCCCAACAAGTACCGGCATAGGTGTGACATGGACATTAAACATGATCTTTGTTTTGTCCATGTTCATGACTTATCCGTTGGGAAACACTATTGAGGTCATTGAGCATAGTGCTTAGGTCCTCCAGCGATTCTGCCATAAGGACTATATCATCGGCAAATCGAAGGTGAGTGATGCACTCATCATTGATGTTGATACCGTATCCTTTCCAGTCCAGAAGCTTGAAAACGTCTTCCAATGCAGCAGTGAAGAGTTTCGGGGATATGACGTCACCCTGTCTTACACCTCTCAGCAATTGGATAGGTTTCGTACTCTGGTTCTGTACTCGGATAGCCATCGTAGCCCTACTGTACAAGCACTTCAACACTTCGATATACCGACAGTCAACTTGGCACCGCTGAAGGGACTGCAGCACCGCCCAAATTTCGACGGAATCAGAGGCTTTCTCATAGTCCACATACGCCAGATATAGATGGTCACTTGGTAGGGAAGCTAAATAAGCCTCTACAAAGCTTGGCGTGCTCAACAGAGCGGGACAGTATATTCTGCCGGCAACCGTTTGCAACTTTACAAGACGCAAGTTTAGTCTCACAGGGAGTATTGTTTTCATTTCTGGACCGGTGCAACCCAGTGCCAGCTACTTCCTTTTGACCGCATCCAGCAGAGTGGCTCGAATCGTTGACCACCGAGTTCTTTCTGATCGGCTCAATTCACTGGCGCTGCGAAGAAATGTTGCATACCATTGCATTTTCTATCGCATTTTCTACGGGAAGTACTTAGATAAATTGTCTGGATTTATTCCAGCTGCTAAATACCACGTACCAACCACACCATCTGGATGCTTGGCGGTACACCATAAATGTGCAAATTACTAGAAGTTTTCTTCCTCGCAAGACTGTGGAATCATCTACCACTGGCTATGTTTTCCGGACCGATACGACTTAGAGACCTTCAAGCAACGAGTGTACTCCTTTTAAAAAGATCAGCAACGCACCTGCAATTTCCCTAGTGTTGCAGTTATTTATGGGCGATGGTCGACACTTACTATCAGGAATGTGGGTGAAACCACGGGGTGAAAAGCTAGTAAAATATAAAAATCTCGTAAATATATTCTGGCTGGGCAGGCACAAAGAAAACAGGCCATATTCTTAGTTAGCTTAGGGCTGTCAGAACTCCAAATCAGGCACTGCAAACAGGATGAGCATTACTGCAGATGTGTACTGTGAATAACTGAACATAATGATGGAGAAGCTCATACGTCTCCAACCAGCTTTTGTCAATCGCTCCTTCCCACTGCTCCTGTACGGCAACGCGCGACTTCATACTGAACAAACAGATGGTCTTGAAGTTACAAGAGCTGGGTTGGAATCCAGCTGATTTTTTCAAGAGGGCATCAATAAATTGCTACTGCATTAGCAAAGATGCATCGATTGCATGGGTGATAACTTTGATTAATAGAAATAAAAAATATAGAAAAATACTTACGTTAACTTATTACATAAAAAACGGCAATTTCATAGGTAAAGACCTAATACATATTAGGTAACGTATCTTGCCAATTATTTAATACTAAGAGCTGAAGGACTGCTTTCGGGTGACTTTTATTGATATGTAAAAACTTTTTCAAATACATAATTTCTCTTGAAAGCTCCAATCCCGAAATATCGCGATTAAGATCATGCGTTCATTTTTCCTTCAACTTTGAGCATACTTTCTTAAAATTTTGATCGGTCTTATTCAAATCATAGAGGAAACTCTCTATTTTCTTCTATTCTATAAACGCCAAGTCTCATTAATTGTAAAAAGTCGTGTAAAGCATGTCTCTATTTTTTATGGCGGTGTCTAACATAGGATTGAAAATATTTGTTCTGAATAACATTTCTGGATCCGGAATATATTTATATTTTTTTTCTTTATATATATATAGAATCGAATATATCTGAATTTGGGATTTTTCAAACCTTTAAAAATTCATAACTCCAAAAATGTTAAGTTTATCGTAAAAAGTCACGGTACTTTTTATTTGCATTTAATCAAAGAACAGAAAAAAAATTGACCAGTTTAAAAATAACAATTTCTTGCAATTGAAAAAAAATCGGTTGAAATGATATGGCATTGAGTTGCACTATTTAGGTACTTCGGCGTACTGATGCGACTAAGATCGCATCTTGTTCGACACACCTTCTTTAAAGTTAAGCTCTTCACATGTTTTGAAATAACTTCCCATCTTTTTGTTGAGTTTGTAAAAAATACAAAAAAGCGCTGAAGAATGCTGCGCTCGTCTCAACAAATAAGACCATACGCATATATACTGACTAGCCACACGTTTGAAACCAAAATATTAAAAAGCGAGGAAATTTCCATCAATATACTCAGGCACATGAGTAAAGAAACCGAACAGAGACTAAGCTTCTAAGGAGCATGCAAAATTGTTACCTAAATAAGTTAAAATATTGTATTTTTCTAAAATGTAGGTAGCTATGCTATTATAAAAAATTTGACCAAGGCGCCTCCTGGGACTTGGCGCCTGGAGCGGCCGCTCCGTTCGCCCTATGGTAGGGCCGGCCCTGATCTTCGTTTTAAAGCAACTTCGTTTTAAGAGAAGCTATTCCAAACAAAAATTGTGAGCTAGTCTATGTCTTCGCGCATGTGCGGGAGATAGTAGAGTCACATGAGTAAAGAAACCGACCAGAGGGGAAGCTACATACAAACGGCTCGCTGCGAATACACCCAACATAGCGCAGCGATGTGTGCGTGAACTCTCACCGACAGGTTCACCGACGCTCCTTCGAGGTACAAACCGGTTTGCGCTTACTCAGTCAGAATATCCATGAAAGGGCTTCGTGCGCATTCAAATAAATAGTCCAACAATGTTTCGAAATTTTACACATTAATTAATTTATTAAGTTTTTTGAAATAATTAGATTTAAGTATTTTAATTAAAACAATTAAGAATTAAGTTATTATAAGATTCATGACAGGACATGACAGTGATATCCACTACCCCATATCCTCCCGTGGGTGTCGTAAAAGGCGACAAAGGGAAACAGGCAGGAGATGGGCAGCAGCATCTTCCTGATAATAGCCAAACTTTAAATAAAAAAAAAACTGCGATTGCCAACCCGCTCGCCAAGCGTGGCAACTATGGCAAATACCCCCCCAATGACTAAAGCAACAAACAGACGGCCCCCAGTCCCCGGCGGCCCCGCTATTCCTGGCTACGGTGGCGACCATGGTAACGGCGGGGCAGGGGGTGCTAAGAATCTCCGGTGGAGGTTCGGTTGCCACCTTAGACGACTCGACCTGGCAACGTACAACGCACGCACCCTGAGGACTGACGAGAAGATCGTGGAGCTGGAAGAAGAGATAGACAAGTTGCGCTGGCATATTATAGGATTATCCGAAGTCCGAAGAGAGGGGGAGGACACGGTAATCCTCGAATCCGGCAACTTGCTCTATCACCGGGAGGGCGACCATCTGTCCCAAGGAGGTGTCGGATTTATCGTCCACAAGTGTCTCGTTAACAACGTTGTAAAGATCGGGAGGGTGTCGGCGAGGGTTGCGTACCTTATACTCACAATCACCAAACGGTATTCGCTGAAGGTCATACAGGTTTACGCACCAACCTCGGCACACCCCGATGAGGAGGTGGAGGAAATGTATGAGGATATCTCTAGAGCCATGCATTCCTCCAAAACCCAATATACGGTGTTAATGGGAGACTTCAATGCAAAACTAGGCACAAGAGAGAACGGTGAGCTGAAAGTACGGAAATTTGGAATAGGACAACGGAACCCAAGGGGCAGCTGCTGGCCGACTTCATGGAGAAAGAATCACACTCTTTATGATGAACTCTTTCTTCCAGAAGCGGCCCCACAGGAAGTGGACCTGGTCGAGCCCCGACGGTTCGACAAAAAATGAGATTGACTTCATTATGACGACCAGACGACAACTGTTCAGTGATGTCTCAGTGATCGCGAGGGTGAAAACTGGTAGCGATCACCGAATGGGTAGAGGCACACTGAACCTAAACGTTAAGTTGGAGAGATCTTGTCTAATGAAGTCAACGCTCCGTCCCCCTCGTGCTCTGTTCCAAAGTCCCGAAACCTTTCAGCTCGAGTTACAAAACCGTTTTCAGTGCCTAGAAGACTGCAATAAAGTGGACGATATGAATGACAAGCTCGTGGAAACTGTGCATGCGGTCGGAGCTAAGTTCTGCAAGACCCGCCGCAGAAGAACACAAAAACTCTCCGATCACACTCTTAATCTCATGGCTGTCAGACGGGAGATGAAGCTACATTCTTCAACAGACTTGACAGCATACAGGCAACTGAACAGACAGATCTCCAAATGCATGCGGCGGGACTTACGCAACTTTAATACAGCTCGTATTGAAGAAGCGATCGAGCGGAACCAAGGCTCCAAAGTCTTTGCCAGAGATCTGTCTGCCAGAAAGAGCCAACTGTCAAAGCTGAAGACAGAGTGTGGCAGCATCGTTTCCGGGACACCTGAGATTTTGAGTGAGATTGAGAGGTTCTATGGGCAGCTGTACACGTCATTGTTGGAGCCACACGCAAGTGTGAGTAACGATCCAAGAGCGAGTCTCATCCGACACTATTCCGAAGATATCCCGGACGTCAGTCTGAGCGAGATTAGAATGGCTCTCCGGCACCTTAAAAACGGTAAGGCCCCAGGCGAGGATGGAATTACAGCGGAGCTTCTGAAAGCGGGTGGAAGACCGGTACTTGAAGTCCTTCAGAAGCTCTTTAATTCCGTCCTCCATGGTGGCATTACACCAGAGGCGTGGAGCAGAAGTGCGGTGGTCTTGTTCTTCAAGAAAGGTGACAACGCTCTCTTGAAGAACTACAGACCGATTTCCCTTCTGAGCCGCGTCTACGTGCTGTTTTCGAGAGTCATTACGAATCGTCTCGCGCGCAGACTTGACAACTTCCAGCCTCCTGAACAAGCCGGTTTCCGAATGGGCTTTAGCACCATAGACCACATACATACCCTTCGGCAAATTGTACAGAAGTCCGAGGAGTACAATTTGCCACTATGTCTGGCGTATGTGGACTATGAGAAAGCCTTTGATTCCGTCGAAATTTGGGCGGTACTGCAGTCCCTTCAGCGGTGCCAAGTTGACTGTCGGTATATCGAAGTGCTGAAGTGTTTGTACAGTAGAGCTACGATGGCTATCCGAGTACAGAACCAGAGTACGAAACCTATCCAACTGCAGAGAGGTGTAAGACAGGGTATTGACGTCATATCCCCGAAACTCTTCACCGCTGCATTGGAAGACGTTTTCAAGCTTCTGGACTGGAAAGGATACGGTATCAACATCAATGGCGAGTACATCACTCACCTTCGATTTGCCGACGATATAGTCCTTATGGCAGAATCGCTGGAGGACCTAAGCACTATGCTCAATGACCTCAGTAGTGTTTCCCAACGGATAGGTCTTAAGATGAACATGGACAAAACAAAGATCATGTTTAATGTCCATGTCACACCTATGCCGGTAGTTGTTGGGAACACTAAGCTCGAAGTTGTTGATGAGTATGTTTACCTGGGACAAATAGTCCGACTAGGTAAGTCCAACTTCAAAAATTATTCAAAATAATATATAATATATAATATTCAATATAATATATAATATTCAAAAATTTATGGCCACAAAATGTTGGAATGATCTTCCACCACCATTACGAGTCAAAACAAATAAGAACAGTTTTAAGAAAAAATACAAAGAGTATTTATTAAGTACGCAGAAAATGTCATAAAAATGAAAAAAAGAAAATAAAAGGAAAAACGGCGGGGGCTGAGTATCCCATATTTAGTTATATTCAATTATCTAACTTACATTTACTACCAATATTCTTTTTAATAACCATTATGTTGTTCTAGCATAATTATTATAATTAGTTGAATAAATAAATCACTACTGTAGCTCTTACTTTTAATATTATTATTTTTTTTTCATATGTTTTTGTTTATATTTCGTTTATATTTTCTTTATATTATGTTTATCTTTTGTACATGAATATTAATTATCAATTTATTAATAAAAATAACATGAAAACTTGTACTGGTAAATGAAATAGTTCTTGTACTGGCTGTATGAATAAATAAATAATTTAACACTAAAATCTATTTGTAATATGTATAATCAGTGATGTACGCGTACTGTTATACTTTAGCTCACTAAGTAGGTATATTGGTGCTGACAGAATAACAGCGTTGTAGATTCTCTGCAACAAATGCTGAGTCAGAACCCTTTCATTGTCCTTCTAAAAATATCATTTTTGTATTAGTTTAACTTTTAAATATTTTATTTCTTTTGGTCAATGAATAAATATTTTATTATTATTATTTTATTATCACATATATTGTCACAAAATTATAATATTATAAATATAAATACAATCTATATAAATAATATTATTATTTCGGCTATTATCCACCGCGGCGAGGAATCCTAAGCCATCGGTGAAGTTAGGCATCCAAAGATAGGAACCTTCTTACTATACGCGCCGTATTTAATAAGGCCGATTTTTGTTTTTCCCTTCAGCCATTTGCCCAAACCTAACTTGGACAGATAATCGTCCATATTTTTACCAATAAGCCCATTAACTGATACAACTATTGGTACAATAATAGTAGAATCAACGTCCCACATAGCGACAATCTCATGAGCCAAGTCGATATATTTTATTTTTTTATCATTCTCTGCTTTCACGAGATTCTCGTCATGAGGGACACTGATATCCACTATTATTGCCTTGCGTGTAGTTCGGTCTATCACCACAATGTCAGGTTTATTTGCCACTATAAACCTGTCTGTGATAATTGACCGATCCCAGTACAGCGTGACACTTCTATTTTCAAGGACTGGCTTTGGTTCATACTTATAATATGGAACGTCTTGTTGAGTAAAACCAAATTTAATGGCAAGCTGCTGGTGTATTATTAGCTACTTGGTTATGTCTGTGCAAATACTCGCCATTTGATAGTTGTGAACAACCGGAAATAACATGTCTGAGGGACTCTCCAGGGTGGTGACATGCGCGACATACGTCAACTGTGCCGTCCCTCAAAATGTACTTCCGGTAGTTGTTCGTTTTAATTACTTCATCTTGTATTGCACAGATAAAACCTTCAGTTTCTGCAAAAAGGTCACCAAATTGTAACCAGTGTACTGATGCAACCATGTCTACATAAGGATTAGTTAATGTTTTAAAAAATCGACCATGCAGTTGTTTGTCATTCCAAATCTTTTTGCGTTCATCTATAGTCATAGTATGAGGCCTCTGCCAGTCCTTTGCCGACATATTAAGCGGGGTTAATGATTTGTCATTAATCACTACGTCACTATGAATGCGTGATGTGTCTTTTTTTTAATAAAATATTCTCTGAGGTTGTATACTTCATGGTTGTGTAGGTTTTTAATGTTTAATAAGCCCCGTCCACCATCTTTTCTTGGAAGATACAACCTCATGACAGATGATCGCGGGTGGTGCATTCTGTGCGTAGTCATTAATGTACGGACTCGTCTATCTAAGTCATCCAATTCCGTTTGAGACCATCTTGTAACACCAAAAGTATATAAAAGGCTAGGTATTACCCAGGAGTTATATGCTCTAATTTTGTTTCCGCCGGATAAATGACTTTTGATAACTTTTTTTAATCTTGACATAAATTTTACTTTTGAATTTTCTTTAATATTTTTGTCACTAATTCCTAGTGCTTCTGCCATGCCCAAGTATTTATAGGTTTCTGTTTCAGAAAGAGAACTGAAATGTAAGTCATTTGTAATTGCAAAATTATTAC
This sequence comes from Parnassius glacialis, assembly GCA_033319125.1. Taxonomy (NCBI): domain Eukaryota; kingdom Metazoa; phylum Arthropoda; class Insecta; order Lepidoptera; family Papilionidae; genus Parnassius; species Parnassius glacialis. The sequence continues at coordinate 24,177,020 of JAVANC010000016.1, forward strand.
AATCTTTAATTTTGCCCCTATTTACGTTGATGACAGCACATTTATCTATTCCAAATTCCATTCTAATATCATTACTGAAACTATGTGTTAATTTCAACAATAATAGTAGATCACTCTCTTTTGATGTGAATAGCTTGAGATCATCCATGTAAAGTAGATGTGAGATGGGTGAGTTTTCTTTTCGAAACCGAAACCCTAATCCGGATTCCTCAATAGTAGTGCTTAAGGGATTCAGGGCTAAACAAAACCAAGTTGGGCTCAAGCTATCACCTTGGAATATACCCCGCTTAATATTTATAGAGTCTATCGAACTACTTTGCCACTCACCTGGTAGATTTAGGACAGTGTTCCACTGACCCATTAATTTACTTAAAAACTTACAAATTTTGTCATCTATTTTATATATTTCTAAAACTCTCTTTAGCCATGAATGTGGAACAGAGTCATATGCCTTTTTGTAATCCACCCAAGCAGCGGACATATTTTTGCGATTACGAAAGACTTGTCGGCAAATAGCTGTGTCAATGAGAAGAAGTTCTTTACAACCACGTGACCCTTTCCGACATCCGTTCTGTGCAGTTGAAAGAATGTTATTATTTTCCAAGTGTTTATAGATCTTGTTATTTAAAATTGCAGTTGTTAATTTGTATATAGTTGAAATGCACGTTATAGGTCGGTAATTTTTAGGTTCCGTGGTGTTTCCATTTTTATATAGTAAGTGGGTAATACCAGTTGTAAGAAGTCTCGGGAGCTCACAGCACTCTATGGCTTCTTGAATCTGTGCAGCCAAACGTACGTGGCTACTTGTTATCCATTTCAGCCAAAAGTTGTGTATACCATCTGGGCCAGGTGATTTCCAATTATGTAATCTACGAGTAATTGAGTATACGTCTTCAGCAGTAATTGAGATAGAACTCATGTTAGGCAAATTAGAAAACTTACGTTCGGTTGCACGAATCCATTCGCCTTCATTATGAGAAACTTCGTTAGACCATATACTTTTCCAAAAATTTAGACATTCAATTAAGCTTGGGCTGCCATGAGTACAACTATTAGTTGTAGTGTTCTCCCAAGACCGATACACCCACTTTTGGTCACTTTCGAATGTGCGATTCTGGAAGTACCGTTTAGATCTTTCTGAATATCGTCTAATACGGTTGTTCCATGCTTTTAACTTTTGTTTTTGCGTATCAATGTACTCAGTAATTTTATCCGGAAAATGGGGATCTAATTGGCTAATATCATTTTCAATAGCGATTTGATTTACTAAAGTAATTATTTTTTTACGCCTGTTACCTGTTTGGTAGCTTTTTAATTTTCCTATAATTTTGCGAGTGTTGTCAATTCGTTTTTGAATTCTTTGTTTCCATTTAGGTTCTGTATTATTTTTCTTAAAATTTTGTACTGAAATGACAGGAATTTTCATTATCATACATACAGCATGGGCACAACAGTATAGAAGAGACATAGTTTCCAAAATAGAATTACTTTGTTCAAAATAATCTTTACATAGAATATTAATTGATGCTACTGTAAATATAGTTTTTTTGTTGTTAGGAAGTTTAGGTAGTTTCGGTCTATTTTCTAAAGGTGTATTTTTATATTCCAGAAGGGAACATTCGAAAGTCCTTCTCATATATTCGCTGTCCTGGGAACTCACATCTATATCAAAACAATTTTGCTCTACTTTTTCGTTGTTTAAGTTAGTAATATTTATATTATGGTTACTGTTATTAATATTTAAGTCATCAGTCTCACCTGGAAGTGTTCGTTGGGGATCAGGAATTGAATTGATAGTAGATGTTGAGTACTCACTACAAAGTTGTTCAAGTAATCTGTCGTCCAAAATCTTACGACTTAGAATGACACGTACTTGATCTGAAAGCCTTTGGGCAGTTAAGTTTGTTAGGTTGGGCTGTAGCTGTTGGAATTCAGACAGCATTTTAGGGCGATAAGATGTAAGATTGGTTCCTCCTTTGGTAGCCTTATAGTACGCGCGCATAACACTTATATTTAATTCTTTAGTCCAGCGCATGCGTCGTCGCACTACACCATCAGTCAGTAATCACCTCTTGTATGATGGTAATTCCTGCAGGTCCCAAGCCAGCCGGTGGCGCTCTTCGTCCCCTCAGAGATGGTACGGGGGTTCTTCTTGTGCCTCTAGGATTACATTCCATGGATGTGTAGTCCTCCGTAGGCGATGTTACGTGTGCGATTGTGGTATTGGCGGTATTTATTCGTATTTGTCGTCTCGTTCGATGCATAATGTAACGTTAAATTAAATATTTTATAAATCTGTTTGTAAAATTTTTCAGATGACAGTTGTCAATTTGAAAGAAATACATTTTTCTTGAAATTAGTTTCTTTTCCACAGATTTTTAAAGTTTTATTTATGTTGATATTGTAAAATCTATTTGCGTTGAAAATTTGTTATTTTGGAACTTGAAACATATACAAACAAAATTAATTTTTAAGATTTTGTACTGACTGCATCATTTACTTTTGACAACGTCCGCCATTTTATTATTATTATTATTATTATTATAACTTCGACCGAGAGGTCAATCGACGGATTCAACTCGGTTGGGCAGCGTTCGGGAAATTACGGCACATCTTCTCGTCAGGTATACCTCAAAACTTGAAAACGAGACTGTACACCCAGTGCGTGTTGCCAGTGATGACATACGGAACTGAGACGTGGTCCTTCACAGCTGGCCGGATGAGGAAGCTCAAGGTCGCTCAGCGAGCTATAGAGAGGGCTATGCTCGGAGTTTCTCTGCGTGATAAACTCAGAAATGAGGATATCCGCAGTAGAACTAGAGTGACCGACATAGCCCAACGGATTAGTAAGCTGAAGTGGCAATGGGCCGACCATATAGCTCGAAGAACCGACAACCGATGGGGAAGAAAGGTTCTCGAGTGGCAGCCTCGTACCGGCAGGTGAAGTGTAGGGCGTCCCCCCACTAGATGGAGTGACCACCTGGTAAGATATGCAGGAAGTCGATGGATGCAGGTGGCTCGGGACAGTGCTTTGTGGCATTCTTTGGGGGAGGCCTATGTTCAGCAGTGGACTTGTGAAGGGCTGTAATGATGATGATGAAGATTCATGAATGAGAAAAGAGTGTGGCTTGCAAGATGATGTTGTGACCAGGATTAAGAAGGGAATGCTTCAGTGGTTTGAGCATGTAGAAAGAATGAATGAGGAAAGAGTGACAAAGCAAATTTATGTTGCAGAGGTGAACGGCAGAGTCGGGAAGGACCGCCCTAGCCGAAAGTTTATCGACGAAATTGGCGATATATTGAAAATGGGCCAAATCAAGAGTACCTTTAACCGACGAGCGTGTATGCGTAGGTATATGGATGTCGAGGAAGCGAGAGAGGTGTGTCAGGATCGAGCCAAATGGAAGTCCATAGTCTCTGCCTACCCCTCTGGGTGACAGGCGTGAGTGTTTATATATTATGTAAGTTACTATAAATTTGTATAAGCAAAAATGCCTAATAGTTATAGTATGCATGAATAATTCTAAGACAATAAGGATATTTCCTTTTTTTGTACCCGAGAGATCAAGTGAAAAGTGAAGTACCTTTTTTACGTATTATATGCACTATACTTTATTTTAATTTTTTTCCTTATTGTTTAAATTTAGTCGATACGAAACAGCTCTTGATTTCGGACAATTTTAGCCCACTCAACGAAGACCAAAAACTGCCAAATAGGAGAAATAAATCGTGTAAAAGCGATTTTTGGCATAGTTGTAGGGAATGGTGTCTTAAACAACATACTCAAAGTACTGATGGATGGGGGTGAAGCTAACGGGTAGGGGGGGATGTAAAGGTCCCTTTTTTAAGTTTTTTTTTAAATAACTCGTAAAAGGTGGCTCATAGCAAAAAGTTTTCTCTTACTCAAGTAATTTATATAAAATTATCTACAATATAAGTTCTATACACTTTTTTGCTGTTATCAATATTTAACGAGATATTAAAGGAGAAAAGTTAATTATGATCAATTCTGTTCGGGAATGGTTCAGTAAACATCCCCCATTTCCAAATTTAAATTCGATAATATCCGTGTCAACGGGCATCTTGGGAAATTTCTAATTAAACTCCTACCTAGCCCTAGATATTGGCACCAAAACTATTCAAAATTTCATTGGCAGCAAATTCAGTGACATGAAGCAGTCAGAATGTGGTTTTGTCACTAGCCAGTAGATATGAGCAGTAGCATTAAAGTCAATGGTGAGACAATTACTGCCTACCGTTTAAGGATTTTCCAAAGAACTGTTATAGCAAAAAAGAACGAAGAAGATGTTGGAGACCTTTTGACTTATGAACTAACTCCATTCCCCATGGCTCTGTTCCACGAGGGTGTAATGCGAAAAGGGAAGATGTCATCCCTCTACGATGTTTTGCCAGTAGAGAACAACGCAGCTCTCGATCTAAACCAAACCACAAATGTGGTAGATGGTGGTTTCCTACTACACCGTATGTAATGGAAACCGTCCTCCACCGTTTCATCGTTCGCCATCAGTACATTACCTACATACAGAAACATTACGGTCCAAATTGTATGGTGGTTTTTGATAGTTACAATGACGTCAACAGCACAAAACTAGCAGAGCAGAAGCGACGAGGTCTGACTAAAACGTCGATTGACATTAATTGTAATGAAAATACAATCATCACTGTTCAACAGGAGCATTTTCTCGCCAATGAAAAGAATAAAACGAGGCTGATCCAGTTCCTCACCGAGAAAATGACAGCAGCAGGGATTGAAACAACTGTTGCAACAGGAGACGCTGATGGTACTATTGTCAGGTGCGGGTTGGATAAGGCTGCCGTTCATCCAACTATTGTAACAGTTGGGGAGGATGTCGACTAGATAGTCCTCCTCATGGGATTATCATTTATTAGCTTCAAATATCAACGTGTTCTTTATGAAACCAGGGCGTGGAAAGGTGGAGACCAAATTGTTTTCAGTGCGACATCTTCAACAGTTTGCATTTGCCAAGACTATTCTCCTTCTTCACAGCTTCTTCGGATGCGACACCACTTCCGCAATCTATGGAAGAAGCAAAGCGGGAATTGCTAAGCTGTTCACGGCTAAACTAGACCTGACCCAAAACATCTCAGACATTTTCAGTGGGATTTTAAATCATCTGAGAGTATTGAACACGTTGGCGAGAAACTGTTTCTGGCAATTTACCAAGCGCCTGTCCAGGAACAAATTCTCAATAAATACCGCTTTTCAGCTTTTTTGAGAGCATCGATGAAGCCGAAATCAGATCTGGCCACTCTTCCTCCTACCAGACGAGTTTCGAAGCAGCACTCGTTGAGAGTGTACTTACAGGTATCATTAATGACAGAAGTTGTCAAATACTGTAATATAAATATGTATTTGAGCTAAATACTTACGTTGATCTTATTACTTCTTTTATAGATATAACAATGGCTCGGCAACCGCCTAACACCTACTCAATGGGGCTGGGCCAAAGGGGACGATGGCATCCTAAAGCCGGTGACAACCAAAGATCCAGCGGCACCTGACTCCATTCTCAACACCATATTTTGCCGATGCACGACTGGGTGTGGGGTGCGAGGAAGGGATGCATACACCGCAGATATTGCTGCGGTGTATGCTCCGGTTCATACTAATGGAGCCCCTATCAAAAACACCGTCGGCGATGATGTTGATGATGATATTTTAGATTTAAAACATAATTAGTTTTTTTTTAATATTAATAATTGTCATACCTACTTAACTAAGCGTAAGTTCATTTTATTATTGTCTATATTCTTTTCTTCATATCTTATTAAATTCAATATTTAATATAATATAATATACATTTGGAAATGGGGGATGTTTACTGAACTATTCCCGAACAGAATTGATCATAGTTAACTTTTCCCCTTTAATATCTCGTTAAATATTGATCACAGCGAAAAAGTGTATAGAACCTTTTTTGTAGAAAATTTTATGTAGATTACTAGAGTGACAGAATTTTTTTTGCTACAAGCCATCGTTTACGAGTTATTTAAGAAAAACTTAAAAAAGGGACCTTTACATCCCCCCCTACCCGTTAGCTTCACCCCCATCCATCAGTACTTTGAGTATGTTGTTTAAGACACCATTCACTACAACTATGCCAAAAATCGCTTTTACACGATTTATTTCCCCTATTTTTCTTTCATTGAGTGGGCTATTAATAGATATTATGTTGTTACATCATGTGACGTCTTGTGCTCTACAATATTTTTATTTTTTCCTTAAATTTTTCACATGCATCATGTGACAACCCTATCAGAATAGGTATACATTTTCGACGCTGTTAAGACGCTTCCCCTCTGGTCCTTACTCTTTATTCTGTGGTAGAGTAGCGGATTCGCGAAGACTTTAATTTAAGGCCTTAACAGTGGTTGAAATGCCTAAATCGTGGATATTTAAGTTAAAAAATCTCAATAACTGTTCGTTTAATCCACACAAAAAAATACAGGGTAACAGAAGAGGATTTGGTTAATGTTTTTAATGGAACAAAATTGTATTTTTGTCAACCCCTTATTAGAAAAAAAATCCCCAAAGAGTACCTATCTTTATCGTATTTTGCAAAATTTCTCCAAAACAGCACAAGCAAAAGCAAAAGCTTTTTAAGTAGTTCTTACACTAAAAAAAAAGGTCTTAAAAATATTTATATTTTTAATTGAGAGTTTTATTTTTATTCCCCGTTTTATAAGAGAATATATCGTTTTTCCCTGAAATTGAATATATTTACGCGAGCGCGCATGCTCCGTCGCCCTGTCGCAGTCCGTTTTCGGACATCGTCGAGGGTGGACCGCGCGTCGGTGTTGGAGCGACTTCGTTCAAATATATATTAGTTTTTTAAAAGTTTATACTGAATTATAAATATTTTTATGGCTAGAAATACTTAATTTAGTTAATATCTGTACACTGGTAACTGTAAATATTATTTTCTAAATAAATTAATTTTTAAAGTGCCCAAAGAAGAAGAAATTTTCGCGGCGACGTTGATTAGATATTGATTAGATTGAAATTGAAAAATGCATTTTTATATAATTTAGATGTGGAACGACCAACATTCTCTCGTTACTTAGATTTCTTATGTAATTTTATTGTTGCATATTTTTATTAATTAGTTGATACTGAATTTTATAATTATGTATTACAATAAAACGCTGTTTTTATGAGTATGACTTTATAAAATATTATTGGGGAGGGAAACATAGATACAGATACTTACATTTAAGTACACTGTTATGAAATTAAATCAAACAATTTAAATAAATAAAAAATGGTGCTTCCCTAAGTATAAATAACTATATAAAGACATTCTTGGGTTTATGGTTTTTTTAATGTTAGGCAAACTATCATCTAAAAAATGTAAAAATTTTAAATTGGAGAGGGGTTTCTCTACGTGATAAAGTTAGAAATGAAGATATTCGCAGTAGAACCAGAGTAACTGACATAACCAAACGGAATATTAAAGTGAAATGGCAATGGGCTGGCTATATAACTTGTAAAACCGATAAAAAATAGGAAGAAAGATTCTCGAGTGGCAACCTCGTACAGGTAAGCGAAGTAATACTCAACCTTTATTCCTTTTCACGTATTTTCATACGCTTTTCTTCACACACACACACACACACACGCACGCGCACGCGCACGCGCACACGCACACGCACACGCACACCTACACGCTCACGCGCAAGCGCACGCGCACGCGCACGCGCACGCGCACGCGCACGCACACGCACACGCACACGCACACGCACACGCACACGCACACGCACACGCACACGCACACGCACACGCACACACACACACACACACACACACACACACACACACACACACACACGCGACTGTTTGGAGTTATTTGAAGCCGATGCAGATGATATTTTGAATATTATTACTATAGATATAGAATTTAATACTATAGACGAAACATGGGTTCATTACTGTACACCGGAAACAAAACAACAATCAAAACAGTGGAGAAGACCTGGTTCACCACCCCCTAAAAAGGCTAAGTCGATTTTGTCGGCAAATAAGGTGATGGCTTCAGTATTCTGGGACTCGAAAGGTGTGATTATGATTGATTATCTTGAAAGGGGTCAGACTATAAACTCTGATTACTACTGCACCTTACTACGTCGTTTACGAGAGGAAATAAAAGAAAAACGTCGAGGAATGCTCAGAAGAAAAGTCCTGTTTCATCAAGATAACGCCCGTGTTCACACGTCAGTACAGTCAATGGCTGAAATTCACAACTGTGGCTTTGAACTGTTACCGCATCCGCCGTATTCACCTGGTCTGGCACCATCAGACTTCTTTCTGATCCCTAACCTAAAAAAGCACTTGGGAGGTCAAAGATTTTCGACAAACGACGTGGTCAAAGCAGCTGTAGACGCATATTTTGACTCTAAGGAAGAATCATTTTTTTTCAACGGTCTAAATGCTTGGAAGGGGAGGTGGCAAAAGTGTATTGAACTTGATGGTGATTATGTAGAAAAATAAAAATATAACTGATTTAGTATGTGTTTATTTTCTTGGTTAGGCCGGGTACTAGTGATTTTTTATTTCAGGAAAAATATCCTTATTAACAAAACTGTTTAATGTTTGTGTTACAAAACCTGGACGACCATCTACAGATCTGTACCACTTTCCTAGTGTTTTTACAGAGGATAAACAAGTATTAAATGTATTGCGTACATAATTATAAGCCCCAGTTGAGTAAAAATTTATAGTGAGTGTAAAAGTTCTCAACTGTAGTGAATATTTTTTTCTAACAATTTTCCTGACTTTCCTTTCAATATTTGACGACGCATAATTTCACCACATTTGACTCCTAAGGAACTTAATACGTCATTGTTTTCGGCTGTTAATAAATTTTTGTTTCCTAATCATTTGAATCAATTGACTTCAAAGAAACTATTTGTCTTTTTAGTTTTCTGTTGGAATCACTTAACTTTATAATTTTTTTATCTTTTCTGTTTATTACGTTGGTTAATTTGATGATTCTTCTATAAAGATGTTTTTAACTGGAGTATCAAATGCGTATCAGGTATAGGAGAAAATTTTCTTTTTTGTTTTGTAGGCGTTTCTAAGCAATGGCTCTGATTTTTAGGTGTTGGCGAGTTTTTTGCGTCTTCCAGCGGTAAACCAGTAATCTGAAATACGTATTCGTTTCTTTTAAAATATTACCAATAATTATTAAGGTACTTATAATACGTTTATTATTCCTTTATACAAATTATAATCATACCAATTTTTTCAACGATGTGCCAGCCATAGGAATTTTCGTATTTTTAGCTGCAATATCTGCACATGCACCTATGGTAGGGACGGGTTCCTAGAAGTAGTATTATTAATTAATACACCATACGGCACGTCTTACAAATTTAGATGTACTTAATAATAATAGTAAGATATTACTGAAGTTCATGTAACACTAAGATACCAAATCAAAACAATAATCGCATTATAACTTTTACATGTTTTATGATTTATAAATCCGTTAAAAATAGTTTAATTTCTACATGTAACATTCACATCTTTTTCCTTTCGGGGCATTCAGGAAACCTTTAACAAATATGTAGGTACCACAATGATACGTAATTATTTAAAAAAAATGACTTCAAAAAAATAATTAAACGATGACCAAACAAATATTGACTTAAAAATCACAACACTAGCGATACACGTGCTGTTGTTAGACAAAGACAACTATTGTAATTTACGTAACGAGTGAAAGGGACATTTCAAAAAGACATCAACGGGTGTTTAATTGTTATCACTTTTCATCATTATTTACCAGTATAAGTTGATCTCTGGTGGATTTGAAATAGGTTAACGTGATAAGAATAGTATTTACTTACCGATGAAATGTTATGTCATCTTTTTGATAACTAGATATCGTAGCTGACTTGCCACATCATTTCACTGCACAAGAAGCCATTTGTAATGTATTTTGGATACAAAACTATTTTTAAATTGTCAAGAACACGGACGTGCCTACGGGTCACAAACTTGGGTTACACTAATGTCGTGATTCTTAGCGTCACTTCGTATGCTAGCTACAGCAAGTATGTGTTGCGCGCGGTTGTGGGCCTGTATGCGGAATCTATTAGGAGGTAATCTATGTTCGGACGAAAGAATTCCATTTTCAGACTTTGTCAGCCGAATTCCACGTGAGTAAATATTTAAGGATTAAATAGTGCCGTATAGTGACGGTGTAAGAATATCCACAACCCCATATCATACCGTGGGTGTTGTAAGGGGCGACAGAGGGAAACGAAGCAGGAGATGGGCAGCAGCGGTTTCCTAATAACGACTAAAAATAAAAAACTGCGGTTGCCAACCCGCATACCAAGCGTGGCAGCTATGGCAAATATCCCCCTATGAGGCAATCTATGGGGAATGCCTATATTCAGCAGTGGACTTTAATTGGCTGTAACGGTAACGGTAGATAGTGACAATAATTATCCTTTTATGTATAATAATATTAAATTTATATAGTATCAAAGAAAACAACAAAATTAGCGTTAACATTTTATTTATTATCATCATTTAAAGGCCACAATTATAAATCCAGACATATCGGTAAAAAAAACATATTATATACAATAGTCAAATTACGTAAAATGTTACATATTTAAATTATTACCAACAATGGTGTTAAAATTGTAACTTATAAATAATAATTATATTTTCTAATAACTTTATCAATCCATCGTTCTTATATTAATGATTAGAAATAAGGTTACTTAAAAAAGCTATGCTTAAATGTCCGGATTAATCGAAATAAATAAATAATAAACACTCTTCTTTATTCTATTAGTAATGGCACTAAACGTTACTTTTACGGTTACTTAAGGCACCACGCGGTACATACGGCAATTGTTCACGTTTTACAAAGTTCACTTTAGACAATTTGTCTATAAAATCTAAATGTTTATGGTTATTAAAACATTATCCATCAGAAAATATGTTTACTATTATTATTGCATGTTGCAAAAATGTAACAACGACGCCAAGTATTTCAAAGGATCAATACTATCATCTTTGTACACCAGTCCAGGTTCCATCATTATTTTTATAGTCTTAAAATAAAATTCCCAAATGTAATTACATTTGCGAATGTTTTGTTTATGTCATTATATATGTATTGTTTACTATATATATATATATATATATATATATATATATATATATATATATATATATATATATCATAAAATGTATGTATGTAATGTATCTAAGAGGTCAAATAGACATATTAAAAACAAAAAATGTTTAAACGTGTTTATATTTTTTACTGTCCCTTATCCGTATATATATATATATATATATATACGGATATATTTTATGATTCAACAACACTAACGAACAGAAAGCTATGTATTAGTGGAATTAGATTCTTGCATGATGGAATATTTTAATACATTGGCAGTGATAAAAGCACATAATATGCATAATATATATTTATGTAAAAATGTAATAATAAATATATTAAATACATAATGCTAGTTTTTACAGACACACGTGTGTGTGTGTATGTTAAAACCATGATTATTATAGCCGAACTAAAACATTAATCGGCACTTGTGTCTGTATAGCCAGTCATATTTATATACTACATTAAGCTACTTATAATATTTCTACTATAAATAAAAAATAACACAGCTGGGGCTTCAGTATGAATTAATTGAAAAATACGTGTAAAATAATCAATTAACGACCACATTACGCCAAGTAAATAAATTCTAAATTTAAAAGAAATGAATAATACGCATGTGCTTCACTGAAATTTAAAATTATATAGTACGAACTATTGTTTTCTTAGAAAACATAATATAAATATCAAATATCCATATCAAAATAAAAAATGTAAGATCTTATTGTACATTTGGTTTTGAATAACATTTAACTATTATTATTGACAAATCGAAATAAAATATATTGAGGTCGTTAATTAATAATTAATTTACACATTACACATGTCGATATTCCATAACGTCTAACTGATTACATCCAAACTACACGCCATAAGTACATACGAAATACACTCACACATAAGTACAAAAGCGTACTGATTATACATATGTATATATCATGAGATTAAAACAGACCTCAATTATTGAGACAAAATGATTTTTATTTTAAAATTAAACTGTATAAAGTTTTCAGTTTATTCAAAATGCTAGTATTTAATTGTATTTAAAATACAAAAGGCACAGTTTAAAGGCCTCAACTTCTGTAGTACACAGTCGAAAACATTTCTAAAAATTCTATAAATTACTCGATATTAGCAAATACTGACGACTTCGATTCGAACGCCTTACTACGGCTAAAATAAAATATAGCAAGACTTAATGACATATTGCTTACTTCGTGACTGATGTTTATGGAGATCTTTAATTTCCAGCATATGTTGGATTTTTGAATGTAGAAGTTGCTTGTTTGTAAATCGGATTCTCACCCTATAAAATAATAACAAACAGTTAAATAAAACCAAAAAATATTTTTTTAATTATAACAAGATTAGAAGCAAAAAGGCCAATTTCTCATTAGCGCTTATAAAAACACGGAAAATCGCAGTACTAAACTTATCGCACTTAACGCCGCTCCACGTCAACGGTCTGATTATTTTATTCGGTGCGTAAAAGAGATGGTTATACGGCAATATATCGAAAATGATAAAAAATTTCTAGTACTTTTCTTAGTTGATTTTTATGCAACCTACGAAACGAAACAATAATAGTTATAACATATTATGGTGCGTACAGACTTACGCAACGTAAAATGCAATGTAAAGCCGCGTCTCCACCAAAGTTTTGTTACTAACTGTTGTGTTTCCAACATCTGTTGGTAACAAATGTTTCTGTAATTACCTAGTGTTGGCAACAAAACTTGAAACAATGTCGGGAACCGTGTTTTTATTTTCGGCGGCAACATCAAAGGAATACGCTTGTTGCAAACATTTGTTCCTTCGGTGGAGACGCTTGTTGAAAACATTTGTCGGCAACATCGGAAACAAATGTCGATAACTTTTGTTGAGTTGTAAACAATTGGAAACATAAATGTTGTCAACATTTTTGGTGGTTACACGGCTTAACACACATAACAAGGGGTATTTCATCAGTGTGGAGACAGCGAGCGCGTGAACCGAACATGGCGTCTATCTGCTGAGAACACATGAGGAGAATGGAGTGTGACGACCAATTGGTAACGGTCTGAAGTCATAAAACACGCCGAAGACCTCAATGTTGGTGGAGTACAGAGTTGTAAAGACAGAGTTGGTGCAGAATTAATGATTAACATGAGATTTCAGTACGCGTACAGTTCGTCGTGTTCGCGTGCGTCTCAACACAACCCATCCACATTGGCGCTCTGAGCACACTGCGCGCTAGGCTTGGGCAAAATATATCGATATATTGATATTTTCTTATAAAAGTATCGATATATATCATCAATATTATTATTTGCGATAAATCAATATTGATTTTCGAGTATCGAATTCGTATCAATTTCGATATATTTTAAAATGATGTATTAATGGGCAAAACATGAAACAACAAAAGGAACTACAAACGCATTTATGTGTGGTTGTCGTTTTTTTTTCGTCGTCCTACCGTCAGTAATTTTAAATTTTGGGCCCTGTCCTTACATCATGCAAATGATGCCGATATATCGATATTTATCAATATCGATTCGATATATATCGATATATTTTTGCTTTGCCCATCCCTACTACGCGCCTTTTGTGTTCGTTCAAAAAACCGACAAATCACGGATCGCTCAGAGCGCGACTTTTAATGCTCGTAGCGTGCGCATAAAATGCAACAGTTCGCGCGCGCAAAGCATCCAGACTATGAAAAGAACCATGTCCACTTTTCATACATTTAAAAACCTGATAGTAAAAGTTTATGTATAGTTATAAGGTATAGTAGAAAAACTTCCTGTAAGTTTAGAAAATAATGTCATGTAGTTATTTTTACGATTTAAACGCTACGAAGCCCAAAAATATTAATGTTACCCTTTAGGTTAGGATTTGCCGTTACCAAATATTTAATTTTTCTATCTCTTATTAATGATCTATCACCACTTCCTCTAAGATTAAACTGAGAAAAATCTTGTGTATCCCTACATACGAGTATTTCTATTCTATATGATCAATGAAAAACATACAAAATGGGACAATACACAACGAGACGCAAACACAACAAGTGATTATATTCTCTTTGGCAACAATGAAGGCACAGACTAACTAGTAGAAATGAAGGACTGCGCCGATGCCAATCGTAGAACTGTTAAGCTGAACGCACATATGTCCGCGCCGTACGCGCCGTACGCGCCGCACGCGCCGAATTTTAGAATTCGTTGTATGAAATCATATGAAACCTCGCACACTACACCCGCACCGTACGCGCCGAATTTTATAAAATGCGGTAGGTATACGATATCGAAGGACGAATGCTGATGACGTCATATAACGCGGCGCGTTTGGCGCGTGTGGATACTCAGTGTTGTGTAATGTTGCCAACTTAGTGGATTTTCCACTAAAACTGGTGGTTTCGACTTACGTGATAGTTTTTGTATTTTTATAACTTAATTAATTCGTAATTAATTATACATAATTTGATTTCTTTTTACATCGGTTATCAATATGAATACTTAGTGATAAATTATTTACATACTGAACTAAAAAAATGGTTAAATTTAATTCAAAAACCCAATTATACCTGATTACTTAATTATCAATAAAAATACTTACCTCAACATACAACAAGTCTTTTTTCTGGTTCAATTGGTCTTCTAAATCTTGAGTTTTCCATAGAAAGATATGGTTTTAGTACATGTACCAATTCTTGAAGTACCTTGTATGTTAAATGCAAATATCTGAAAAATCGTTCATCATCACCTAATAAATCTTTAAATAAAGTATATCCCCTTCATAATCTCCATACAATTGCCTTTTTAAATTTATATTATGAATCCAGAATCTTCTTTTTCTCCGAACTTTTTTTCTTCTTCCTATGCCAATAAGCAGGCTATTACTATATTTCTTTTCTTTCTTTCCATAGTGATTTCGAGCGATCAATTTCAATGTACTGTTTCACACCAGTGGTTGGAAAAAACTACAAAAGTTGTTGGTAATACAAAAGATTTGCGGACGGTGCGGACGATGCGTACGGACATATGTGCGAGGCCATCAGTAAAACTCGGCGCGTACGGCGCGTACGTTGCGTACGGTGCGGACATATGTGCGTTCAGCTTTAAATGTCAAAAAAATCCGTTTCACTCGTGTACACTCAATGACATACTGCATTATTTATTTATTTAATTATTATATTATTTTTAACTAATCTGTACTATACAAAAAGTAATAAAGAAATATGTACAAAAAGGAATATATATATATATATATATATATATATATATATATATATATATATATATATATAAGATATAAGAATATAGAGAAATACTGATTAAATAAAATAAATGTTTAAAACTCAGAAGCAGAGTTCAATTAAGTCAAGTAGCGAAATGCGAAGTATATGAAATGGAACGTCTTAGAAAAAGCGTAGTTGGGATGCGTTCAAAATATGGTGGTAATAAGTTTACGCTTGACGTAGAATAAGCATAAATAAATATTAAAAATATTTTTCTCCTGCGTTTCTTTTAACATTCTGATACGCGTATTTAATTAAGAATTCAATTAGCTGAATTTTAAGATTTATTTCATTTCTATACATAGTCAGGTGAAAAATGGGCATCCTTCTTTGTTACATAGTGTGGTATATTGCATGATACATTACACTTATGTGGTCGGCAAAGTCTTTCATTTCATGTTACATTGCATGTTACGTTGCGTAAGTCTGTACGCAGCATTAAACTTCTAAAATGCACAGATGCCACAGTGATACAGTGACTGCTGTTGCAGTGCCTTATTTCTTTTTATGTAAGAGAGGGACCTCTCTCTTACCATTGTCAGTGTGAACACGTTAAGGCCTTCGTGTATGTATTTCTGATAAAATGGTTGTATCCAAAATGTTTAAAGTAGAAATGAATTTTAGTTACGTACCGTATCCCACTTTGCCATCATTCGTTCTTTCTCGAAACGCGCGAACTCTCGTCGATCGTGTATCGTAGTGACCATCTTCCACAACATCAGCAACGCCAGACCTACCAGCACAATGGCCGCTATTACACCGAGCACAATTCCGAGGATGAACACCTGTAGTAAGAAAAACAAATCCGTTAGATCTTACTTGAAATTATCACCCATCCGCAACCATTTTGCGTTGTACAGTCTCATATGAGCTGACGAGTTATGGAGAAGTCCATGACCATAAGAACGCGTTGAAAGCCCTCGCCCTCGCCCAGTAACAGTCACTGTTACTGATTGAAAGGGAAAGTTGTGTTACATTAACATTTCAAGAAATATAACATAAAAATGATAATTGTTTAACATTTTTACTACTAATTAATTAATAACTACATACCTTTCTTGGACAAACATTTTCTTTTTGTGCTCTAATATGCAAGTGCTCTGTCCCATTGTATGAATAAATGAAAACATAGAGGCAATCATCATCGTCGTAGAAATTGCACAGATGTTCGTACAAAGTTTCATTAACTGCAAACAAAATAGTACTTTAATTGTATATAAATGAAAAATACAATAACAGACATATATTTTATTGATAATATGAGTAAATAATATTATAACTAGTTTATGTAAAATTATAACATTAACATATAGCATTTTCAAACGCTTTTATTTACATAATTTAATGAATTTTATGTATCCAACACACATAATTATAAATTAAACCAAGGAACAAGAAAAATTTGTAAAATCATCGTCGAATCTTTTAGGTATACCTTCAATTTTGCCCTCTTCAATAACAGGTTGCAAGTCGCATTTTCCGCATTCCTTTGGCTCATCGGGATTGTAAAGTCGACCACGCTTGTGCACTTGACAAAGAACGCATTCTTGGAAATCCATGCATTTTCCAGGTAAAGCCTTAAAAATATTTTATATTAAAGTTATACGCCTTTGTGTGTGAAAAAATAATAATAATAGAATTATCAATATGTAATCAAATTGTCGTGTTGAAAGAATGGATGGTAGAAATCATTTTCATCATTATTATACAAACTTGTCCATTCTATTGCATTAAATAAAAAAGGTTTCTTTTTTAAACTTAAAACAAAACATCAAATAGTGCTTTACGACAAAATAAGAAATAATTTAAAATTAAAAATTTTGTACAGCCGACTTCAATATAAGCGACTTCAATATAGGTTATTAGAATAACTCAATAACAATTGGTCTGACCTTGATCAAATTCATATGGGACCACACGAGAACTATCAGCTTTCATATAAAAAAAAAATCATCGAAATCGGTTCGCCCAGTACAAAGTTATGAGGTAACACACATAAAAAAAAAAACATACACCCGAATTGAGTACCGTCTCCTTTTTGGAAGTCGGCAGAAAATTAACATCCATCGTCTAAAAACGCTATTCTTATTATAGCACTCTAGTAGTTTTAAAAAAATACTTATATTATAAATCATTTCACAGAAGTTCTTGAAATTTTAATTTAAATAAATGTAATTGTTTTCAATACGTATTATATACATAAAGACTAAAACGTAACAATATGTATACTTACGGGGCTCTTTTCGCAATACATTCCAGAGTAGTGGCGATCCTCCTCAACATCACAGACACACTGGCCACATACGCATTTTCCGTGTCCGCTGCATATTTTTCCATCTGTATCAAAATAAATAATTTATATTCAAAACAATGATTTGTAGTTCTTTTTTATAAATATGACGAATAATATTTGTAGTAGTTGTTGATGGTTCAACGTTTGAACTAAGTCTCTTCATATGTTGTCCAGACTAAATGTTATATTTTATAGTTCTTTTAACAACTGGATTATTTACGTACTGGATGCACGACACGGCGATTCGTCCATCAAACATTGGCAAGCGGGCCCAGTATATCCAGGTTTGCAGCTACACTTTCCACAGACGCACTCGCCGTTTTCTGGGCCGGAGCATAATTTACCCTTGTTCATGTCGCACGTGAAGTTGTCGCACTCGCAGAAGGGACCAGATATAACCTATTAAAATGAAAAAAATATATATTAACTTATGTACACAAATCTTTATTTTAATTGTAAACTATACGGTTATTAACATTTTAAAAGTTAAAGTTACGGCCTATAAATATACGTTCCACTGCTGGGCACAGGCCTCCTCTCATTTCTGAGTGCAAGGAAATATGCGCCCCGCTGCCCCAACGCGTGTTGGCGAACTTCACGGGTCTAAGAATTTTTTTTTCTTATTTCTCAGACATGCAGGTTTCCTCACCTGTTTCCTTAACCGCCGAGCTCATGATAAATCAGTACTTAAAATTTCAATTAACAATTTCGTTGGTGGAGGCGGGGGTCGAACCCAGGAATTTTCATCATCATCATTACAGCCCTTCACAAGTCCACTGCTGAACATAGGCCTCCCCCAAGGAATGCCACAAAGCACGGTCCTGAGCCACCTGCATCCATCGACTTCCTGCATTACCAGGTCCTGTCTTACCAGGTCGTCACTCCATCTAGTGGGAGGACGCTCTACACTTCGCCTATCGGTACGAGGCTGCCACTGCCACTGACAACCGATGGGGAAGAAAGGTTCTTCCCCATCGGTTGTCAGTTCTTCGAGCTATATGGCCGGCCCACTGCCACTTCAGCTTACTAATCCGTTGGGCTATGTCGGTCACTCTGGTTCTACTGCGGATATCCTCAATTCTAAGTTTATCACGCAGAGAAACTTCGAGCATAGCCCTCTCCATAGCTCGCTGAGCGACCTTGAGCTTCCTCATCTAGCCAGCAGTGAAGGACCACGTCTCAGTTTCATAAGTCATCACTGGCAACAGGCACCTGACGAGAAGATCCGCCGTAATTTCCCGAACGCTACCCAACCGAGTTGAATCCGTCGATTGAACTCTCGGTCGAAGTTAGACTTACCTAGTCGGACTATTTGTCCCAGGTAAACATACTTGTCAACAACTTCGAGCTTAGTGCTCCCAACAACTACCGATATTAAACATGATCTTTGTTTAGTCCATGTTCATATTAAGACCAATCCGTTGGAAGACACTATTGAGGCCATTGAGCATAGTGCTTAGGCCCTCCAGCGATTCTTCCAATAGGACTATATCGCCGGCAAACCGAAGGTGAGTAATGTACTCGCCATTGATATTAATACCGTATCCTTTCCAGTCCAGTAGCTTCAAAACGTCTTCCAATGCAGCGGTGAAGTTTCCGGGATATGATGTCAGCCTGTCTTACACCTCTCTGCAGTTGGATAGGTTTCGTACTCTGATTCTATACTCGGATAGCCATCGTAGCCCTACTGTACAAACACTTCAGTATTTCGATATTCCGACAGTCAACTTGGCACCGCTGAAGAGACTGCAGTACCGCACAAATTACGACGGAATCAAAGGCTTTCTCATAGTCCACATACGCCAGACATAGTGGCAAATTGTACTCCTCGGACTTACATACAATTTGCCGAAGGGTATGTATGTGGTCTATGGTGCTAAAGCCTTTTCGGAAACCGGCTTGTTCGGGAGGTTTTAACAGTGGTAGAGTCAGGCGGCAGCTTTTGCTGTCGCACGGATGGACCGGCTCGAACCGGGGTGGTACCACGACCTCACAGAATACCAGCGTGAAGTAGAGGTTTACCTCTGCGTTTCGCTTGGTGAGTGCAGGTGGCCGGAGGCCCTTTTTACTGGAAATGAGGCATTCCATCCTAGTCCTCACGGGTGAAAACGCATCTGCATTTTGATCTGTAACAGAGGATAACAACGTTGTAAAGATTAGGAGTGTGTCGACGAGGGTTGCGTACCTTATACTCAGAATCACCAAACGGTATTCGCTGAAGGTCATACAGGTTTACGCACCAACTTCGGCACGCCCCCATGAGGAAGTGAAGGAAATGGTGAGGATATCTCTAGAGCCATGCATTCCTGCAAAACCCACTATACGGTGTTAATGGGAGACTTCAATGCAAAACTAGGCACAATAGAGAACGGTGAGCTGAAAATAAGGAAATTCGGAATAGGGCAACGGAACAAAAGGGGCCAGCAGCTGGCTGACTTCATGGAGAAAGAGGGACTGTTTATGATGAACTCTTTCTTCCAGAAGCGCCCCCACAGGAAGTGGACTTGGTCAAGCCCCGACGGTTCGACAAAAAATGAGATTTACTTCATTATGACGACCAGAAGACAACTGTTCAGTGATGTCTTGGTGATCGCGAGGGTGAAAACTGGTAGCGATCACCGAATGGTCAGAGGCACACTGAACCTAAACGTTAAGTTGTAGAGGTCTCGTCTAATGAAGTCAACGCTTCGAAAGAGGGGGCTCTTGCTCTAATTCAAAGTCCCGAAATCGATTGACTTATATAATATTACTACGTGGGGACTGAGAGGACTGCGCGTTAAAATGCCGCTACTAAAATATTGTTCTTTACACCGAAGTGAATTGAATGCGCGGTTGGTTGTCTCGGAAACAGTGATAAATGTTACTTGCAAAAATAGCAAGTTGTGTCGTGAAGGGTTGCACAAAGTACGACAAAAAGCACGGTGTGTTATGACGCACCTTGAGTGGGTCGTCGAGCTTGTTGCACTCGCAGACGCCGCAGATGCAGGCGCCGCGGTTGGAGCAGAGCGGGCCGCTGGAGGCGTTGGCGGGCCGGCAGCCGCGCTCCTGCTCCAGCGACGCGCCGCCCTGCGCCGAGCACTCGCAGCGCTTGCCGAAGCGGCCCGCGCCGCACACGCACACGCCGCACGCCCACGTGCCCTGCCCGCTGCACACCAGCGGGCTGTCGCTGTACGCCTGCCGCACACACACACACACATCTCACTCGCAGCGCTTGCCGAAGCGGCCCGCGCCGCACACGCACACGCCGCACGCCCACGTGCCCTGCCCGCTGCACACCAGCGGGCTGTCGCTGTACGCCTGCCGCACACACACACACACATCTCACTCGCAGCGCTTGCCGAAGCGGCCCGCGCCGCACACGCACACGCCGCACGCCCACGTGCCCTGCCCGCTGCACACCAGCGGGCTGTCGCTGTACGCCTGCCGCACACACACACACACATCTCACTCGCAGCGCTTGCCGAAGCGGCCCGCGCCGCACACGCACACGCCGCACGCCCACGTGCCCTGCCCGCTGCACACCAGCGGGCTGTCGCTGTACGCCTGCCGCACACACACACACACATCTCACTCGCAGCGCTTGCCGAAGCGGCCCGCGCCGCACACGCACACGCCGCACGCCCACGTGCCCTGTCCGCTGCACACCAGCGGGCTGTCGCTGTACGCCTGCCGCACACACACACACACATCTCACTCGCAGCGCTTGCCGAAGCGGCCCGCGCCGCACACGCACACGCCGCACGCCCACGTGCCCTGCCCGCTGCACACCAGCGGGCTGTCGCTGTACGCCTGCCGCACACACACACACACATCTCACTCGCAGCGCTTGCCGAAGCGGCCCGCGCCGCACACGCACACGCCGCACGCCCACGTGCCCTGTCCGCTGCACACCAGCGGGCTGTCGCTGTACGCCTGCCGCACACACACACACACATCTCACTCGCAGCGCTTGCCGAAGCGGCCCGCGCCGCACACGCACACGCCGCACGCCCACGTGCCCTGCCCGCTGCACACCAGCGGGCTGTCGCTGTACGCCTGCCGCACACACACACACACATCTCACTCGCAGCGCTTGCCGAAGCGGCCCGCGCCGCACACGCACACGCCGCACGCCCACGTGCCCTGCCCGCTGCACACCAGCGGGCTGTCGCTGTACGCCTGCCGCACACACACACACACATCTCACTCGCAGCGCTTGCCGAAGCGGCCCGCGCCGCACACGCACACGCCGCACGCCCACGTGCCCTGCCCGCTGCACACCAGCGGGCTGTCGCTGTACGCCTGCCGCACACACACACACACATCTCACTCGCAGCGCTTGCCGAAGCGGCCCGCGCCGCACACGCACACGCCGCACGCCCACGTGCCCTGCCCGCTGCACACCAGCGGGCTGTCGCTGTACGCCTGCCGCACACACACACACACACATCTCACTCGCAGCGCTTGCCGAAGCGGCCCGCGCCGCACACGCACACGCCGCACGCCCACGTGCCCTGTCCGCTGCACACCAGCGGGCTGTCGCTGTACGCCTGCCGCACACACACACACACATCTCACTCGCAGCGCTTGCCGAAGCGGCCCGCGCCGCACACGCACACGCCGCACGCCCACGTGCCCTGCCCGCTGCACACCAGCGGGCTGTCGCTGTACGCCTGCCGCACACACACACACACATCTCACTCGCAGCGCTTGCCGAAGCGGCCCGCGCCGCACACGCACACGCCGCACGCCCACGTGCCCTGCCCGCTGCACACCAGCGGGCTGTCGCTGTACGCCTGCCGCACACACACACACACATCTCACTCGCAGCGCTTGCCGAAGCGGCCCGCGCCGCACACGCACACGCCGCACGCCCACGTGCCCTGTCCGCTGCACACCAGCGGGCTGTCGCTGTACGCCTGCCGCACACACACACACACATCTCACTCGCAGCGCTTGCCGAAGCGGCCCGCGCCGCACACGCACACGCCGCACGCCCACGTGCCCTGCCCGCTGCACACCAGCGGGCTGTCGCTGTACGCCTGCCGCACACACACACACACATCTCACTCGCAGCGCTTGCCGAAGCGGCCCGCGCCGCACACGCACACGCCGCACGCCCACGTGCCCTGTCCGCTGCACACCAGCGGGCTGTCGCTGTACGCCTGCCGCACACACACACACACATCTCACTCGCAGCGCTTGCCGAAGCGGCCCGCGCCGCACACGCACACGCCGCACGCCCACGTGCCCTGCCCGCTGCACACCAGCGGGCTGTCGCTGTACGCCTGCCGCACACACACACACACATCTCACTCGCAGCGCTTGCCGAAGCGGCCCGCGCCGCACACGCACACGCCGCACGCCCACGTGCCCTGCCCGCTGCACACCAGCGGGCTGTCGCTGTACGCCTGCCGCACACACACACACACATCTCACTCGCAGCGCTTGCCGAAGCGGCCCGCGCCGCACACGCACACGCCGCACGCCCACGTGCCCTGCCCGCTGCACACCAGCGGGCTGTCGCTGTACGCCTGCCGCACACACACACACACATCTCACTCGCAGCGCTTGCCGAAGCGGCCCGCGCCGCACACGCACACGCCGCACGCCCACGTGCCCTGCCCGCTGCACACCAGCGGGCTGTCGCTGTACGCCTGCCGCACACACACACACACATCTCACTCGCAGCGCTTGCCGAAGCGGCCCGCGCCGCACACGCACACGCCGCACGCCCACGTGCCCTGCCCGCTGCACACCAGCGGGCTGTCGCTGTACGCCTGCCGCACACACACACACACATCTCACTCGCAGCGCTTGCCGAAGCGGCCCGCGCCGCACACGCACACGCCGCACGCCCACGTGCCCTGCCCGCTGCACACCAGCGGGCTGTCGCTGTACGCCTGCCGCACACACACACACACATCTCACTCGCAGCGCTTGCCGAAGCGGCCCGCGCCGCACACGCACACGCCGCACGCCCACGTGCCCTGCCCGCTGCACACCAACGGGCTGTCGCTGTACGCCTGCCGCACACACACACACACATCTCACTCGCAGCGCTTGCCGAAGCGGCCCGCGCCGCACACGCACACGCCGCACGCCCACGTGCCCTGCCCGCTGCACACCAGCGGGCTGTCGCTGTACGCCTGCCGCACACACACACACACATCTCACTCGCAGCGCTTGCCGAAGCGGCCCGCGCCGCACACGCACACGCCGCACGCCCACGTGCCCTGCCCGCTGCACACCAGCGGGCTGTCGCTGTACGCCTGCCGCACACACACACACACACATCTCACTCGCAGCGCTTGCCGAAGCGGCCCGCGCCGCACACGCACACGCCGCACGCCCACGTGCCCTGCCCGCTGCACACCAGCGGGCTGTCGCTGTACGCCTGCCGCACACACACACACACACATCTCACTCGCAGCGCTTGCCGAAGCGGCCCGCGCCGCACACGCACACGCCGCACGCCCACGTGCCCTGTCCGCTGCACACCAGCGGGCTGTCGCTGTACGCCTGCCGCACACACACACACACATCTCACTCGCAGCGCTTGCCGAAGCGGCCCGCGCCGCACACGCACACGCCGCACGCCCACGTGCCCTGCCCGCTGCACACCAGCGGGCTGTCGCTGTACGCCTGCCGCACACACACACACACATCTCACTCGCAGCGCTTGCCGAAGCGGCCCGCGCCGCACACGCACACGCCGCACGCCCACGTGCCCTGCCCGCTGCACACCAGCGGGCTGTCGCTGTACGCCTGCCGCACACACACACACACATCTCACTCGCAGCGCTTGCCGAAGCGGCCCGCGCCGCACACGCACACGCCGCACGCCCACGTGCCCTGCCCGCTGCACACCAGCGGGCTGTCGCTGTACGCCTGCCGCACACACACACACACATCTCACTCGCAGCGCTTGCCGAAGCGGCCCGCGCCGCACACGCACACGCCGCACGCCCACGTGCCCTGCCCGCTGCACACCAGCGGGCTGTCGCTGTACGCCTGCCGCACACACACACACACATCTCACTCGCAGCGCTTGCCGAAGCGGCCCGCGCCGCACACGCACACGCCGCACGCCCACGTGCCCTGCCCGCTGCACACCAGCGGGCTGTCGCTGTACGCCTGCCGCACACACACACACACACATCTCACTCGCAGCGCTTGCCGAAGCGGCCCGCGCCGCACACGCACACGCCGCACGCACACGTGCCCTGCCCGCTGCACACCAGCGGGCTGTCGCTGTACGCCTGCCGCACACACACACACACACATCTCACTCGCAGCGCTTGCCGAAGCGGCCCGCGCCGCACACGCACACGCCGCACGCCCACGTGCCCTGCCCGCTGCACACCAGCGGGCTGTCGCTGTACGCCTGCCGCACACACACACACACACATCTCACTCGCAGCGCTTGCCGAAGCGGCCCGCGCCGCACACGCACACGCCGCACGCACACGTGCCCTGCCCGCTGCACACCAGCGGGCTGTCGCTGTACGCCTGCCGCACACACACACACACATCTCACTCGCAGCGCTTGCCGAAGCGGCCCGCGCCGCACACGCACACGCCGCACGCCCACGTGCCCTGCCCGCTGCACACCAGCGGGCTGTCGCTGTACGCCTGCCGCACACACACACACACATCTCACTCGCAGCGCTTGCCGAAGCGGCCCGCGCCGCACACGCACACGCCGCACGCCCACGTGCCCTGCCCGCTGCACACCAGCGGGCTGTCGCTGTACGCCTGCCGCACACACACACACACATCTCACTCGCAGCGCTTGCCGAAGCGGCCCGCGCCGCACACGCACACGCCGCACGCCCACGTGCCCTGCCCGCTGCACACCAGCGGGCTGTCGCTGTACGCCTGCCGCACACACACACACACATCTCACTCGCAGCGCTTGCCGAAGCGGCCCGCGCCGCACACGCACACGCCGCACGCACACGTGCCCTGCCCGCTGCACACCAGCGGGCTGTCGCTGTACGCCTGCCGCACACACACACACACACATCTCACTCGCAGCGCTTGCCGAAGCGGCCCGCGCCGCACACGCACACGCCGCACGCCCACGTGCCCTGCCCGCTGCACACCAGCGGGCTGTCGCTGTACGCCTGCCGCACACACACACACACATCTCACTCGCAGCGCTTGCCGAAGCGGCCCGCGCCGCACACGCACACGCCGCACGCCCACGTGCCCTGCCCGCTGCACACCAGCGGGCTGTCGCTGTACGCCTGCCGCACACACACACACACATCTCACTCGCAGCGCTTGCCGAAGCGGCCCGCGCCGCACACGCACACGCCGCACGCCCACGTGCCCTGCCCGCTGCACACCAGCGGGCTGTCGCTGTACGCCTGCCGCACACACACACACACATCTCACTCGCAGCGCTTGCCGAAGCGGCCCGCGCCGCACACGCACACGCCGCACGCCCACGTGCCCTGTCCGCTGCACACCAGCGGGCTGTCGCTGTACGCCTGCCGCACACACACACACACATCTCACTCGCAGCGCTTGCCGAAGCGGCCCGCGCCGCACACGCACACGCCGCACGCCCACGTGCCCTGCCCGCTGCACACCAGCGGGCTGTCGCTGTACGCCTGCCGCACACACACACACACACATCTCACTCGCAGCGCTTGCCGAAGCGGCCCGCGCCGCACACGCACACGCCGCACGCCCCCGCACACGCACATGCTCACGCTCACGCACACGCACACGCTCACGCTCACGCACACGCACACGCACTCGCGCACGCACACACACACACGCACACACACATATATATATACACATATATATACACACATATACACACACACTAAACTTACATATTATATAGTAAATTAATGTTTAAGAAATGTCCCGCTGGGGTCCTGTCCTCATTTATAATTGATATTCCAAAAAAAATTGATGGGGACGCTCAAAGTGCTGAGCGTACAATGGACATATAAAACATACATACATAATATAAAAATTTAAGTCTTAAAAATATACTTTAATGAAGTTTAATTGAAAGTAAATGTTTTGAAATAATTAGCATACTCCATTTGTTTTGTATTTCAATGTATTTAAAAATCCAATAAGGCTCAAATAATAAACCTACATGATGTCCTGGATGTTCACAGGGGCAGTCGCACAGCATCTCTAACTCAACTGTCAGGCTCTCCGACATACCAACAGGATAAATGGTGAAAGTTTCCTTCCACTTGCTAGGGTCTTTAGGACACTCTTTTAAAGTTATTTCAGCTGTGAACTCGACGACATCGCCCACCTAAAAAATAAAACATCAGTAAAATGACAACAATTTTAGTAAGCGATTTATTAATATACATCAGAGTGAACGTGACGCAAGTCGCTTGTTAGCGTCATTATTTATAATAAATATAATATATTCGTAATTTTAGATAATCAAGCATTTTCATATTAAGTAGAATTTTTCAAGAATTATATTTTTTCTAAGAAATGGATATACCTTTGCGTTGTAGCATGGTGCGTATGACAGCTCACGCCTATAAAGTTTCGGACCTTTTTGATAAACCATCATACATTGTTGTACTTCATGGATGGGTACCGCCCACTTACAATAGTGATGTGCCCCGCTAAACTATGCCATGCCATAACGAACAACCACAGACTACCAAAAATCGGTTATGAATTAAATCGAATTTATAAAAATCACAGACAAACGTAAATGTATTGGAATTGGAACTAATCGTTCAACAAATTCTGATTTACACCAGTGTTTTTCCAATGCATGGAAGAAAATCATTCGTTGGTCGTCGCAGCTCAGGCAAATAAATAATAATTATAAAGCAAATTGCGCATTGTGTCAAAAAGACTATCATAACTCATGGTGACCAATATGGCCACAAAAAACCTATTTTTTATTTTTGTTTCATTAGATTTGTAAACCAAATTCTCGATTATTTTTACCCTCCGCCCCCAAATTACTTATAACCAGTAGATCACAATAAATAAATTCTATTGGCTCATATATTAAAACTAACTGGACGGGCAGACGTTATAAAGCGCTTTCCGGCAATGAGTTTCAGTCCAAGTCCACTCTAGATTTTTTTAGTTAATATAAAATCTATACTCCATACAAATAAATAAAATTGAAGTGTCTGTTTGTAATGTCAAAATAACAGCTTTTTACTAAATGCATATGAAAGTATATACCATATATACATATAACAAAAACACAATTTTTAAAGTTAAATTTTTGTGTCTGTCTGTCCGTTTGTTCCGGCCAATCTCCGAAATGGCTGGACCGATTTTGATGAGACTCCTATAAGGAATAACTTAGGCTACTTTAATTTTAGAAAAATAATTACGGTTCCGTGCAAAAAAGTTAAAACCCTAAATTATACGCGGGTGAAGTTGCGGGGAACAGCTAGTTTATTAACCGATTCGTTGCGGCACCGATTTTCGACAACTTTTAGCTGTGGCGGCGAACAAATATTTCACGACACGCCTGGCGTGTCAAGCGCCACAGACCGCTGTGCCATCAGCCATGTGTAAAAATAATGTTCTTTTTTATGCTTTTTTACTTGTTTAGACCTAATTAAGTTTATTTGACATCAAACATCAGTTACAAACGGAAGGATACTTGTTTTTAGTGAGTAGCTAGATGTTTTTCTACGTGTTTTCTTTGCAATTGAGTGTAAATGACTTTTTTATGCAGAGATTACAAACATTTTATACTATTTTTTGTTTTATAAAAAAATCATTTATACAGGATGGTCCAAAAGGTGAGTGACGTCCAAAAATTTTTTTGGAATGCTGACCTTTCGGACTACATGAAAATACCCCATGTATGTTCCGCGATTTTTCTTAGTTTACGAGATATGAGTTTTTTTGTATTATTTTGAAAAATGTCGACTTAACGATTCAAAAATTTTTTTTCTTGAAAATTCTGCTCTCTTTTCCACTTTTTTTATTCTTAGTGTAGTCTTCATGAGTTGGACTCTTTGACATAAAAAAATAAGCTGCCTACCATTAATACAAATTGCAAGAATTTTAATCGAAAACAAATTATGCAGATATGATTGAATCAAAGTTTAATTTTGAAATTTAAACTAAAAATTAAATAATGAGTTCCATGACTTTAAAGTAATTTTAAAAACTTCGCAAGACCCTAAGCTTTAATTATAATCTAAAAAAAGTGGTGGTCAATGGGCCTTGTTTAGCCGTAATCAGCCTCTAATTGCACAGAGGCGAAAATTTTCAACATTATTATATTATTTAACACCTTCGGCGCCATGTGTATCTTTTTGGCACACATTGTCTGGAACATTGTGTATCCAAAAGTATACACATCTTTCTACTTGATCAAAGTGCTGTGTATATTTTAGGCACACGTTTTCTATATATTTATAATGCAAAAATAAAAGCCCTGGCCTGTCGCATTTTTTCAGTATAAATGGTCTGGGAATCGGTTATTTTTCAAGAAAGTTATAGGCTTTTAAATTTTAGTGTGATATTTCCCGGATACCTAGGCAAATAATCAATAAAACCATTTATACATTTTAGTGCTTTTATTATATCTTTCTTTATATATGGCACCAGAAATGACAAAATAATAAAAATAAATTATAATCGAAAAAATTAAACAAATAAAAAATTATTGACGATCATTCAAACAGCTTTTACAAAAATCCGCTTCACAAACAGAACATTTGGTTACTACTTGGGAAGCTTTTTGCAGTTTTCCGTCGATGGTTTTTTCTTTCCTGCCGTATTTTTTATAACATTCAGAGCAACGACCTTTCTTCTTCACTCCGTCTTTTATATTAGTGACCAGGTAGTATTTGGCACTGACTGATGAGCTAGGTGTAGTTGTCATT
Source organism: Parnassius glacialis (assembly GCA_033319125.1). NCBI lineage: Eukaryota > Metazoa > Arthropoda > Insecta > Lepidoptera > Papilionidae > Parnassius > Parnassius glacialis. The sequence continues at coordinate 24,206,633 of JAVANC010000016.1, forward strand.
GATGTATTGGCTTTTTCAAGCTTACCTGTGATAACCTGCTCACGAAACTCTGTTATTGTTAGTTTCTTTATGGGTTTATTGGTTATATAAGAAATAAGCGGTCACCAAGCTTGTGCCCCATATAATTTCAAACATCAGTTTACCGATACCATTTGGTGCATCTACGTAAAGCTGATCCATAAGTCGCCATCTGGTCACTGAAATCGATTGAGGATTTACCATAGCTATAATCTTCAATACATGCAGGTTTTCTTATGCTTTCACCTCTTCTGTTTCTTTTGGTGACTGTTTTCAGACGAGATTGCTTTCTGGAAAGCATGAGAACGTCTCGCTTGTCACGCCATTTCAATACTATGATACCGTCACCTGATTGTTGAGCTGCTATTTCGCCTTTTTTCAATTTAGTGCTGGTAACTTGCCTAGGTAAGTATTTTCTGTTACTTCAAGGTGTCCGTACTAAATGCGTCTTTCTTTCAGGCATTCGCAATGCAAGTGGAACATTTGTGTAGTAGTTGTACGTGTAAATGGTCCTGCCTTCATTGAAAAGACCATCTGCCAAAGATTGAACCACCTTTTCTGAGACTTCTGTGTCAGGGTTCTTCGATTTACCACAGTACACAATCAGGTTCCAGTAATCTTTGATACTTGGTAATTTGACCAAACATATCCCATACCCAACTAGAGCCCAAAATTTCAACATATCTTCTCTGTTTACCGAAGTCCATAGGTGGTTTCTTGTATCTTATATTTTTACCCGTGTATCTATTTGAATACACATGGCCTAGGAGGTACGCATTTCACATAAACTATTTCCCAGGCCACGTGTATCTAAATGTGACACGGATAAAAATCCCGTAAAAAAAAGGAAAAAAGGGAGGGTGTCAAAGACAAATACGATTTTTATGTTATTTTAAACACATACGAACAGAAACACAAATTTGCAAAATTTGAAAGAACGGCCACTTAGGGTCTGGCGCTGAGGGTGTTAAACACCTTATTTCTAAAAGTAATTAGGTTCGCCATAGAATCTTATTAAATGAAATAAAATAAAATGAAATGTAAATCTTCGGGTTAGGGATAGTACCACTTCAGTAAGTAGCACAGATGGGTCACAAAAAACAACGAATTTCCCCTCAATGTTAATGAGATAATGAATAATAATAGTAATAATCAGGTAGACGGTTGCAGATCACAAAAAATACCACGTGTCGAACAAAGGAAGCAGGAGTGAGAAATACTGTGTCGTGTGTAGCACGCTCTCTCGCTCTGGCCATAGCTCGCGCGCATAAGGCGACAGGCGTAGCCTCAGTCATAGAGTGCCTCAGTTGTTCACAGCTATCGCTCGCGTAACTACTACTCCTGTTTTTGTTTTCGATACTTCCTAATTTACCACGACTGCTTGCTAACTGGATTCTGTTTCGCCTTATAACTGATTTGACTGTTTAGGCGATGTAAACTTATTGACAAGAAGGGATATGATTTACCAAAATGATGGTGCTCCTTGCCACTATGCAAGAGAGGTACGGGAGCACCTTAATCCCCAATAGATGGATTGGGCGTGGCGGGCCGATTCATTGGCCTGCACGTTCACCAGATTCGAACCCCATAGATTTCTTTCTCTGGGGATATTACAAAGAGATGGTGTACGCAAGCGAAACAAACACCGAAACAGAACTGCGAGATAAATTAACGGAGGCGGAAACAAAAATCAGACAAAATTCAAATGCTTTTAGAAGACTGAAACAAAATTTTCTAAGGCGTTGTAGACTGTGTATTGAAGTGGAGGGGGGGTACTTTGAGAATTGGTTGTAAAATAAAATAAGTATTAAAAAACCAAATTGTTTTATTTATTATGAAAGATTATGACATACCATGAAAATCTAATTATCCTTAGTAATAAACAATAGGTGCATAATAAAACGATTATTTTTGAACTTTTTGGTTCTGTGGAATTAAAGGCCGACTAGGGCTAAAAAAGGCCCATTGACCACCACTTTTTTTGTATTATAACTAAAGCTTAAGGTCTTGCGAAGATTTTAAAATTAATTTAAAGTCATGGAATTCATTATTTAATTTTTATTTAAATTTAACTTTGATTCAATCATATCTGCATAATTTGTTTTCGATTAAAATTTTTGCAATTTGTATTAATGGTAGTCAGCTTATTTTTTTATGTCAAAGAGTCCAACTCATGAAGACTACGCTAAGAATAAAAAAGTAGAAAATAGAGCAGAATTTTCAAGAAAAAAAAATTTTGAATCGCTAAGTCGACATTTTTCAAAATAATACAAAAAAAAATCATATCTCGTAAACTAAGAAAAATCGCGGAACATACATAGGGTATTTTCATGTAGCCCGAAAGGTCAGCATTCCAAAAAAATTTTTAGACGTCACCTTTTGGACCCCCCAGTATAAATAAAAAAAAACCAGGTACAGGTAAATCACCCTGGAAAACTTTGGTTTTTATTAAATTAAATTTTCACCATATAATAATATTTGTAAATATCAAACAGTCAAGAACCTTAATTTGGAAAAAAATAAGGTTTATGATTCATTCATATTTACAAATGTTAAATATTATTTAATGTTGTACAAATGTAAAAGTAAAGTCGATTTGAAAACGTCTAATTAGTAAGAATGGCAAAACAAGTGTTTTCAAAAGGAAACAAACGCCGGCGCTATACGGCGGTAGATTGACAAAAGACTATTTATTAGCGAACTTTTTTTATGCATGAACGGTTTCAAACTGTTTCAAGCAAAAATAAACCTTATACCATATCACAAGAGCACATGGTACTTCGTAGGTCTGTTCGGCCATATGATAGTAATACGACGGCAGTTCAACCATTTTAAGCAAAATTCAATAATAAGACAAACGCAATGTTTTCTTTAACAGGACACTTGTTTTCCAGAAATTTATTTACAACTAGAGTTTATGAGCGATCGCAATATTTGTTACTTATTAGACTATTTTTCCACAACATGATTGAAAACCCACAAAGTAAAAAGAGTACCATGTACAAGTTAAAAAAGGTTGTCAACCCCTAAAAATTTCAAATTTTCAAAATATCCAGAAACGAAGCCGCATGCATGAACTACTTGCAAAATAATGAATATTTTGTTCTGGATAAATTTTCCAAAAACGCAATTTGAGCAAGTTATAACGATTTTTAAAAAGACACGACTCGCGTGTCATACGCCACACGCAAAAGTAATCGATGGCACGCCTGGCGTGTTATCCGCACTGAACCGGTTGATAACTCGACTACAGCAATTTTTTTGGCAATGAACCAACAATTACATTGTGAATTTTATAAATTATCGAATTTGTTAATAACCTATCGTGTTGGCCTTAGTCGGTCAAGTCGCTTAGAAGTTATATAATAACCACTAGCAGTGGCAGCTACAGCAACGATTATTGATATAAATAAAAATGTAAATATACTTTGATTAAGTTTGTATTAATTAGAATTTTTTTGAAAAGTAATTTTTGTTTTTTTTTTCATAATCTTAAATCTCCGAGAGTTCTTCACCGATTGCTTTGAAATTTTGACACAACATTGCATTCGAATACGCGCGTGTTGTAACATATTATTATTTGAGCTTCAGCAACGCTTTGCCGGGTACAGCTATTATAGAACATGAAGATAGCATTAACAGGGGTAGAGCCACGCGGCAGCTTTTGCTGCCGCACGGATGGGCCGGCTCGAATCGGGGTGGTACCACGACCTCACAGAATACCAGCGTGAAGTAGAGGTTTACCTCTGCGTGTCGTTTGGTGAGTGCAGGTGGCCGGAAGCCCTTTTTACTGGAAATGAGCCATTCCATCTTAGTCCTCACGGGTGACAACGCATCTGCATTTTGATTTGTAATAGAGGATAGATGTAGATGTCTATGGGCCGCAGCAACCATTTACCATCAGGTGGACTGTGTGCTCGTTTGTCACCCTTATCCTATAAAAAAAAAAGATATACACCTAAGAAAGTCAATTACTACAACATTAATCTCCCTAAACATTTACTGTCTAAAATGCTCCAGACAAATTTATTAAAGATTTGATACTCATTTTCTAACTCAATTCAGTTTTTTATTATTATTAACACGCGACATATAAATTATACGAACCTTCAAACCATCACACTTGTTGGTCTGTATGACGTTGTCCTTGCTCCCAAGACAGGATGAGTAATACGCAAGCTGCACAGCATCACTAGACGTATGTTTCATCTCCACAGTCGACGTTATTTTCTGCAAGGAAAATATTAAAAATATTAATTATCTCTCTTACAAAGCAATAAGGACCGTGGCCGAGCTCACTTGACTACTCTAGCGCCATCTATTATCTATCTACGGAAGCGGTTGCGATGTATATCGATATGAAAATTTGACGCGCTAAATACATCGTTCTTTATTTAATACATTTCCATAGATGTCGCTACATGGTACCGCTAAGTAAGATTGACGAAGTCATTGGGCTCTAGTATATAACAAAGTAGATCTTTAATTCATTCATTAGATCCTATCAAAAGTCCATAATAAACATAGGCCTTCCATATAGAATATTTTATAAGGGCGATTTTACCACAATTGCAACCGATAGCAATTTTTATTTTTGAAAAAAAAGCATACTGTTCACAACATATTAACCTGTTACATATTTTACCGCTAAACAGCAGTGCATCTACTGTTGTATTAGAAACGCATCTGTAGACTTTTTTGTCGTCGGTTGCAAGATACCATATGCTACAGTAGTCATTTACTATCAGATGGAATATTAGTTTGTTTGTCACTATTAACTAACACATCTTCAGCATCAGACTATTTCGAAACTAAGCAAATAACGAAATTCTGATCAATAACCTCCATATTTACATACAAGAATAGTGTAACATTAGGATTTCCAGAATTTTATTTATTTGGCTTTAAGGTACGATGTTTATTAGTAATGAAAAACTTACAACTTAAATCGACCAATCTCAGTTTGTTCCCAATGTAATAAATAGTTTAAAATTTAAATGTCGCATACAGTGAACATTTTTGGAGATATACAAATAAAGGATAAGTAAGCAACACAACTCACATTATATTGTTCCCGTACAAGATCCACCACATTATCGGAGTCTTCGCTCAGAATACCGCTGCTTGATCCCTGGATGTGCTTACTGAGCTGTTCATAAACACTTATCTGTTCTGCTGTTACAGCGAAAATTACATTGATAGCATGCTCCTTCACCTAAATAACAAAGAACAACCATATATTTATTTATTACCATACTTAAAGGAATTCCACAAAGAAAAATTGAGATAAGTAAGGCAACTTCAGAACAAAGTGGTGAGTTTCATGTTCATGTGCCGTGTTCCAAATTTTTTCGATTGTAAAGTAAAAAGCAAACCTTTAAAAACCTCTTTATGTAGAATATTATTTCAATAATTAGCTGTTTACCCTAATTATTTTTCTAAAATAAAAGTAGCCTAAGATACTCCTTATAACATCAGCTATCTGCCAGTGAGTCCCATCAAAATCGGTCCAGCCGTTTCGGAGATTAGCCGGAACAAACAGACATACAAAAGTGTTAAAAAGTGTATTCTTGTTATTGTTATATGTACCGTATAATACTTTCATATGCATTTAGTAAAACTCTGTAATTTTGACATTACAAACAGACTCTTCAATTTTATTTATTTGTATAGATATGCAATTTGACTAGGAATTAGTTTATGTTATTTTTATATGTTATTCTTAATTTCGAAATTTTCCTGCCATATAAACTACGGCTTTTATGCCATAGATGTCTTCAATGCAAGGCGGTGTGTATATTGTGAGGGCTGTTGTTGCTGAGATAGTGAAATACTAGCCTAAGGTAAAAAAAAATCAATTTACAAAAGCACTTAAACTTTTTACCCTGACATTTCAGACAGTTCAATCAGTTCTCATACCTTGAGATTAATTTGAGAAATACTGGGATAATCTTGTATGGTCGAGTGAGTGTATGAATTGTTCTCCATGTGGCATTCTCCATCGTTAGGTTGTACGATACCACCAAGCTGAAAAATAGAAAATGTATAAGACATTGATAATAAAATAATTACTGTTGTTAAAAAATAATTCACCGTGTGGCATAATATGTGAACCCACCATCCCTATTTGATCTTGATGGTGATTTAGGGAACGCCTATTGGAAACCCACAGACCGGCGAATAGCAGTAATAATGGATTTAGACTATTCCGATCCGAATGGTACAGAGAACCCTTTAAAATACAAGATGAGAGTCATTCCATCTTGGCCTTCATAGATGACAAGGCATCTTTAGCTAAATTCGTTTGTCATGTTAACTTTATTTAAAAAAATCTTGTCAATCGATTACAATAAACTCGGTGTGACGAAGGAGACTAATTATGGGTTGATGGGGTGATGTATGAAGTAAGTAGCAACTTAATGCAGTGTTATAAATTATCAGGTCTATATAAACACAAAAAGCAGTTAACTCTAGTATTACATATCATTATGTCTTGGTCGCAGGTCCCATAATGAATATCTATTAAATTAGCAAAATAACGTTAGTTAATAAAGTGCAGACATGTTGACAAAATTATTTTTATTGATGATATTTATTGTTTTCGTACTTTGAACTTGTTTTAATATTGAGTGTAAATACCCTCGTTAACAACTTTATGAAGTTTGTTCATAATATATAATAGTGTCAAATAAAAACGAACACAATAACCCAGTTCTCTTCAACTTCTTTCGAATTTCGGTCACGGCGGCCTGTCTCACAGAAGAAAACTGATTATTCTCGAAAAGCCCTATTATTTGTCAATTGCACCACAGAGTTTAGTCGAAATTCGTATGAACTCATTACTCGTATAACTGGTATGCTCACTGATGAGCAACGCAGCCTTTTAGAAAATCATTTCCACCTGACATAACAAATGAAGATCGTTACCTTCCCATCGCCGGCGTAATGGAAGCCCGCGTCAGTGGAGAAAACGAGCAATCGACGGGCTTTTTCGCGCCATCCGATTTCTCGCTGACATACAATCGCCTGCATTATGGCGTCGAAACCACCTTCCGGTGCGTCTAAGTTACCCGACACGTCAGCGCCTGCCACTGCTTTCTGTTGTCACATTAATATAAAAGAAAGTTAAAAAGATTTTGTAATGAGATAAGTACTATAATTAATTGCAAATATTTAAAATGAAGTTGTGCTTACATCGAAGAAATTTGTATCATTGCTAAGCGACATTTGATTCTTAAAACCATAAGGTGCCGCACAGCCGTCGCACGGTGAAATCAAACTGAAACAATGAAATTATTTTTATATAAACCTTCATGATAAATAAATATTAGAAAAAGTATTAAAAATATTAAATAAACATAAATATTATAGATGTAGAAGAAATAATTCAGGATATTAACTGAAGTAAATTTTATGAAGTACAGTCACGCTGCAACTGTATTATGGATGTAGCACGAATAATGCAGGACATCAACTGAAGTAAATTTTACGAAGTACAGTCACGCTGCAACTGTATTATGGATGTAGTACGAATAATGCAGGACATCAACTGAAGTAAATTTTATGAAGTACAGTCACGCTGCAACTGTATTATGGATGTAGCACGAATAATGCAGGACATCAACTGAAGTAAATTTTACGAAGTACAGTCACGCTGCAACTGTATTATGGATGTAGCACGAATAATGCAGGACATCAACTGAAGTAAATTTTACGAAGTACAGTCACGCTGCAACTGTATTATGGATGTAGCACGAATAATGCAGGACATCAACTGAAGTAAATTTTACGAAGTACAGTCACGCTGCAACTGTATTATGGATGTAGCACGAATAATGCAGGACATCAACTGAAGTAAATTTTACGAAGTACAGTCACGCTGCAACTGTATTATGGATGTAGCACGAATAATGCAGGACATCAACTGAAGTAAATTTTACGAAGTACAGTCACGCTGCAACTGTATTATGGATGTAGCACGAATAATGCAGGACATCAACTGAAGTAAATTTTACGAAGTACAGTCACGCTGCAACTGTATTATGGATGCAGCACGAATAATGCAGGACATCAACTGAAGTAAATTTTATGAAGTACAGTCACGCTGCAACTGTATTATGGATGTAGCACGAACAATGCAGGACATCGACTGAAGTAAATTTTACGAAGTACAGTCACGCTGCAACTTATTATGAATGTAGCACGAATAATGCAGGACATCAACTGAAGTAAATTTTATGAAGTACAGTCACGCTGCAACTGTATTATGGATGTAGCACGAATAATGCAGGACATCAACTGAAGTAAATTTTACGAAGTACAGTCACGCTGCAACTGTATTATGGATGTAGCACGAATAATGCAGGACATCAACTGAAGTAAATTTTACGAAGTACAGTCACGCTGCAACTGTATTATGGATGTAGTACGAATAATGCAGGACATCAACTGAAGTAAATTTTACGAAGTACAGTCACGCTGCAACTGTATTATGGATGTAGCACGAATAATGCAGGACATCAACTGAAGTAAATTTTACGAAGTACAGTCACGCTGCAACTGTATTATGGATGCAGCACGAATAATGCAGGACATCAACTGAAGTAAATTTTATGAAGTACAGTCACGCTGCAACTGTATTATGGATGTAGCACGAATAATGCAGGACATCAACTGAAGTAAATTTTACGAAGTACAGTCACGCTGCAACTGTATTATGGATGTAGCACGAATAATGCAGGACATCAACTGAAGTAAATTTTACGAAGTACAGTCACGCTGCAACTGTATTATGGATGTAGCACGAATAATGCAGGACATCAACTGAAGTAAATTTTACGAAGTACAGTCACGCTGCAACTGTATTATGGATGCAGCACGAATAATGCAGGACATCAACTGAAGTAAATTTTATGAAGTACAGTCACGCTGCAACTGTATTATGGATGTAGCACGAACAATGCAGGACATCGACTGAAGTAAATTTTACGAAGTACAGTCACGCTGCAACTTATTATGAATGTAGCACGAATAATGCAGGACATCAACTGAAGTAAATTTTATGAAGTACAGTCACGCTGCAACTGTATTATGGATGTAGCACGAATAATGCAGGACATCAACTGAAGTAAATTTTACGAAGTACAGTCACGCTGCAACTGTATTATGGATGTAGCACGAATAATGCAGGACATCAACTAAAGTAAATTTTATGAAGTACAGTCACGCTGCAACTGTATTATGGATGTAGCACGAATAATGCAGGACATTAACTGAAGTAAATTTTACGAAGTAGTCACGCTGCAACTGTATTATGGATGTAGCACGAATAATGCAGGACATCAACTGAAGTAAATTTTACGAAGTACAGTCACGCTGCAACTGTATTATGGATGTAGCACGAATAATGCAGGACATCAACTGAAGTAAATTTTACGAAGTACAGTCACGCTGCAACTGTATTATGGATGTAGCACGAATAATGCAGGACATCGACTGAAGTAAATTTTACGGGGTACAGTCTAGCTGTTGCTATATTATGGATGTAGCACGAATAGTTTAGCTTCACTATGAAAGAACTACGCGTGCACAAATTACCAACGTAAAAAAGAAGCTTAATGCTGTTGTGTTTCGTATAATGAGGGTAAAAACCGTTAACCGTATTACTAGCATTTTAAATTTTGATTCTCAAACGATAATAGATGCCAGTGTCTATATGGCGCAGCATTCAATTATAAAGTGAACTGTGGTTATCTATAGAATAAGGGTGACAAACAAGTACACAAGTTCACCTGATGGTAGTTTGCATGAGCGCTGCAACCATAAAATAGCTGCAGCATTACTTTACCACGTTGTTGAGGAGGCTGTAGTTTAGCTTAAGAAGCAACCGAAGGGTAGCGCCCGACTAAAGGCAGGTCCAGACAGACAGGATGGCGATAGACGCAGGTGACTCGGAAACTGTGTATTTCATGACATTCCTTGGGTGAGGCGCTTGTTCAGATGTGGACTTTAGGGGGGCTGTAATAATGATGATGATGATGAGTGTTACTTGGTGCATTAAGTGCACATAAAAAGAATGATTGTCTGACTGCTGAATATAAGGCTATTAAAACATGATTCAACAAATATGCATAGCATACCTGGCAGTCAGGCTGCACCGTGTGCAGGTGAAGTTGGCATTTCAGGAATTTATTTGAAACCCCCCCCCCCCTCTCATTCTTAACCGATACAATATTATATTATATTATAACCAAACTTTCTTAAAAAATACGAGACGTCCAAGTAGCTTGCAAACTAAAGGAGGCACTTTATGACATACATTGGTTACGAAAATATGGCAGTGATCTCGTAATTTTGATTATAGCGTTGCTTGAGACAAAGAGATAAATGAATGATAATGATAAATAAATGAAAACAATAAAAGCTGTAAACCGCACATTGTGCGTGGCTGATTGTAAAGAGGTTCTAATAATAAAAAGAACAACTTTGTTAGATAGATAAACTAGTTAGATACACAATATGTAACAAAAACCCTGTGGTTCCCGTTGAGTACGTTATCAGGATCAGTATTCAAACGTATAGGAATAATTTATTTTTAAAAACTCGACCAATTTTTTTTAATTTTATTTAAAAAAATAATTATATGCAAATTGTATGTGTTTTTATTACTTCTGCATTGTCCGGGGAGTAAGAGTATTGTCAAACACCCCGCTTTACTTTGCTTTAGCATCGGCTATTGTCAGTAAGAGGTAATAAAACCACATATAATTATAAAAAAAAATAATCGAGTTTTTAAAAAAAGTTATTTCTATAGGTTTGAATACTGATCCTAATAACGCACTTAACGGGAACTACAGGGTTTTTGTTACATGTTGTATATGCCTCTTTTTAGTGTAGAATAGCATTCTTTGTTTATTCCCTTCTTCCTATTTAATAGATACTATCATAGGTTGCCGGCCGCTTAGAGGATGTGGGTTAACGACAGATCCATCGTAACGAATTAAAACCGTATATCGTAACCTTATTATATACTCCGTTGAGAACAATTAAGTGATGTCATCATTATCATTATTAAAATCGTTTAAAATATCATAGAATATTAAATTATTAGGTACAAATTCTGAAGGAATCAGAAAATTGTCTATTTTTGTAAAATACAATCACTAACAATCGTGAGAAGCAATGTACAAAATGACGTTACACATACGAGGGTGGATTGAAAAGTACTCGGCCTAACACAGATCCATTCAATTCTAAAAATCAAATCTACCCACATTATTTAGTTCAGTTCAGACTAGTTCATTGTGTGAAGTTCGAAACGTGTGCGATAATTAGTTGTAATTTTATAAATTTATTAACAAAGTGTTCAGATGAGACAGCGCCATCTATTTCATACCATGTACAACAAAATAGCGACATCTAGATCGCCCGTACTGTAACTAGGAAGTAACCTAACCATTTGTATCGATCACAGAATGTGTTAGTTATAGAACCTAAGCAATTAGTTCCATTGTAATACCGCTGTAATGTAATGGCGCTGTATGAGACTATAAATATGAAGAGCCTTGTCAAGGCTCGTCCATTTTGATCGATTGCACAACAATAAACATATATTCCAAGAGACCAGTCTTTGCTGTAACACAAAGTAATCGGACATAATTTCCGCGAATGGAGCAAATCGAGCAGCGTGCCGTCATGAAGTACCTCCATAAGAAGGGGCTATCATCAAAAGCCATCCATGATGACATGGTCAGTACATTAGGCGATTGTGCTCTGTCATATTCATCCGTCAAAAATGGATAGCAGAATTTAAGCGTGGTAGAGAGAGTGTGAAAGATGAACCCCGCTCTGGAAGGCCTTCGACGTCAACTACTGACGAAAATATTAAAAAAGTACTTGATATAATAATGGGAGACCGCAGATTAAAAATTAGAGAGATAGCCGAGATTATAGGCATCTCTTATGAACGAACTCAAAACATCATTGTCAACGAGTTGGGTTTCCACAAGGTGTCTGCGAGGTGGGTTCCGCGACTGCTTTCAGTTGAACAAAAAAGGACGCGATTGACTATTTCACGCGACTGTTTGGAGTTCAACAATCAAAACAGTGGAGAAGACCTGGTTCACCACTCCCTAAAAAGGCTAAGTCGATTTTGTCGGCAAATAAGGTGATGGCTTCAGTATTCTGGGACTCGAAAGGTGTGATTATGATTGATTATCTTGAAAGGGGTCAGACTATAAACTCTGATTACTACTGCACCTTACTACGTCGTTTACGAGAGGAAATAAAAGAAAACCGTCGAGGAATGCTCAGAAGAAAAGTCCTGTTTCATCAAGATAACGCCCGTGTTCACACGTCAGTACAGTCAATGGCTGAAATTCACAACTGTGGCTTTGAACTGTTACCGCATCCGCCGTATTCACCTGATCTGGCACCATCAGACTTCTTTCTGTTCCCTAACCTAAAAAAGCACTTGGGAGGTCAAAGATTTTCGACAAACGACGAGGTCAAAGCAGCTGTAGACGCATATTTTGACTCTAAGGAAGAATCATTTTTTTTCAACGGTCTAAATGCTTGGAAGGGGAGGTGGCAAAAGTGTATTGAACTTGATGGTGATTATGTAGAAAAATAAAAATATAACTGATTTAGTATGTGTTTATTTTCTTGGTTAGGCCGAGTACTTTTCAATCCACCCTCGTATATCCAAGTAGAGTTGGTGGGGTGTAAATTGCATGTGCATTCTGCTAACCAAGGATAGAGGTCCTAGCAAACTACAAATGGCAATATATCCATTCGTAAATATCCACACAAGCACAGTCCAGTATTTAAAAGCAGTATTACGCCAAACGTAGTGACTTACCAAATTCTCGTTAGTAAATCAAAAGTATACTCATGGACAAATTTAGAGGAACGCAAAAGAAATCAATTTCTCCTACTGTAATGATCGTGCGTACTGGCTGGCTACAAATATTAGTTAATTCACAAGGTTTTTTGTCGCAGACTACCACAAAACACGGTGTTTTATTAAAGCTACTCCCTGGTAAATTCGTCACTTCGCGGACCACTTTTTATATTTTTTTAATCATATAGCTACTTACTTTTTCGGTACAGTAGACACGTAGGGCATGACGAGTTTGTCGACAAATGAACCAAAACCGATTCTGAAGTTCGAAGTGATGTTCCTCATTGTACTTGAGAGTAAGCTACCAAGTGAACTCAGCTTGTCCTTGTCATTTTTCATAGACCTACTAAGGTCCATAAGATAGTAAAGGTCTACTGGATAGTCCTGAGCTTGGGCGTATGAGAACGTCATCTTTTGCATTTGATCTAAAAAATTAATTAATCGTTAGAAAACCAGACCCGCTGTAACAAGACAAAATTACTATCAATGTTTTACTTACTCATTCTTAATTGCATTTTTACTCTCTGTGGCTTGATTTGGACTAAATTTTCTCCAAAAGCGGCACCTCCGCCAGCCATGTTATAGCCGCTTCCTCCCTTAAAACTAGTACTGCTGCTGCTAAAAGATTCCTCATAGAACGATGATTCCATGCCCATACCCATACGGCCCCGTGCTGTTAAAAATAATTGAAGATTACAACCAATTCTCTACTAGATAAATACTCATTAAAATCAATGAACTATAATATAACGACACGTGGTAGAGCCTTGCTGCAGCTATATTAATAGTATACCTGTAGCACGAATGGGTCGGCTCCAACGGGGATGGACCACGCTATCACATAATACCAGCGTTAAATAGCAACTTAATGCTGCTGTGTTTCGTATGGTGAGTGTAGAGAACCGGAGAACTTTTTTACTAGAAAAGAGGCATTCTATCTTAGTACTCACGGCTGACAACGCATCTGCATTTTAATTCGTAAACGAAGATAGATGTAGATGTCTATGGGCCACAGCAACCACTTACCATCAGGTGGACTGTGTTCTCGTTTGTCAGCCTTATTCTAAAAAAAAAAAGAACTGATACCTACGTGTTTCAAATGAAACAATGCGCTCTATGCATTTCATGCACTCTTGTGACCTACATTAACGTAGAATCGCAACTTCGCTTTTAACTCACATAATATTAATACTTGCCATTTGGAAATCGCTTTAATGGGTCCAATATTCAAAAGACCAATATACACCATATTTCCAAGTTTTGAGGTTCATAAAGTTAATTCTTATAAAAGAATATCTGTGTTTGCGAGTGTGTGTACACTGCACTTTACATTAAGTAGATTAGTGAAATTTTTCCTCTAACATAACATTTCATGAAGAAATAACGATATCGTCACCTAACCAATCTCATCCGACGTTGAATATGAATACCTGGTCAAAATTTACATTAAAATTGACAAATGCCATTTTTTCAAAACAAAAAAAGAACTGGCAGTAACTTTAAAATATCTTAATTGAGAACTGAATTATAAGATCAAAGCGAATAGCACTCCATTTTAATAGTAAATTCATAAATTGATGTTTTCTTTCGTTTTATGAACATGACGGTTTTCTAAAATAAGCATGGTCCTCGGCAATAATGTGCCGTATTTCATTCCACGGTCACAGCTAAATCTTTCATAACGGAGTCTTATAAAAATTTAAATCAGAATATTTAGCAGGCATTGCTTACCTCTAGTCAGCTCTTTGTTAAACATTGGATCAATAGAACGTTGGTTATCTGGGTTGAAAATATAAGCTTCGTCGCAACCGCCCGTCCCGCCTTCCATGGCGGGGTTGAAACACCGCGGTCCATTGAACTCGGGGGCGAAGCACCACGCGCAGCTGGCCGTTCGAATGCAATCGCTGCAAGTGGTCTTGCTCGAACACGGATTCTGAGCGAGTAGTTGTTCCGCACGTTGTGCCCAACTTGTCGCCAACAGTCCCGCCCACACACATAGTAGAAGGCTTGATCGTTGTACAAACATTTTGTTTCGTTTTCTATAAAATGAAGTTTTTCTGTAACAACCATAGTAATAAAACAATTTAACAGTTGAATATCTACCTTGCATCAAACTAAGAAAAACTATTTTAAAGTAAAGCCTTCACTTCAAATCCTGAAAGAGTATTAAAAACTGAAGAGGTAATAAGTGAGTGATACATTTTCTTTGATATTTTATATAATATAACTAGCTACAGCTACTAGCTATAGCGTATTAAATAAAATATCTGGACATAACCATAACTAGTTATGGTTATGTCCAGATATGTTATGTATAGATAAATGTTTATCGCCATTTAATGATTCAGCTTCTGAAGTCATCATTAGTCAATGTATCCGTACAAACTGGTCAAGGCTTACTGTAAAATGTAAGATAGGTAACGAACGGTACCTATTTAAAGATTTTTCAGACTTTTGTTTATTAAATAAATTATATTAACCAAGTGCTTGCAAAAAAATTATGAATATTTATTTATTTTGTATTGCACTGCCTATTGCAAAAAAAAAAGAAAAGAAAGGGCGTACAGAATGTTTTAGGCATTCTCTACCAGTCACATGGAGTGGTAAAAAGTTGACGTAAGTGTAGCGTAGCAATATAAGTTTTAGTAGTAAACATCATGATTAGATTTTTGTGGTTGGGTAGAAGATTTACAACATTTGACCTCTTCCTCAAAGTTACACGTCTTGGCCTAGAGGGCATGAGAATGTCCTAGCTTTTTCTTAGTTGCGTTTTAAATCACCCATCATGGGACGAGATAGTGATGAACGCTACCGCACGTCCAATTACTATTATTTAACCTCATTGTAAACCACATCTTGCTCAAATAGTAACTTGCATGTAAAACATACTTGAAAAATTATAATAGTCAGACCGTGTACATACAATAATATCTTTATATATAAAAATTACGTATCACGTTGTTTGTCCGCGATGAACTCCTAAACTACTGAACTGATTTCAATGAAATTTTGCACACTCTGTGCAGTTTGGTCCAACTTGAGAGATAGGATAGTTTTTATCCTGATAAGTGACACTCAATATTTTTTATTACGAATTTAAGGATTTTTTATATGAAGGGTCGTCGAAAAGGGTAGAACAACGTCTGTATGGCCAGCTAGTTTAATATAAAAATAATAGTTATTTATGTAAGAGTAATTGCTTGGATAGTTAATTAGTAATATAAGAATTTATTCATTAAATAAATTTTTAATAACTTATAATTTAAGAATTTTTTTTATCTCTTATACAATTTATGCCAAATTTATCTACTTATGGTTTAAATAATTATTTTTTAAATTATGGTCAAGGTTTAGTAAAAAAAAAATTATATAGATTGAATAGAATTATATAGAGATCAAGGTATATTTAATATTATTAAAAATTATTTCATTTTTTACTATTTATATCAAATAAATAATTATAAAATTTATTTGTTTAGATTTATTTTATGAATAATATTTTTTTATTTTATGATATTAATTTAAGATTTATATAGCTTATATAGAGCATAATATTGACGATATTAAGGAGATTATATAATCTTTAAGTATTTATAAAAAAAAAATATTTTTACAATGAAAATGTAATGTTTTATTTAAACTATATAAATATATAAAAATAAGAAATATTAATTAGTTTCATCACTATAAATTAAGTTAGCAGCTTAATTATAATGTATTTCAAATTTAATTTAAATTTATTATTCAATAATATCATTAACAGTGATATACCTCTATTTGCTTTCAATTAATATAAATAAGGAGTTAAATAACTCATTATTTTAAGTCGAAATTAAATGCAATTTATTGCGTCTTATTTAAAATAAATTGATAAATCAATATTTTTTGAATGCAAATAAAATGTTTTATATAAACTATAGTCCTTAATTAGTACAATTAAGTATATTTTGATTTCATTCATGATATAATCCTAATAATCCTAATAATAAAATAATTAAGAAGAAAAATCTAATTTTTATTAATACAAACTTAAAAACGCATTGAACATTCTCTTACACCTAAGTTGTGATTTAATTTTCCCATAGCATCACAAAATTTATCGACAACGGATTGCTAAGCAAAACTGAGAAAATTAAAGGAGTAAGTATTTCAAATAAATAAGTATAAATTTCAAAATCTGTTCACGTCAACAGACTTCTTCCTAGGGGAATGGGGAATCCTTTTGTCCCACATAAACGGACTGCTGCCGCCCGCGAATATACATATAAAACGGACGAATCCCACATTAAGGGTACGAACTTTAATGGGAAAGAATAGATAAGGGGATATCATGCTCGACTTAATTAAAAGCATTATAGAAAAGTCAACAAGCACTATTACAGTCACTTTCTCGTTTACAGGGACTTTATATGCACCTGTACGGATCTGTCCATCCTATGGCTGCGCGTAGACAGCAACGACCATCCTCGCGTCTACGGGTGCCTCTATAGGTATCTATAGGTACAGACCGACTCATCGACCACGTCCAAATGGCTGCAGACTCCGTGCTAAAACAGGTCCCATCCGCAGAGATCGTGATACTCGGTGACTCTAACACCCACCACGCTGAATAGCTTGGTTCTCGTTTAACCGATCATGCGGGTAGATCTGTCTAGACTTTGCCTTGGCATATGGTCTAACACAACTGGTTACTTCGCCTACGCGAATCCCAGATGTGGACGACCATGTACCTTCCCTGTTGGACCTTCTGCTGACCTCTCATCCGGACGGATATCAGGTCTCCGTCGATGCCCCTCTGGGTTCTTCGGACCATTGCCTGATCCGGAGTACGGTGCCACTCACGCTCCAACCGCAGTTGCGATCTGCAGCTTGCCGCCGTGTTTGGCACTATAGGTCAGCCGATTGGGCGGGATGCGGTCTTTTTTGCATTCTACCCTTGGGGGCGGGTTTGCTTTTCGCCGGAAGATCCCAGCGTTGTTGCCGATTCTGTTGCTGATGTGGTACTTCAGGGTATGGGACTTTTTATTCCATCCTCTGTGGTGCTCATCGGAGCCAAATCCCAGCCAAGGTTTGGTCGCTCCTGTAAAATAGCATCACGCTATTAGCAGGAGTATATACCAGGCCTGGGCTGACGCATCAACGTCTCGGGATGTAAACACCAGTGAACTTAAAAAGAAGTATAATTCCGCCTCCAGGTCCTTCAAAAGCGTCATTGCCACGGCAAGGTCTGAGCACATCGGTAGAATTGGCGAGAAACTAGTTCGCCTTCCTTCAGGACCCGTGCATTCTGATCTCTCGGCAAGGCTGTCCAAGGGAACTTCTGTCAGCCATCTCTTCCATCTCTGCACAGAGAGGATGACTCACTGTCCCATGCCGCAAAGGAGAAAGCCGATCTGTTGAGCTCTCTCTTTGCGTCCAACTCGACTCTAGATGACGGGGGAACACACCAGCGACCAGCCCACGATGTGAGTGCTCCATGCTGGATGTGCGGTTTACACAGCGCTCGGTTCGCAAAGCACTCTTCTCCCTCGACATCAGCAAGTCGAGTGGGCCCGATGGAGTCCCTCCCATTGTGCTGAAGACGTGTGCTCCGGAGTTGGCACCGGTTTTAACGCGTCTTTTCCGTTACTCCTACTCCCAAGGCGTAGTCCCGAATTCATGGAAGACAGCTTTGGTCCACCCGATCCCTAAAAAAGGCGACCGCTCAGACCCGTCCAACTACCGGCCTATCGCCATCACTTCCTTGTTTTCCAAAATAATGTATCGCCATCACCTCCTTGTTCTCCAAAATAATGTAATCTATTATAAACTGCCAGCTAATGAGGTACCTTGAGGATCACCAGCTGATTAGTGACCGCCAGTACGGTTTTCGTCGGGGTCGATCAGCTGGTGATCTTCTAGTCTATCTGACTCATAAATGGTCTAGAGTTCAAGGGGGAGGCATTGGCCGTTAGTTTGGACATAGCGAAGGCCTTCGATCGGGTCTGGCACAAAGCGCTTCTTTCGAAGCTTCCTTCCTATGGGCTTCCCGAGAAATTGTGCAAATGGATCACCAGTTTCCTTGCTGATCGGAGCATCAAGGTCGTAGTAGACGGTGCATGCTCTGATTTCAAGCCTATCAACGCTGGTGTTCCACAAGGCTGCGTGCTATCACCACCGCTGTTTCTCCTGCATATCAATGATATGTTGAAAACTGGTAGCATTCATTGCTATGCGGACGACAGCACTGGTGATGTCTTATATACCGGCCATGGCAATATTTCCCGGTAAAACGTCGCCGAGTACCGGGACAAACTTGTGTCTGAAGTCTAGTCTTTGCTTAACTAAGTCTCGGATTGGGGGCGACTAAATCTAGTCTAGTTCAATCCCCAAAAGACACAAGTTTGCGCGTTTATCGCTAAAAAGAACCCCTTTGTCGTATCTCCTCAGTTTCAAGGCACTCCCCTTGCTGCCTCAGCTAGCATCGGAATCCTTGGCGTCGACATATCGAGTAGTGTGCAGTTTCGTGGTCACTTGGAAGGGAAGGCCAAATTGGCCTCTAAAAAGCTTGGCGTGCTCAGCAGAGCGGGACAGTATTTCATGCCGGCGCATCGCTTGCAACTTTACAGAACGCAAGTTCGGCCCCACATGGATTACTGTTCTCATCTCTGGGCCGGGGCACTCCAGTGCCAGCTCCTTCCACTTGACCGCATCCAGCGCAGAGCTGTTCGAATCATCGACGACCGAGTTCTTTCTGATCGGCTCCATAAACTGGCACTGCGTAGAGATGTTGCATCTCTTTGCGTATTTTATCGCATCTATCACGAGGAGTGCTCTGAGGAATTGTTTGGATTAATTCCAGCCGCTCAATTTCACCATCGCACATCGCGACAAAACTCGCGTTACCATCCATGTCATCTGGATGATTGGCGGTCCACCACTGTGTGATTTAGAAGAAGTTTTCTCCCTCGCACAACTTCCTTGTAGAATCGATTACCACCAGCGATTTTTCCGGGCCGATACGACTTAAAAGTCGTAAGTACGTCTTAAAGAAAAGAGCTTACACCTTTCTAAAAGGCCGGCAACGCATCTGCAATTCCCCTGGTGTTGCGGATGTTCATGTGCGGCGGTAGTCACTTACCATCAGGTGAGTCGCATGCTCGTTTGCCCCCTCTTCTATAAAAAAAAAACCTAATCTTGCTACTTAAACTATTAACGCCAATCGCGTGACAAGAGAAATATGGTTCTATTATTAATCTTTACCGTTTAAGCGGAAATAAAAGCAAAAATATTATTGAAACGAAAACTTTTTTATTGAATGTAGATTAACATTAATATTTATTGAAAGTCACTCTTATGTTTAATTACCACTGTTTCGGAAAAAAACCTCTGTCCTGTTAAGAACCAACACGAAACCCAGCGGGACTTTTTTTAAATAACAACTTACAATCAACAATCAGCTCACAGAATACCAGCGTAAAATAGCAGCAGTGTTTCGTATGGTGAGTGTAGAGAACCAGAGACCCTTTTTACTGGAAAAGAGGCATTCCATCTTAGTCCTCACGGGTGACAACGCATCTGCATTTTGATTCGTAATCGAAGATAGATGCAGATGTCTATGGGCCACAGCAACCACTTACCATCAGGTTGACTGTGTGCTCGTTTGTCACCCTTATCCTATAAAAAAAAACAATCCTGCATGTTACACAATTAACAACACAAAACAATTAGAAATAGCCTGGTAGCGATCACCTCATTCCCAGGGGTTACTATCATCCATAAATTCCTTAATATTATAATAACCCTTTTTATACAAACTTAGTTAAATCACAGAATAAATTTTGGTTTAACTTAGTTTTTAAACTTATTTACATCATACATTAAAATTTAACGAAACTTACTAGTGACGCCAGAAGTACCTATTCTATGGTCTCTTTACTTTAGCTCATTATTGCTTACTATTACCATATTTAATGTGTGCTATTACTATAGAGTCTATATTCGTATAACCCAAGATTCACCCAAGCTGTTTAACTTTTGTCTATCTTTCTCATAGTTTTGCTTAGCAATCATTCGTGTGGTTGAATGTTTGTTGTATGCTATTTTATGAGTAAATATAATATTAAAGTTTAAAGTTTGAAACTTTCTCTTCTTACTATTAATGACTAAAAAATGAATCAAAAAATGTTCGACACAAATAAAACAAGGTGTGTGCGGGTTGTGTGCGCAGGCGGGCAAGAAAGGGCGCCGCCCACGACACCACATCGAGGTCGAGCACATACTAGGGCTACCAATACTACCAAACAAGCGAACAACGGACCTTACGGAGAAAGCATTTACTATGCAAATTCTATTTAGGTCTAGTTTTACATTGAAGTCAAAATTTCTTTAGGATCGTAGTTATTTGAAACTCGATGACACGAAAAAGTGACACTAAAAAGAGACAAACATATACATCTATAGGATTTAGTCTACGAGAGAATGAGATTAGATTATACAGTGTAAATTATAAATTTATTTATGGTTAAATTACATCTCGTTCTCTCGAAGTTTAGTTTTCTGAAGGTTTCACTTCTACTGCGTGTGAACTGCACACACGTTTTCTTTCTTAATGAAATATTTCCCTATGTATATATAACAACAGAATATCATGAAATAAAATTCAACCTTTTGTCTTTTGTTTACATTAAAACAGATTATTGCTCTCTTTATTTTACAAGTGTATGTATAGCTTTTATACGCCACACACGCAAACTAATTAAAAAAAAATAGAAACTTTACATTATGAATTATGTATTATATTAAGAAATCTTACTAAAATTTTGAAGCTTCAGTTCAGTTCAGCTTCAATTAAAATAATAAAATGCATATTTGAAAGCAAAATAACGCTACCCGAATACAAATTATCTGGCAACCCTAACAAATACACATTGCAGTAGACTAGACAGAACTAAATCAACCCGATTTTACACTTAGCAGTTAGCACAGAACGAAGGCAACCAACATTGTTTTGACAAATGTTTACAGTAGCGAATACTTATGAATATTGTCGTAGTAAATTCTATTGGACTTTTTACAGTCAACAAAATGGACTCGCCTCTTTTATTCCTATCTTTTTCATAATCTAATCAAAATTACTATTATTATAACTATGATTGGTAGTGAGTAAATTCTGAAATTAATAGTATTATATCGCATTCAACTAGCTTAATTAGCTTTGAAGTTAACATCCTAGCATTTTTACTATTAAATAACTAGCGGTCTGAATTATTATTTAGTCGATACGTTTAATAAAGCATTGTAATATATATATATATATATATATATATATATATATATATATATATATATATATATATATATATATATATATATATAAACTATCTTGTAATATCAGCGACAGCAGGGTCTATATCAATATTATACTTTGTGTAATCGATTCATTTTGATAAACATTTTTTTCCCTGTAGGTGACACTACTTGTTAAAATGATAGAGCGTTAAATTTAAAACGTGTAAATAATATATTTTAAAAGTCATGTATACAATTTTCTTTCATCAAAATTAAATGAAAACGCTCAGTGAGGGGTGCACTTTTGGATTTTCCAAACTATTTTTGAGTTGGTATCGGGAAGATGCTGCTATCCATCTCTGTTTCATTACCCTGTAACGCCTCTTATGACAATGACGGAATCATGAGGTAGTTGATACTCTGATCCCGCAACTACACAGTAAAAAAAATCTACAAAATATTGTCGAACAACTGGGCATAATTCTTAGCAACACTCAATCTACAAAGATATTATTAATGAGTAATTTTGTTATCTTTACCTATAAATAAAATTGAAGTATCTATCTTTAATATTGAAATGATAGGCTTCCATGAAGCGCAGGAGGTTGTTGTATGTTATAAGACATAAATAACCATTTTTAAAATCATTTTGTCTGTCTGTCTGTCCTAATCTTCGGAATGGCGGAACAGATTGTGATAAACTTTATGAACAGATAGAGAGCAATTCCGGGAGGGAAAGAGACTATACTTTATTCGAAAAACTTGAAGTTTAAAAAAAATGTCTTCGATTATTTTATAGATCCCATTCAAGTGACGCCGGTGAGGGTTGCTTGTAATACATAATAACGCAAAAATTGTTACCTACAATAATCACCGTGCCTATAACTTTATTTACTTTATTTAAAAATATATGTCTTTAGATATTTGCAGTTATAAATCTTTATTTACAAAAATTATAATTAAAACTCCTCGATTGCTTTTAG
Source organism: Parnassius glacialis (assembly GCA_033319125.1). Taxonomy (NCBI): domain Eukaryota; kingdom Metazoa; phylum Arthropoda; class Insecta; order Lepidoptera; family Papilionidae; genus Parnassius; species Parnassius glacialis. The sequence continues at coordinate 24,229,805 of JAVANC010000016.1, forward strand.
TTCTATTTGAAAAATGTATAAAAAATACAATATTGTCCCACTTATTTATAAATGTATTGTTTTTGATTGTACTTACCGTAGTAACAACAAACTTAAATGAAGGCACAATTAAGAACTTGTCACTGAATGTAAGGAAAAATATACATAAATGTTCAGAAACACTCCTTATCAAGAAGTTGAGTCACATTTCGTAAATCACAACAACAATTTTTTAAGGGTAATATAATTTAGCACTCCGAGATTACTTTCTCGTTTTATTTACCTATATATAGATTCTACTATAAATGTAAACAGATAACATTTATCGTTGGTTAATTAAAACCACTTAAAAATCACTCGCGTGAGTCGAAGAAAAATTTATGAACGTACGAAAATAGGATTTTTTAACATAAAACACAGATATTGAACAGCTGATGCTTGTTTAGCGTGCTGTTATAAATATTATAATTAAAAAAATTAAAAATAAATTCGAAAACGGAGCGCGAGCAGCGCGCAGCCAGCCAGCCTGCGCCGGATACACGCGTGACTAATTGTTCAGAAAATAACTTCGTCAGCGAGTGATATAGAAGGCGCCGTCACCGATCTTCTTAGAACCAATATGCAGTCAATAAAATAGTGCACATGTAGAGCTTTATTTTGATTTGACCTCAGTATATTATGTTAGACAAATTCACGTAACTAATATTTAAATAAATACACTTGCGGTAAAACCTCAATAATATATATAAATATTTATCAATATATAAAAACCCAATAAATTAACAAATTTTAAAGTATCTGGTTGTGAAAAATTATACTATTACTCGTAATACTTACATACAGAATTCAAGGCTTATTACATGAGTAAACGAGTCTGTGTAGGTCATGCAAGTTACGTCACTCATAAAATAATAAGCTGACCAATATAGCCATGACACAAGATGTCATGGACACACCTTCGCACCATTCTTTGATTCACCATTTCGTTTTCGCGAGGCACGGAGTCAGTATTCGTTAGATATTCAATCAAATAATAGCAGCAGTAATCGTGACGCAAATCAACCTATCCTTTATTGCAATGAGTCAAGCATGTATAATGTGGGCAACCATAGTAAAATGATAAGTTATATTCATTCGCACTATTCACTCTAAAATGGTATTGCGCTCCGCGTACTAACAACTTGAGCGAGTATTAATTTTTGCAGCATTAATTTTCAATTTTTCCCCTACTTGCATAAATTTTGATTTCATACGAGTACTCTTTACATCGAACACGAAGGCCAGACGTTATTGCCTGGCAACCTAACCTGATGGGTTTATTTTAAACATAATTGTTTTTAAACAAGCCCGGTAACCAATCTTTCAGAGGTATGCCACTAGGCCGGCAGGTTCAATGTGTAGAGCTTAATTTTCTTCATATGAACCAGTATTTTATTAAATTCGAATTTTACTAGTATCTACAAGAGAGGGACAAAAAGTTGGATACGTAGTAAAATTGTACCACTCAATTAAAGATAATGTATAACGTCAATGTTTTATTTAATTTTTTACTAAATTAATAAGGACCACAGTTTGCTTTGCGTTGACGTTAGACGTTTGGTTTTGTTTTCTCGTGGAAATTAATAAGTTTCAATTATAAGCAGATGCTTTTTTATATTAATATCTTATTTTAGGTGACAGTTTTATTATAATAGAAAAACAATGCAGTTACTGAGTAATTTACACCGGCAACGGTACCAAGAGTGACCCCATCTCACTGCAGTTCATGCTTGATGAAACAAGTAAAAATAAAAAATACGGAATAATTGGAAATCCTATCGTAATGGAAATTTTCAAAAATAATAAAATCCTTCTGAAAAACCATATGGATAAAGATATCTTCTGGCTAATTTTTCTTTTGTACTTTTAGGGAGATTCCCTGGATTTTTTAATTTTTAAAGGCGATTCCCGACCAGCAATGAGATTGTATAACTAGTGGGAATCGTTGACGGTAGTGGGGAGAAACTGAGTCTTGTAGATACCACCATTTTTCTTGGAATCACACTAGACGCGAAGCTTCAATGGAGCCCCCATATATCAAAGCTAGCAAGCAGACTTAGTTCTGCAGCATATGCTGTAAAAAAGATTAGAAGTCTAACTAGTGTTGAAACAGCTAGACTAGTTTACTTTAGCTATTTCCATAGCATAATGTCGTATGGTATTTTGCTATGGGGACACGCAGCTGACACTGAAATTATATTTGTTTTGCAGAAGAGGGCCATAAGAGCAATTTATGATTTAAAGCCTAAAGTGTCGCTGCGACAAAAATTTAAGGAAATTAATATATTAACTTTGGCCTCTCAATACATTTATGAAAATGTAATGTACGTACACAAAAATAAAAGTAGTTTTACAAAAATAAGTGATATTCATTCTGTAAATACTAGGAACAGACACAAGCTAGTAGTACCAGTTACTCGACTCCATCGAGTCAGTAATTCATTCTTGGGGCGATGTATACGCTTTTACAACAAAATTCCAGAAAATATACAAAATTTGACCTGCTCAAAGTTCAAAAACTTTATTAAACTAAGTTTGTATAAAAAGGGTTATTATAATATTAAAGAATTTATAGATGATAATAACCCCTGGAAGTGAGGTGATCGCTCCCAAGCTATTTCTAATTTGTTGTGTTGTTAATTTGTGTAACATACATGATTGTAAGCTGTTATTTAAAAAAAAAGTCCCGCTGGGTTTCTTGCTGGTTCTTCCCAGGACAGAGGTTTTTTTCGAACCAGTGGTAATTATACAAAAGAGTGACTTTCAATAAGTATTATTTATAATCTATATTGAATAAAAAAGTTTCTGTTTCTGTTTCTGTTTCTGTAGGAGTCACCGTAACTGTAGTGTATGTGTGTATGTGTGTGTGTGTGTGTGTGTGTGTTTTTTTTTAATATGATAATATAACACTTTGTCAAACACCTAGGTGTAGCCACGATTTATGCCCATAATTTTACAATGTCATTCAATATGGCATATGACGGTATACGGCTCCGGTGGTGGTCTTTTTCGCATATCAAAGGCGATTGCCGCGGTAATTTTTGCGTCAAGTAACCACACTACAGTTTGCTCAGTGTGCGACACCAAGAAAATATACTATATACGGAAGTTCGACATGAGCTCAACGGAAACGAACGGCTTTCTGTGCATTTTTATCATCCACCATCTACTTTTAAGTCTTGATTTAGGTTTATTAAAATGTAAAAGAATTCATAAAGTACAACACCGCTGCCGCTTAAACCTCCATCTTAAAAAATGACATACTTCCCGCCTAGTTCATTGTCATATCTAGGTAAACACCAGTATAACCACACTACCTCACTCGATAGTTTAGGCAGTACATAATTTAATACCATAATTATTGCGGTAAGCGGGTTGTAGATGGTAAGGTAGTGTGACCGTAGCATTATAATTGAAACTGGTACATTTAAACAAGATAACAAAACCAAACTTCAAAACAAAGCATGACGCGAATCCCATCGAAGTTAAACAATCGCACTGGTGGTCAAAATACAAGATAATATAATTATTAATCATTCAGCTTCGTTAATCAAACAAGTAAATCGGTCAGAGAATTTAATTTGCTATGGGAAAACCGTGATTCACAAGTGAGTCTCTACAGAGACGCGATTGGCAATCTCAGAGCATATCGAGGCAGACCCTGCAGGAAATGTGGTAAAATTTGAAAAGCTATTGAAAAAACATTTTGGTTGTTCTGCATGTTCCTTTTGTCACGCTCTACTCACGCCACACCAAAAGCGACCACACATAATAAAATGCTGTGAGTTATTGGACTTTTGAAGCAAAAAAAAAATTAAGAACTTTTGATTCGGATTGTTACTGTAGTTGAAACTAGGCTACTAATTAAGAGCCTGTGGTACGTATGACTCGATCCCGTGACAATCTGCTGGGAAACCCCGTGGCAACAGCTTTTGGATTCAGAACAAATCCTTTTAATTGTTTACAAACAAAAAGATGTTTCCATAGCAGAATATTCCGCTGGAATAATTAAAAGGTTGTAAGACGTAAAGGTAAAAAGCGAGGAAAATTGAACAAATCGTGCTGCTTTTACACGACAACGCAACGCTGGCTTACTGTACAGGGCATTCATTCAAATCCTGGAACAACCACGCTACAGCCCAGATTTAGCCCAATGAAATTATTATTTCATTCTAAAAATAAAAAAGTTACCTTCGGGGAGAAAAAAGCTGGTTTTCTTTTCGAGGACATAAACATTTTAATTAACCGATCTGAAAAATGTATAGGGAGTTAATCCTATATCAAAATATAATCCTAAATCAATCCTAATCGGATATTGAAAAATTATGGCTATTTTTCAATCCTATTGAGATTTTGAATTTAGTTTCTGTGGTCTAAATGCATTTACTATTTGCTAATCGATTAAAAAAGAAAGGTGTAAAAATTATATGGGACTGGAAAATCCACGCCGGAAAGGAAGATTAGACATTCTGCTCCTGAACGACATTGTGGCTGTTTAGGAGGGTTGTGTAGCTCTCAAGTTTTGAATTATCCCGTACAATTAATATTGGTATAGTTCGGAAATAAAAAAAGAAATTGCAAGAAGAAAATAACCAACCAACAATAAGGAAAGCAGTAATTTCGGCCATTTTTGACAACAAAATGAATCATTTTTTCAAAACGTTTAGTAAATACATAAAATAAAGTCCTTAAAAGTGTGTTATGGTCAAAAGAAAATAAATTATTGTATTTAAAGGTTACATAATATTTATGTAAGGTTTCGTTGTGGCGATTACTGGGTTACTAATAGGTGCATGGAAAATTCTGCGAGACCGAAAACAAATTGTGGCGATAATTTTCATTATTTTAGGTTTAATAATGAAAATTAAATCTGAAAATCTGAATCAACCAGATTTGCACTAGGTATTACCGATAGAAGATAGAATAAAACTGCGTCCGAACGATTTTACCGTAATAAAATTCTTCAGACCTTAGATGCCGTTAAGTGCTATTGGTGTCTATGGGTGCAACATACGGGATATATTAGAAGAAGTTGTACGTCGGGATACGGTCGTGATAAAAGAATCCCAACTAATGTAACCTGCAGCAAGTTTCCTTAAATCGACGATAACGGTCGAGGGTGAACCACGGGGGGTCAATGACCGTTCCCGCTCGCTTCGGCGGGCGAGGCGCCACCGCACTACACCAAAAAATTTACTTCTATAGAATCACCATCGTCAGTACGGATTTTAGCAACATGTTAAAAATTAAATACAGAGACACAATATTACCCTGTATTATTGTTTCATTTTGCTACAACAGGTCAAAAAATGAAAGACATGAAAATCCATTAAACTCGAGTGAGTTAAATCTTAAAAGACCTAGAAAAATCTCAAAATAATTACTAACCATCTTCAAAATTCCTAATGCACCTGTGCAGTTTTTCGGGCAATATAGTATAAAACCTACAAGTTGTTAAAATATACATATGTACTTGGCTACCTTGCAAGGGTGCGGCAGTACTTCACACCGGAGCAGCCGGTGCCAAGCCCGGTCGTGCATGGAGTACTGCTGTCACATATGCGCTGGTGCTGCAAAATGCCACCTGGCAGCGTTGGACTCAGTGGAGAGACGTGCTAAGAGGCTCATTGGTGACCTTAATTTGGTTGAAACCAATTTTGTCAGCCTCGAGCACAGGCGCAGAGTAGCCAGTCTCTCGGTAATCTATAGAATGCATTTTGGTGAGTGTGCGCAGGAATTACACGCTTTAATTCCTCCCTCTCTTTTCCTCTCTTCCTCTAGGCGGTCGGCGGGTCTTCATCCCTTTGTTGTCGATATAACACGCATTAGAACCAAACGATTTGCTTCGTCTTATGTAATGCGTACAGCAAGGGAGTGGAATAATTTGCCGGCGTCTATCTTTCCGTCCGAATACAATCTGGGTGTCTTCAAGGCAAGAGTGAATAGGCTTTTGTTACTCTAAGACAGTGCGATTTACCATCTACGGCTGCATCACCACTTACCACCAGGTGGGATTGTGGTCAAGGACTGGCTTATATGTAAAAAAAATATGTTACATAATTATATCTGGTCCATCAAGCAAGATTTTCCAGCAAGTTATTTTTTAATCTTGCTGGCACCAATAAAATTTTTAAATTGTTTATTGTAATTCTGAGTACAGCCTACTGATTTATCATGATCGACTATAGAGAAAAAAATAAATTACGAAGCAGCATGGCAGACATATTACTCTATAATCCTGTCGAAAATGGACCATAAATGAAAGACTAAAACTTTATTTTAAAATAAAAAATACAAAGATTCACAGGTGAAAGTAAATATATATTATATATTTAATTTATGCAATTGAAAGAAAGTTTATTTGAAGATTATATTATAACTTTTTTAACATTACTAGCCGATACCCATATGTTTCGCTGGGCGCACGATAATATTTTATTGCTGAACCTACACTTAAATTTCAAATTTTATTTTGATGAGACAATCAGGTGTATAGTTTTAGAGATCTCGTGATGAGTCAGTCAGTCAGTGGTATTTTGCTTATATATAAAATATAGATTATTTTAACATTTTAAACATATATGACATATTTCCACTATGTATTTAAATTTTGAAAAAAAAAGCCAAATGTTGCAACATTACATGTAATGTAAAATTGTGGTTGATTATGGGCAGTTTACATAACATGTGAAAAGGGGTGGAGGGGGAGAGCTATTGCTATTATTGCATATTTTAGTTAATATAATAACGGGTAAAAGTAAATATATATTATATTCTCCTTATATCCTAACACATACAAACACAGAGTCCTAATATCGGTCACGGTTTAGAAGTTTAGAAGAAGTTAGTTTTTAGTCCTCCATACTGCTCTAATTTTTATTACATACATACATATAATCACACCTCTTTCCCGTAGGGGTAGGCAGAGACCACTTCTTTCCACTTGCTACGATCCTTACATACATGTTTCGCTTCGTCCACTTTCATTATTCCCTTCATACATGCTCTTCTGTTTAGGGTACTCTTGACCTGGCCTTTTTTCAAGACGTCTGGAAACGTCCGCCTAGGTCTACCCCTTCCAACACTTTCATTCACACTCGCCTTATACACCTTTTTTGTCAAACGTTCTTCATTCATTCTCTCGACATGGCCAAACCATCTCAGCATACCTTTCTCAATTTTTGTCACTACATCTTCTTTCAGACCACAACGTTTCCTTATCTCACTATTTATTATCCTGTCACTCAGTTTAACTCCTATCATACTTCTTAACGCTCTCATCTCAACTGCATTTATTCTGCTTTCATGTTTCTTCTGCCATACACAAGAAGTGGAAGACTTCTATACATGAGTGTCGGAACCAACACCCCCTTATGCACAGCCAAACGAGCCTTGTTAGACACCTTCCGACTGCTCCTAAAGGAGTGCAAAGCTCCATTCACCATGTTTCCTGCATTCACTCTTCTTTCGATATCACTCTCACACGGGCAATGGAAATTCCAATGTGTTAAGAATTTCATTTGTGTCAACTGGGACTGGACTTGTTTTTACATTTTTAATTTTACTGTGCAGTTTTAAAACATATAAATGCTTAAACACCTGAGCTACCATAGCCTTTTATAATGTATCATATCAATTAATCTTAAAATTACTTTTCAATTAATTGAACTGGATTTCAGCTGTGGATGTTTCAATAAAAACAATTTCTTGAATCATTATGAAAAAAAAACCTATCAAAAAAGGCCAAAAGTGTAAAAAATATTAAGTACATTTTATTAAGCCTTTTGCATTATATGATGTAATATCCCATTAGTTCATTGTCCATATCGACGGTGGAAAGGAAAAAATTACCAAGCGACATATAGGCAACTTTACAGGAGAGCTGATTAAAGTTTGAAATTTCGGAAAAAAATTCATATTAATTGTACTATTTAATTATTCTTACATGATTAAAAAGCTGTTTGGACACTTTATTACCTACTTTAAGCAAGTTCCCGATTTGCTTACCATTTCCTAAGTTAGTGTCCCTTAGTAAAAAAAATCAAAAAATCACGAACGGGAAAGATTGACCTAGGGACAACTGACTTTAGAAGTAAAACCCGAAAAAAATTCATAATCAGACAGTTTCGAAGAATTTGAGCATGGAAAAAATATCTATATAATAAAAAGAACATTTCTATGATCTGGTAAAAGTTACTTACTACTTCATGATTAATCAATTTCTGTCTGTGATATTTTTACCAGAGAACAAATTAAAGTAAGGTTTGGCCCCTAATAATTCAATGCGGATTTTAGGTTTAAAAAGGAAAAAACACCAGTATTTGTTTATTAAAAATGATTTTTTTTTTTTAATAAATATATATTCAATTACGTGATTCAAAATCACGGTCCCGAAAGAAAACACCCTTCTAAACTAAAATTAAAAGTACCTCCACAAGATACAAATATCGTCAGAGACCTTCGACTTTATAAAAATAAAAAGAATTCACAAGTACATTGTAACGCTAATTACTTAGAATTATTTAACGAACTATATACTTTTTTTTTACATATAAGAGAGGACAAACGTGCATGCGGCTCGCCTAATGGTTAGTGTCAACCGCCACGCACGAGCATTCATAACACCAGGGGAATTGAAGGCCGGCATTTTAAAGAGGAGTAAGCTCGTTTCTTGTAAGTCCCTAAGTCATATTGGTTCGGGAAAACCACCGGTTGTAAACAATTGCACAAAAAAAGTTGTGGCAAGAAAAAAAACTCCAAGTAAATCGCATAGTGATGAACCCCAAGCATTCAGATGGTAAGGATGGTATTGTGAGTTTTGTCACTATGTGCGTTGGTGAAACTTGGTGGCTGGAATTAATCCAAATAATTCTAAAAAGTCTCTTCGCAGCGCCAATGAATCGAGCTGATCAGAAAGAACTTGATGATCAACTATTCGAGACGCACTTTACTGGATGTGATCAAGTAGAATGAGCTGGCAATGAGGTGTCACAGCCTGGAGATGAGAACAGTATTCCATGTGAGGCCAAACCTGCGTCTTGTAAAGTTACAAGCGGTGTACCGACATGAAATACTGTTCCGGTATGCTGAGCACGCTAAGATTTTTTAGAAGCCAATTCTGCCTTCCCTTCCAAGTGACAGCGGAACTGTATATCATTCGATAAATGGACGCCGAGAATGAAAAAGTCCTGAAATTGAAGGGATACAACAAAGGGGTTCTTTTTAGCCGTGAACATTGGGTGTTCACCTATGCCTTCAGAGACCAATCCGAGACTTTATTTAACAAAGATTTCACTTCAGGCACACGTTTGTTCCGGTACTCGACAACGTGTTCTCGAGAAACATTGGTACGGCCGATACATCACCTGTGCTGTCATCCGCATACCAATGAATGTTACTGATTTGCAACATATAATTGATATTCAACATAAACAGTGGAGGTGTTAGCACGCAACCTTGTGGAACTCTACCATAAATGGGCTTGCAGTCGGAGCATGCAAGAAAACTGGTGATTCCATTGCACAATTTCTTGGGAAACAAACAGGAAGAAAGCTTTGCAAGAAGCACTTTGTGCCAAACTTGATCCAAGGCCTTTGATATGTCAAAACTAACGGCCATGTCTTCTTCTTGTTCTCTACTGCATCCATCATCTTGGGGGTCAGGTACACTAGACGATCACCAGCTGAGTGACCGCGGCGAAATCAGTAATGGTGGTTACTAATGAGCTGATGAACCTCAAGGTACGTAATCAGCTGGCAGTTTATAATGGTTCTCATGATTTTGGAGTACAAGGAGGTAATAGGCCTGCAGCTGAACCGACGCTATTTTAGGTATCGGGTGCACTAAAGCTATCTCCAAGAGTTCAGGACTACTCCTACGCCTAGTAGGACATATTTTCAGCACAATATGAAGAACTTCATCAGGTTTACCCGACTTGTTAACATTCAGGGAGAGGAGTGCTTTGCGCACTGAGCACTCTCACTGCAGAATGGTCAGCAGTGTTCCTCCCGTCACCGAGAGTCGAGTTGGATGCAAAAAGAGAGTCTAACAGATCGGCTTTCTCCTTTGCGGCATGGACCAGTGAGTTGTTTTCACTGTGCAGAGATGAAAGACATGGCTGAAAGAAGTTCCGTTGGACAGCCTTGGCGAGAGATTAGAATTCTCTACGATACGAGACTAATATCTCGCACATTCTGCAGATTTACGCATAAATCAGTGCACTGCTCTTTGCGTTAGCAATGACTCTTTTGTAGGAGCTAGAAGCGGAACTTTCTTAATTTTATTATATTTCTTTTCTTCTTGATGTTTTGTGTGACACCGATGCGTTAGTCCAGGCCCGGTAGCACTCCTGCTTATGGCAAGATGTAATTTTAAATGAGCTATCAATTCATAGCTGGGATCTACCTCCGAGGGGGCACTACAGATGATGGAATAAAAAGGTCCATTCCCTGAAGTTCCATATTAGCGATAAAATCAGCAACAACGTTGGAATCATCCGACAAGAAACAACTTTGAAATACTTCAAAATAATCAAATATTTTTCATAGAATGAGACGACATTATAATCTTCAGAAACATTTTGTATGGATAAGGAGTCTTGCAAAGAAAAACAAAATTATATTATCATCAAAATAAAAGTTAATTACATTAACTAATCCTTGGTATATTATCTTCTAACGAGGTAATTGGGACTAATACCTGCATTAATTAAAGCTTGGTCTATTAATTTCGAAAAACGCAGGTCTTTTCGCAGTTGTAAAATGTGAGTAAGTCAAACATTAGCACCCAACTAAAGAATATTATCTAATACTTAAATGAAAATAATTACCGCTTTCCTAGACCAACCGGCGAGTCATTGGGACGCGCAGTCACACACTTATGCACCAAGCGCCAGCTTGTAACACGGTGATTCAATTTTTTGTTCCTAACGACCACTTCAATACTAAATCATAACCTAGTTACACGACAATTCAAGATCAACGCGGAAGGCTCAACTGACGTTTTATTAAATAAATATTTCTGGAAGAGATATCTTAACGCCATGGACGTTTATACGTCCATGCTTAACGCCAAAATATTTTAGAAAACGGCAGGTCACATTCATCTAAGCGACAAAATTACAGGAAGGAAAAATATCACTAAACAACATCTTTTTTGTTAATCAGACCTAGTAAAAAATATCTAAATGACAAATAGCTAATAATAAGGACAGGTAAAAGGGTAAGAGGTTGCAAAAAAATAAAATTTTTACGTAGGAAAAGACATCCAAATAAATTTTTAATTTTTCCTAAGTTCAGGAAAAAGTAACTTAAAACCAAAATAATTTATATCAGAAACAGGATAAATTTACTAAGTAGAAATATGGTAAACTGAAAATTGTCCTCAACGCAATATTTTTTAAATGACGAAAATTATCGTCGGTTGGTCGCCGAAAACTTCAAAAAATCCTCAAATTTTAAATAACTAAACGACATTAAATTCGTCGTAGAAGCACGAAAGTAGGACCAATCGACGCAGAAAAAAAAAGCTGATTCAAAGAGGGCATCCACGACTTATTCCGCCACCAGGGCGGCGCCACTTTAGAGTGAGATAAAATATTTGACAGATTTCATAGCGTGGACAATAATTTCTTAGGAAAATGTAATATTTAAGGTTTCTTTCTGTATTATTAGTTATATTTTATATTAATTACGCTGGAAATGAATTAACAAAACTATAAATATAACTAAAAGACGACTTTAAAAAAAAAAGAGTTATAATGTGCAAAAAATTAAAAATCAAACCACTGACACATTGTGTTGTGTATTAATATAATACTCTAGAATATTCTAACAGTGGTAGAGCCACGTGGCAGCTTTTGATTTTTAATAGAGGATAGATGTAGATGTCTATGGGCCGCAGAAACCACTTACCATCAGGTGGACTGTGTGCTCGTTTGTCACCCTTATTCTATAAAAAAAAAAAAATATGAGGTAATCTATAAGGGAGGCCTATGTTCAGTAATATAGTTTTGTAATGGATGAATGTATGAGAAGACTATGTGTTTATAGTAAATATAATTTGATGTCTATTGATTATTATATTCCTTTTTTTTAAATATATACTAACAAAGTCATATCTATAACATAATAAAAATGGAAACTTTTCACCCAAGTTTTAATAAATTCCGCCTTACAAATTAAACCTTTGATTTTTGATTTGATTACTCTCCAAACCTGAGCTTCAGAAAAGATAATAAGGATAAACTTTCCAATATGGACCATCTATTTAAATGCCCATATTTTTTTTTGTAGATAGTACTCACTAAAATAAAGCATTTTGCAAAGTTTCAATATGCAGAAACGCGTACTTTTTGAGAAAAAAATTATTGAAAATCAATTATTTTTGCAATATTTATATCAATTCCTACGGTAAAACTGACACTATTTTGTATTGTCATTGTCATCGTCGGTAGGGATGTCTATTCTTTCCGAAGAAGATCGATTTTTAAATCGATTCGAATCGTAAGCTGATGTATCGATCCACAAAAAAATCTATTTCTAAAATATTGATATTTTTTCATGTTTGCATTTATTATGTAAATATAAATCCATTTTATGAGAACAAAATCACCTTCATCAGACATAAAATAGGGGGACTGATTAAAAGGGGTTTCTGTATCTATTTTGAGACTGCAACGTCTCCGGCGCTGCGGGAAGAGCAGTTTTTTTGATTTGAATTGATTTTCAATATTTTTTTTCTCAAAAAGTACGCATTTCCGCATATTGAAACTTTGCAAAACGTTTTATTTTAGTGAGTACTATCTACAAAAAAATATGGGCATTTAAATCGATGGTCCATATTGGAAATTTTAACCGATGTTAATCCAGGCTTGCGCTAATATAAGGTTTAATTTAAGCATTATTACGGGTTAAAAAATAAAAACAAAACTGGGGCGAGAGGGATATAGGCTTTACTTAAATTGCAAAATTTTAATTGTCATATATGTTTATATCGCTTTTGGAAGAAAACAGTTATAGTTTTACTATAACATTTGTGTTATTATGATGAGCACATATCATGCATAATAAGTACCTATATAGTAATATTTATTAAGGAGAAAAGTCTTCAACGGCAACCCGCAAAGTAGCGAATCTAAATAAAATAAGAATTGATTAGGTATTTATACAACTAATGATATTGCTATTGCTAGTTTGCTTTGTTTATTTATGAATAGTCTGGTGTGGTATGGTACCATTATAATTTAAAGATATACTAAGATGCCAAAATATAGTTTCTAAAGAAAACATATTTTCTTCAACTAATATATAGGCATATAAATAAATCTGTGTGAACTATTTCGTAATCAAATAAACAAAATGAGAACACCACAAGGTAAATAAATTATAACTATAATAAGATAAGAATGTTTACATACCAGCTTTATTGTAATTTTCTTAATGATGCACCCAAAACTGTCCCATTTCTATTTCATAATTACAATAATCACCAGAACAGAACACAGAAAATTCGCTAAAAATTGATAATAATAAAGAAATTACACCAAATTACTCATTCTCTCATTATTAGCAAGCCAAAGAGAATTTCTTTTTTTTGTAGTTTATGTGCTGGTAACCCTGGTATCTAGACTTTTAGGGCAAAAGCCAAAGAGATTTTTTTACCTTTAGGCCAAGTCTTGAGTATTTTTATTCGGTTTATTATAATTTCTTCATAGTTCACTGCTTCACAATATGTTGATGCGTCACATTGTGCAGCCCTTGAGAGATTTTGACGGCAACTTGAGCCAGCAGGCAGCTGACAGTTGGCGATGGTATCTAAAGGCGCCTATGCAAAAAAACAGCTTATCTTGAGAATTCATCACCATCAGAGCACTTGTAGTTCACATGCGCAAACACTTAATACACAAAATCGCGCCACTTTTATATATCAAAGTCCACTTCAAACCATTATTTAAACAATAATACAGGAGCAACAAAAAGCCCCAGGTCAAGTTCCCGCCAAAACTCCAAGCCAAAGAGAATTAGAGATGGGTAGCTATTCAAGTAACTAACTAAATAGCGGCTATTCACAAAATAGCCACGGCTATGATATTCGTCAACACGATAACTAGCTATTGGCTACTTTGGCTAGAGGCGTTTCGGTTATCCGACAAGCTACGGCGCAGCGGGTAGCTGCTAGCTGCTACTGAAGACGCTACGTTATACAGCCGGCAGCCGCGCGTAGCTCTCAGCTACGCGCGGCTATTCAGCTGACTAGCTGAATAGCCAAGGCCAACCAATAGCCATTAGCCAACGGGCAACGGGAAACTACACGCGCGATCGATGCAATCTTCATTCGCATTTCACATCGCCCTTATCTTTTATACATTCACGATATAACAAAAAGGTTAGTTTTATTATTTGTAATATGTACATAATAATTGTATTTTTATCCGTTGTCTTAATTAAAATAAACTTCCCTTCACACTTTCTTCAGGCTTAGGACTGACGATAAAACATTACAGTACAAAATTAAATTATAATGAAATATCATACAGTATAAAATGTTACATAGGCGTATTTCAAAGTTCGTTTGATTTTATGTACAAATTTGAACTTTAGTCTATTTACACTTATTTTGTTTATATACAGTCTTAGATGCTGTAATATTATACACTTATTTAGTCACTATTAGTAAGTACCTATTTGTATTTTTGTTTATTTGTACACTTTTTTTTAATGAATATAAAAGTTTATATGATAATGGTTTACGTCCAATTAAAACGTTCTTTGTCCATATTGACATTTAAAAACATTAGTTTTTGCACTTTTAATTTACTTGTACTGTTGAATGTTGTATAACATAATTAAATCTGATACTACAGCAGTTTCTTCATTTATAGATATAGATGGCACTTTAAAATATAGATGGATATGATATTTCGACAGTTTTTAATAATTTAATTTAATAATATATACGACATAGCTATGGGGGAAATTAATTTCTTTTCAAGAAAATATAAAATTA
Source organism: Parnassius glacialis (assembly GCA_033319125.1). Taxonomy (NCBI): domain Eukaryota; kingdom Metazoa; phylum Arthropoda; class Insecta; order Lepidoptera; family Papilionidae; genus Parnassius; species Parnassius glacialis. The sequence goes on from JAVANC010000016.1 coordinate 24,244,829, forward strand.
ATAAGAAAATAAAAACGAAAGTCATTATTTTTTATTTATCTAAATATAAGTTCCGCGGCGAGATTCGAACGTAATTCACAGGGCAGTTGAACATTGAATTCCTAGCCTAGCTACACTACAGTGGCACGCTAACGGTATCAAATCAACTATCGGTTGATTAGTGAGTCATTTATCCAAATAGCCAAATAGCTGAATAGCTGGTTATGTAGCTGGCTATTCCACCACAAATAACTGGCTAGCTAGGTTATTGCATTTTTGGTTAGTTACCCATCGCTAAAGAGAATATACCTATCAGTGTTACCATCTCCAAAATGGCAAATCTGCCACACACTGGAAAAATCTGCCAAACCGACTCTAGAAAAGGCCACAAATATGCCATTATATTATTGCATGCACAGAAACGGGTATGAATAAATAAAATACAATGTATTTTTAAGTATTTTAAATACAAATACTCGTATACAAGAATGTATTCCAGAAATAATAAAGATTTCTTTTAAAACTGCCAAAATCTGACACTTATTTGAATCGTCAGATTAGTCCGCCAGAGTCCAAATTTAGGTGCCAAATCTGCAGAAATGGCACAAATCTTGACACAAAAAAGCAAAAAAAATAATCTGCCAAAAAAAAAGAAATGGTCACACTGATACCTAATCACTACCACAAACTAACTAGTAGATTCTACCCGAATATCACTACCATAGACTTAGAAATCACTACACTATATATTTATTAACCCCCCCACCCCTTTCCAGCCTATGAATTTGGAGTATAAAAAGCCTTCTACACGGTCTGGACCAACCACCAACCGTCGTGACCTTGGTCGAGTTGATATAAAAATGGACGGTGTAGACATCGGTTGTCTGACCAATATTTTGGTTGATGTCCGACGGCCTTGGTCGCGAGCGCATCACTCACGACACGTCGGGTCCGAGGTTGACGCCGACCGTGTGGAAAGCTGTCGGCCGACGAGTCGACGAGAGCGGCAGGCGGCAGGCACCTCAGTTCGCGCTTGGCAGTCGTCGCGAGCGAACATTTAACGACACTATGGAAATGATATAACTGTACTAAATCTCAGATCTTTATAACTTCTTCCCGTAGCCAAAAATCTTAATGTAGCTATTAATAGTTCTTCAGCAGACACGGCTTGACGCATAACTGTATTTTTTTGTAATTATTGGACGTACCATCTCAAGTAATTCATTGAAAGTATCTTGATCCATTCTTAGAAAATTCCGAAAATCTTCAGAATCAAGAATCCTTAAAATATTGAGATGGTTTAAAGTAATGCACTCTTTCAGCCACAATTTCATCCATTTTCCATTTTTTTTCTTTTTTGTTTCATCTTCGCTTAAGCACAGAAACGTTAACGCTAACTAAACCTTTGACGGCTCCGTGGCACAGGGGCTTAACAATGAGTTGATGCACTGGGAATCGCAGGTTCGAATCCCGCACGGAACATGTATTTGTATGGCCTACAAATAATTGTTCCGGGTCTGGATGTTTGTCCTCATGCAATCTATGTTTTTAAACTAACTCCACAATACAGGAGAAAAATCTAGTGTGGGTGTAACTTTTTTTTGATTATAAAAAAACTATTTTTTGTTGTTTAGAAAAGCAAGGAGCCATATTTAAAAGTAACTACCTTACGTCTTTACGCTTTGAATACCGGCGAGAACTAACAAGTTGAGTCAACCACCCGACCGTGTAGAACGACTACAAAAATCGGTTGGCCCGACTAAGGTAACGACGGTTGGCGGTTGGTCCCGACCATGTAGAAGGCTTTTAAATTATGGAGTGTAGAGTACAAGAAGAACCATCTTATAAAGGGCGAAAAATGAAAAAGTGTCCTACTATTTACTGAAAATAGAGGTTCCAAAACCTACCACAATAGCGCTGGCGTCTGAAAAACTACGATATGAATATAGCTGTTGTAGACGGGAGTAAAGTCATCTGAATTCAAATATTTGAAAAATTTCATGACTAGTATAATAAATATTAAATGAATAGTTATTAAAATGCCAGTATACAAAACCTCAACTATTTACGTAGTACAAAACCAAGCGGATTGGTCGGTCCTTGTTTATTTCTCCATCTTATTCTAATTAATTTTGGCGCTTTTTTTAATTTATCCTATGCTACTGCAGCGCCACCCTTATTGGACGCGTTTTTGATGACACTTTTCATATAAGGAGATGGTCCTCCTTGTACTCCACACTCCATAGTATAAATATAAAAGAAATTAGTGGCAAACGTATTTTAAATATAGCACATCTCAAAACTATTAAGTATTAACACAGTGTCTGAATGCACCCAATCGACATTTAACAAATTTGGTTTTAGTATATTTTTGAGTTTATCAGTGCATTCATTTCTAACGATGTTGCAATCATATTCAAGCAAGGTGCAGTTTTTTATACTGTAAAAAAATAATGTAAAAGTACCAAATTCTAATTATTTGATGTAATATCGACGTTATAAGGTGAACGATCTTTAACTATTTTTTAAACTAAACTACATACTTTATTTCTAAACTACATAGGTGCAGTTTAAATAATTAATATTTTTCAGATGTAGTATTTAAAATACGTCCGTCAATATTTTTTATATATTTTTATTTTACATAGGCTACGGTGGGGTCATTTTATCAAGCCATAATATGTTGTATTTTTTTAAACTGGCTTTCCGGCTCTGGGTTTTAGCTTTTCTCAGCCTGAATTTACAATGTATAATTATCCTTCATATACACTGCTTCACAGTATGTTAATGCGTCATTGTGCAGCCCTTGAGGGATTTTGACGGCAACTTGAGCCAGCAGACAGCTGACAGTTGACGATGGTATCTCAAGGAGCCTAAGCAGACAACTTATCTTGAGAATCATATCACCATCAGAACATTTGTTTCCCGTTTCCACTAATAGTTCACATGCGCAGACACTCAATACACAAAATCGCACCACTTTTATTCGTAAAAATCCACTTCAAACCATTATTTAAACAATAATACAAGAGCAGCCACCCTCCACCGTTCAAGTTCCCGCCAAAACTCATATGTTTTATGTGCTCGTGTACATAATCATAGATCTATGTGTATATTAAAGTACTCTGTGTAACAAGCAGGTACTGGAACCTAGCCCCATTTGGATTTTTTATTTTATATTTTTAAGTATTTTTTATTTCTAATTAATTCTTCATTGTTTGTTCTTTATTGTTCGAACATAAAAATTGTTTGCTCGTCTTTTAATAATTTATAATTAAAATCCCCAAATCCCAAGCTCACTTTGCTCGCTTTTATGGTCAATTATTAACAATTGAGTTATACTTATGACCAAACAATCATGAATAGCGATCGAAAAAACGATATTTAGTAAAAAATTATTAGTTTAAGGGATTAAAGTTAAAATTTACAAGAAGAAGGGTTAACTTAAGAGTGAAATTTGTTTAATTAATTAAAATAATTAAAAGACGAACAAACAGTTTTTATGTTCGAACTATAACAAACAAACGACGAACAATTAATAAAAATAACTCAAAAATAAAAAGTTAAAAATATCTAAGTGTACTCATAACCAGGGTCGGGGATGCCAGAAAAGGAAACTTATTTTAAGCTAAGTCTAATGTAGTGATTCTGAACCTGAACTCTTTGCTGCTAGGTGTTTGAAATTAGACAAAATCATATTATCTTTATAACCAGCAACGCTGTTGAGAGTTCAGAGCTTGAGAAATAGTCAGTAACAAATACATTTATTTTTTCTTTTTAGTAAAAACCAATACTACTCAGATAGGGCTGCCATCTCCTAAAATGAAAATGCCGAACTCGGCGTCCCAAAAAGCCGAACTTTTGGCCCTAAA